>SJYX01006680.1:171415-266459 GCA_006410675.1 Oreotragus oreotragus | reverse complement strand
AGTTGGATGGTGAAGAAAGCTGAGTGCCGAAGATTGATGCTTTTGAACTGTGGTGTTGGAGAAGACTCTTGAGAGTCCCTTGGACTGCAAGGAGATCCAACCAGTCCATTCTGAAGGAGATCAACCCTGGGATTTCTTCAGAAGGAATGATGCTAAAGCTGAAACTCCAGTACTTTGGCCACCTCAAGTGAAGAGCTCACTCACTGGAAAACACTCTGATGCTGGGAGGGATTGGGGGCAGGAGGAGAAGGGGACGACCAAGGATGAGATGGCTGGATGGCTTCACGGACTTGATGGAAGCAAGTCTGAGTGAACTCTGGGAGTTGGTGATGGACAGGGAGGCCTGGTGTGCTGCGATTCATGGGGTCGCAAAGAGTTGGACACAACTGAGCGACTGAACTGAACTAACTGCCGTACTCTTCAGGGCATATCAGAGATCCTTGCACTTAATAGGTGATTGTGTCTTTTCGATCTTTATTATGCAGTAAGTGAAGTCGCTTAGCTGTGTCCGACTCTTTGCAACCCCATGAACTGTAGTCCCCCAGGCTCCTCTGTTCGTGGGATTTTCCAGGTAAGAATACTGGAGTGGGTTGCCATTTCGTTCTTCAGGAGATCTTCCCGACCCAGGGGTTGAACTTGGGTCTCCCACCTTGTAGGCAGATGCTTTACCGTCTGAGTCACCAGGTGGGGGAGATAAATTATTCAAATACTTGCCTCATTAAAAACTTATGTATTGTAGAATACTTAGACATTTGCTCATAGAGGTATATTCCATAGGATTATAAACATTAATGCACTTAATTCCATATGAGAAAAAAAAAAAAAAGCCTGTCTACTTAAGGAGCCTCAAGCTGCTTCCATTTTTTACTCTTGAACAATTCTTTTGGCTCATGATAAGTACATCTTTAATCTTACTGCCTATGTGCTTTGGATGTATTAAGTACCATTCTTTGTAAGGGGAGAAAGGATATAGATAAATGTCTTTCCCACCCTTGATCCCATCCTAACAAGTACCACTAAGTAACAACTTCTCACCTTATCTGCAGAGGTTGTCTTCAATTAAAAATACACTAGAAAGGACACTGAGTAGTGCCTTCAGCTAATTGGCAGTACATGCCTTCCAAAATTCCAGAGGTACTTCCATTTAATGACTCCCCTGAATAAAGTAATTGGATAAGATTTACTTTGCAGTTCTTAATATAAAGTTGGGCCCATCATTAGCAAGAACTTTCAAAAAATTGGGGTTAGTATGCATTTAAATGAAGCACAAGAAAAAAAGGTATTTCACTTTCAAAGGACCTATGCTGTACCTTTTTTTTTTAGGGGGGGGGAGATTGCAACTCATCTGTTTTATAACATAATGGCTATAATATTGCCTCTGAGTTAACTGTGCAATAATTCACTTTTGGTACTGCAATAATTGAGCAAACAGAAGCTGGTACTAGAGGCATTCCTTTCCTTTATTTATTGTAATATTTTTCCATAATTTAATGAGAAACATTTCAAGAGAAACATTTTTATCCTTTCATGTTAAATTAATTTACAATGCTATGAGCTATAATAAAATGAGAGAAACCATCAGCAAAAAGTAAAAGTTAATAAAGACAGATATTCTCAAAGTTTTAAGGACTGAAAAAAAAAGCTTAAATCACAAGGGTATTTGCTTCCTTTTTGGGGGGGGCTTAGTTCAATTTGTCATAGTTTGTTCTCAATTATTTTGTACTTAACTGCTAACATAATACTGATGGATTAGAAAAGATGCATTGCTGAAAGAAAACATATATAATTAAAATCACCTAAAGAAACAACAAAACTGCGATGAATGTTAGTAAGTTACTCTAGATTTATATAAAGAAGGCTCTGATGCAATTTAACTTTTACTAGTATAAACCTACTTGGGAGAAACTTCAAGGAATGATGAATAAGGCATGAGGAAAGTTTGTGTTATTGGAATGAAGTTCTCTGTTTAGCATATTATGGACACTCAAATTTCACAGAAGCCACTTCAGCATATTTCAGGAAATTTTTATTCAGATGCTGAAATCTGAGCATGAATTGATATCTGGGTTGTGGGATCTTGTTAAGAGCTCAGAGTCTCTGAATCTCAGTTTCCTCATCGTTAATGGATGTGATGAGACTAGATCATGGACAGGGTAGCTTCACGTGCAGTGATGGTGATGGAGAGCTCTTGAGGCCTCTGAGGTCACAGACAGGTTAAATGGGGGCCAGTGCCCTAGTACATGTATCAGCTATTTCCCATTCATAGAGTAGATGATGCAAAAGTCCTTGCAAATTTCAAGGTTCTGTGACTCATCAAGAACATTTATTATTTTGCAAGCAAGTAAACACACATCCCTCTACTGAACATGTGTCCATACATCGTAGTATCATAGAGCAGTATGACTCAAAGAGTGCTCCAGAGACCAGAAGCAGAGGCATCTCCAGGGACCTAATGAATCAGCATCTCTGGAGGGAGTGGGACCAAGTAATCTCCAAGCAATTCTGATGGATGTTAAGGAAAGCACTGATACAGAGCAGTGTGGAAGAACAAAGGAGATATACAACCTGTAGTCCTTTCCCTAAGAACCTTTTATGGGGAGAGAAAATGTAAAACAACTTAGAGGATTTTTCCAGTAGTCATGTATGGATGTGAGAGTTGGACCATAAAGGCTGAGTGCCAAAGAATTTATGCTTTCGAAATATGGTGCTGGAATTGACTCTTGGGAGTGTCTTAGACAGCAAGGAGATCAAACCAGTAAATCCTAAAGGAAATCAACCTTGAATATTCATTGGAAGGACTGATGCTGAAGGTCTAATACTTTGGCCACGTGATGTGAAGAGCTGACTCATTGGAAAAGACCGTGATGCTCGGAAAGATTGAGGGCAGGAGGAGAAGAGGGCGACAGAGGAGGTGATGGTTCGATGACATCACCAATTCAATGGACATGAGTTTGAGCAAACTCCAGAAGATAGTGAAGGACAAGGAAGCCTGGCATGCTGCAGCCCAGAGATGACTGAATAACAACAAACTTAGGAAGAAAAAAAAAGGTTCATAATAAAGTAATATCTGTATATCATTCATTCATTCCTTCAACGAATACTGAGATCCTCTCATATGTTAGGCACTGTGCTACATGCTGGGGATACTAATGGTTCTGCCTTTGTGGAGCTTACAGTCTGGTGAAGGTGACAGATGATAACCAAGTAAGCAAATATATCAGTATAAATAAAATAATTACAGTTGGTAGAAAATGCTATGAAAGAGATAATTGGGGGTGCGTTGAAAAATAACAACAGGGATGACAATGAGGAGCAGAGAGGTATACTTTCAATTTTATTTAGAATTTGAAAGTCTTAAGAATAATATTTGTTAAGACTCAGTGAATTGATAAATCAACAAATACCAGCTGCATGCATGCTGTGAACTCAGGTAGGCAATTTGGGGAATATAACAGGATGCCCTGGAAAAGTTTATAATCAGTAGGAAAGATAAGATTTAATTACCAACTATAATCAGTATGGAGTCCACAGTAGTGCGATACTTTAGATTGGCCCTTGGTTGAAACTCTCCCTTCTCTGCTTCTTAACATACTCTGTTGATGTTCTAATTTCTGGTTCTTTAATTCAACTGTACAAGAAGAATTCAAAAAAGAGAGAAGTCAACATTGACTGAAATCAATGCAGAATGCTCTATGGAAGAGGAATTTGAGATGGTCCTTGAAAGACTAGTAAAATGGAAAAAGGTGAGGATAAATGGGAATGACATTTTAGGAATATTGCTATTAATATGATTAGTATTCCTAAACCTCCATATGACTATCTATTAATACCACATAACAGGGCATCCCTAGAGGTCCAATAGTTAAAAATCCAGCTTGCAATGCAAGGGACACTGTTTGATCCCTGGTCCAGGAGGATCCCGTAAGCTGAGGAGCAACGAAGCCCAAGCGCCACAACTACTGAGCCCATGTGCTGCAACTACTGAAGCCCATGTGCCCTAGAGCTGCGCTCTGCAACCAAGAAGCCACTGCAGTAAGCAGCAGGCACACTGAAGTCTCCGCTCACCACAGCTAGAGAAAGCCCTGCGCACAGCAACCAAGACTCATCACAGCCAACAAATTTAAAAAATGAATAAAACCCCCCCACATAACATATCAGTAGAATTTCGGTTTGGTCCAATACAGGATGTTGTTGTTTAGTCACTAAGTTGTGTCTGACTCTTCTGTAACCCCATGGACTGTAGCCCACCAGCCTCCTCCGTCCATGGGATTCTCCAGACAAGAATACTGGAGTAGGTTGCCGTTTCCTTCTCCAGGGATCTTCCTGACCCAGGGACTGAACCCATGTCTCATGCATTGGCAGGCGGGTTCTTTACCACTGAGTCACCAGGGAAGCCCCCAGTACGGGATACACTGTATTTATGTTTTCCCTCATTACATTGACTAATTGTTGTTCTTTCAGTTTTAACTTTGTTTTTTTCAGTGACTCAGAGGGACTTTAGTAAGTGTGGAAGTAGAACTATCAAGAAAAAAAGAGTCAATATTTATATACTGATAGTCATAAGCAGCATACACATGGTTGCTACATATAAGAAATCATTAAAGTGGAATTAGAGATACTAAGGTACTGAAATATGTATATTTTTCATATTTAATATTAAACCCCTTTAATATTAAACTCCATTGGTACAGCTATTCAGTAATTGGTTTCAATGGCTTGCTTTAAAGAGTACAATGCTTTACCAAATCAAGATCCCAAACCTACCTAATTAAATAGGAATTAAGACTAATAACAACACCTAACGATCCTATTAACAACTACAGAATAAAACTGAAAATAATACAGTGGAATAGGGAAATGCCTTTGTACTAACGTCATTACATGGTATTGATATTAAGCAAACTGCATCTCTGGAACTACAAACCATATGCAGGTGATGAGAAATTACACTTTACATAGTGTGAAATGTACCTAAGGATTATCTGTAACTACTGAACACTAAGAAAACTATTACCACTGGTGGCCAGGGCGGGGGGCATGAGACTCTTTCCAAAATAGGATTTAACTGTCAATAAAGCTTTTTCATAATTAATTCTTATAAAGTTTAACATGAAAGGATTATAAAAAAGCAGATGTTATTCAAGAGAAAAATCACATTTGATTTTTATAGCTACAATCTTTCACTGATTTTTGTCTCATTTTCATGGAGGCTTTTAACTTTTAACAAAATACAAAATTGAAGAGCTTTTTGAAAGAAATTTCATGGAATGTACAGAAATATTTTCTTGAATTATAAAATCCTGATCACCAGATACACTTAGGAAATGATTAAGAAGGTTAGGTGATAAATATAGATTCTACAAATGTTGTAATTATAATTTTCTCTCCCTACTTCTAATTATTAAAAAGTTCCATTTAAGGTCTTAAATTTGCCAGACTAATCTAAATTTACTAGTGAGAGGCATCCTTGAATTCTCCTTAATCTGTTTAGTTACTTGAAATGTTTAATACTTTCTAATCAAGAGAAAACTAGAGTCTCAAAGGAATAATGTTCCCTTCTCAAATTGGTTTAACTTTAAGTTATTTAATTGGGACTCTAAAGCATTAGGAGTTCATTCTAGAACCTTGGCATCTTTCATAGCACCTGGCACAGTGTTAAGTAATTATTAGGTACAGAATAAATATTTTTGAATATTACTTAAGAAGGAAGTAATAGGAATTACTTAGATAGAAGATATTTAAACTTCTAAGAGAAACATTCGGGGAAGGCAATGGCACCCCACCCCAGTACTCTTGCCTGGAAAATCCAATGGACGGAGTAGCCTGGTGGGCTGCAGTCCATGGGGTCGCTAACAGTCGGACAGACTGAGCGACTTCACTTTCACTTTTCTCTTTCATGCACTGGAGAAGGAAATGGCAACCCACTCCAGTATTCTTGCCTGGAGAATCCCAGGGATGGGGGAGCCTGGTGGGCTGCCGTCTATGAGATGTGTATAAGAGACAGGAGTGGGACCAAGAAGTAGCCTGGTGGGCTGCAGTCCATGGGGTCGCTAACAGTCGGACAGACTGAGCGACTTCACTTTCACTTTTCTCTTTCATGCACTGGAGAAGGAAATGGCAACCCACTCCAGTATTCTTGCCTGGAGAATCCCAGGGATGGGGGAGCCTGGTGGGCTGCCGTCTATGGGGTCACACAGAGTCGGACATGACTGAAGTGACTTAGCAGCAGCAGCAGCAGCAGCAAGAGAAACATTTCTTCCTAATTTATAGGGAAGACCTGGTTAGAAAGTCAATTGCATAAACTATGGTTTTGATCAAATCTATTTTAGTATTGTTTGATTTAATTTAACAAGCTATTATTGAGTATACATTGCTTTGACATTATGAAACACTCAAGATATTTTTAAAACAACAGAATCATTCAAGAGAAGCTTGAAGTTTAATGGTGGGTTGTTTTGTAGGTGATTTCATTCTGATTTTAACTTGTTTAAGGACAATAGTCTTTGTTCCTTGCAGTACTAAAACTACTGTGGGCTCAGAATAAATGATTTGTGAATGATCTAACTCATTCGTATTTCTTACGTGGTATATTTCTAAAATTCTCACAATTAAACATGGTCATTTTTTTTTAAGCACTAGAATGTTAAGTCCTTGAAATTAAGCCTGTTCCATACCATACAACTGGAGAAGGAAATGGCACCCCACTCCAGTACTCTTGCCTGGAAAATCCCATGGATGGAGGAACCTGGCAGGCTACAGTCCATGGGGTCACAAGGAGTCAGACCTGACTAAGCCACTGAGTGACTGAGTGATACCTTACAAAGTAGCGCACAAACTAACTAGCAAATGGTGGATACTACTAATGAGTATTAATAGAAATCACAGCAGCAGAGTTATATTTCTGAAGCAGTTCAGGAGAATTAAACATTTAAAGAAAGAGCATTATTAGGTCGCTAAGATTGTTAACAAAAGAGATATTTGATTCTATTTCTCCGGATTTTGTATCATGCAGGGAAAAAAAACAAATCACAAAACCAGCCGTGCCAGCTCTATTTTCTTTGTCCCTGTAGACCCACTCTCCCGTCCTTTCTCTACCCTCCAAGGGGCTAGGAGGATAGGATCGGTAGGATTATATCAATGGGCTCCTACGCCTTCTGGTTTTCTGGTTGGATTTGACTAATGGAGAGAACTAGTAAGAGACGAGGAAAGGAAGCAGGGACGAGGTCAGGGTACTGATTCCCTTGGTTTCCTTCCCTGGGTGTCAGTTTAAGGCTATTTTATCCCTTGAAAGAAGGCCATTATTTTACCTAAGGCAGTAAGATCTATGTGATCTCTCTTTCTCTAGGTTCTTGGAAAGCTCTCTTCCCTTTCTAATCCCTTCAGACCTAGGAGAGGTGACAGCTCTGCTGCTAGGCCAGGGGTCTTTTGCTATCTTCTGTGATTTCCCTATACCCAGCCCACTCCTGGGTGTGTAAAGCGTTAGTCGCTCAGTTGTGTCTGCCTCTTTGCGACCCCATGGACTGTAGTGCACCAGGCTCCTCTGTGCATGGAATTTTCCAGGCAAGAATACTAGAGTGGGAAGCCATGCCCTCCTCCAGGGGATCTTCTCAACCCAGGGATCGAACCCAGGTCTCCTGCATTGGCAGGAGATTCTTTACCGTCTAAGCCACCAGGGAAGTCCTGGTGTATGTAGTGCGTGTAAATCAATACTCAAATTACCCTCTTTTGAAGGTGCTATTTTCTGTTGGGACCCTGACTGAGACACCGACACAAAGGGGCAGCAAATAAGACCAACCAGAGAACGGAACAAGGATTCAACACTTCACACAGTTATTTCAGTACGTGTGCTAGTGGATGTGAAAGTGGTCAGTGAACTCCTAAATGTTATGTAGCAGGTGGCTATTACTGTTCAGCATGAACGATGGAAATTTCAGATTGTGTCTGTACAGGTTTCCCACCACAAAACCAGTGGACGTGGGCTAAGGTGACAAGAGGACTGATGTGGCTATGCTGCCTCAGTTGTGGGATAATTACATTGTAAATACATATTCAAAGTATTGACATATTGCAGTGAGACAGAGGCAATTACACTGACTTATCAGACTTAGCCAGTGTTTATATGGCTGACCACAGACAGGGCCTCAATATTCCATCATCCACCTGTCCAAGACCACCACCCACCTGTAGGTTTCCCTGCTCTGGAACTGACTAAGCAGAGTTCAATTGACTAAGCTCTGGAAAGGACCAGGGAACACAACCTTTCCTGAGTTATCAGTATATAGTGAGCCCTGCAGTCACTCACTCTGGTTGGGGCTGATCAACAGTTACACATCTTTTCCTGGGTCTCTTCAAGCTCAGGAGAGCTTGCAGGCAATTCCCTGTGAGATGGTTTTATCACAACAATCATACTGACACTCAGAATATGCTTTAAAAACAAGTAAATATTTGGGGGGCAAAAAATAAAAGGGTGGTATTAAATAAATGTGCTATAATATGTCATATTTTAGAAAGTGAAAGTTGCTCTGTCGGGTCTGACTCTTTGTGACCCCATGGACTATACAGTCCATGGAATTCTCCAGGCTAGAATACTAGAGTAGGTAGCCTTTCCCTTATCCAGAGGATCTTCCCAACCCAGGAATTGAACCAGGGTCTCCTGCATTGCAGGCAGATTCTTTACCAGCTCAGGAAAACCTCTCATATTTTAGAAGTGACACTTCTATTGCAAACATATTTTGGGAAGCATTTCACCATTTCATATTGATAAATAACATTGACTTCTTCCTACTGGGACTGACAAAGCCTTATAAAAAGAAAAAACCATCAAATAGGTATGGAATGATGCTTCAGGAGACCTTTTTTCCTATACAAATCTTCAAAGTAGTTGTCAATGGGCATAAATAAACTTATTTTAATATACTCTGGTTCCATATATAAAGAAAAGTATTATATTATTTTGTTGGGATGGCCTGAGTTGCCTTACATGAGGTTTACACACTCGCTTTTTAACTTCATCATGGATTGTTTCACTTTTAGTGGCTTCTTTTAACAACAGTGCCCTTCTTTTAATAACAATGCCCTGACAACAACAGTTAACACTATTTCATTAAGGAAGGCTGTATTCCTGATCTTCACATTCATGCCCCATAATGCACTGTGCTTCCATAATCTCTATCATTTCTAGCTACCATCCTTCCTGGGAAATGCTGACCAGTGCTGTATTTGTTTTTGTTTTGTTTGAGGTCAATTCACTAGCTCCAATATCCCTGTTTTTAAAAAGTACTTTCAAAGCTTCCATTATTTCTACTCATCACAGGAAGTCTTTTTCATTACATGCTTGCACTGGTCAAATTAAGAAGAGTTGTATAATATTTGTTTCCTTAACCAGAGAAAAACAGGTTGGAAAAATTACTGCTGTGGCCCTTGAAGTTTAGGTGTTTCTTTCAAATTTAGGTCAAAAGCCAACATTAATAGTCAGATGGAAGGATTGTCACACGGAAGGGCTGCCAAGCAGATAATAAGTTTGGAACTCTTAATTGAAAATTAACACATCCACATTTGTATTACTAAATTGAAGAAAATGGCTATTGCAGGCGAGAACAATGGAGTGGGTTGCCATTTCCTTCTCCAATGCATGAAAGTGAAAAGTGAAAGTGAAGTTGCTCAGTCGTGTCCAACTCTTTGCAACCCCATGGACAGCTTGTGAAAGTGAAGTTGCTCAGTCATGTCTGACTCTTTGCGACCTGTGGACTGTAGCCCACCAAGCTCCTCCGTCCATGGGATTCTCCAGGCAAGAATACTGGAGTGGGTTGCCATTTCCTTCTCCAGGGGATCTTCTCGACCCAGGGACCAAACCCAGGTCTCCCACATTGCAGGCAGATGCTTTAACCTCTGCACCACCAGGCGTCACATAAATGCACATGTGTGCATGCTAAGTTGCTTCAGGTATGTCGACTCTGTGTGACCCTATGGACTACAGCCTGCCAGGATCTTCTGTCCATGGGACTCTCCAGGCAAGAATACTGGAGTGGGTTTCCATGCCCTCCTCCAGGGGATTTTCCCAACCTGGGGATTTTCCCAACCTAGCGATTGAACTTGCATCTCTTACATCTCCTGCATTAGCAGTGGGTTCTTTACCACTAGTGCCACCTGGGAAGCCCTACTTAAGTGCACCCCTTGACACCTATGAGTAAATAAATAGCTTGTTTTGTTATTATTAGCCATTGAAATGTTTTGCCTGTTTACTAGGTAGCAAAATTGACTGATACGTATTATGAACTGAGACTTGGTTTATAAGCAATACAACCAGGAAAGTTCTGCTGAATCCATCAAGTAAAAGAAGAAAAGATCAAATGATTAGAAAGTTATCAAATTTTCTTAAGAAATTTCATATTCACACCAGCTATCAGGATTGGAGAGCAATAATTTGCTACAGGCAAGGATTAGAAATAGAAAAAAAAAACAGTCAAATTTAACTTTACTAGGTCATATTTTCAGGTTTTTCAAGCAGACTATTGTAGATGGCAGTACCTGAAAGAAGCCTAACATGATATGCTAATGACTGACTGAATTCTATGGTCTCCGGAATATCTCCAAAGTGCTAGGCTCAAGTCTAAAATAAAACTGGATTCTCAAATAAATATTCTTCTACTGAAAGGGAATAAGTCTTCTTTTCTAGAAGAGGACAAGCAAGTGACAAGGTGCCTTTTCGCATTTCTATTAATTATGTGTAGGAAGAGCAGTGAAATTCGCTCTCTCCTCTACAATTTACAGAGTTCTTCTTATGTATTGATATGATTATCGCTAATAGGTAGGAGATACATTTCACCTCCAGCCACCAGAGCTAGTTTGAGAATTTAAGAGAAAATGTTTTGCAGATACAGTTCTAATTTCATTCCTGTCTGCAACTGTTTCCTCTGATTGTTATATAATATCTGAAATTGAATGACAGTTTCCTAGCAGTAATATGGGAGCAGTATAGGAGACCAAGGGAGGGACTCTATAATTTCTTAACATAAAAATGTTTAAAACCCAACTCTTTGTTTTATATTGGAAGGTGATTAGATGGGCCTGTTCTATTATTATGTTTTTGTTTTTTTTTCTGGGAGGTGATGTATATGTATATTATCTTGATTGTGGTGATAGCTTCAGGGCGTATATATACATTACATTTATCAAATTGTTTATATATTGTGCAGATTATTGCATGATAATAGAGGTACTAAAAATATTAAGTGCCTTAAAAGAAAACCACTTATGTGCAAAGTCTTTACACATGAAAGTCTTATATGTTGTCTGAAGACACTTAGATAAATCTAAAAAGATGAAGGGATCTATCATAGTCCTAGAACTCCCAGTACTACAAAGATGTAGATGGACATGCTTTAAACAGGTATCTCCCGGGGTTTAATGTTCCCCATCTGATAAGCTGATCCAACAATTTACAAGATTTCACCTTCAGCCCTCTGAGTCTCTAATTTATGGATACCATAGTTTCAAGCTTCAAGAGAAAAACACATGTAATTAAAGTTGAAAAGAGACTATAAGTCTAGCAGCTACCATCATATTTATAAGCAAATCTGGAGTTATTTCAATAGGATGAAATGAATATCGTATACATTCCCACAACCAGAAAGCTCCTCACCATATTTTCCCTTTAAATACCAAACAGGTATATACATTTTAAATACTAAAGATTAAAAAGAAAGTTTTGATAGATTTTTTTTCTCTAAAGTTTTAAAGTTTGAGTAGTTCATCAATCATAGCTTTAAATAGTGGTAAACAATAAAAAATAAATAGGGAAAAAGAATGTGATGAAAAATGGGGGCCCACTGGGCATCATCAAATCTGGTTCCCATCAGCCTCTGGTGCCTGTAGGTGGGGCTACTATGTAGGCATTAATAAAAACTGCTGTTTAGGGGCTTTCCAAAAGGTTGCTTTTAAAGGAAGCATTTATGTGAGAAGACTAAAACAGTTTTTCATAACTTAAGTTATTCTGGGTATATAGTGATATTAAGGTTAGTGAAAAAGGTAAAGCAGAATGAATACTTTGTCATCAGAAATGAGTAAAAGTACAAACATGGGCAGCCAAAACTGAAGGCAATGGTTAGGATGCCCCCCTCAGCCAAGGGCTGTAGGCCCCTTTGTGCAGGTTTGGAAAAGTTGAAAGCTGACTACCGGCTTGCAGGCCTAGGGGAGGGTTGGCTGACCACGCCTTGAGTCTTTCTCTGACTGTGCTCTACTAGGCCCTTGCCCTTCAGTTCACCATGGTTCTGTAAGTCTGCTGTACAAAAGCTGTTGTAAACTTCACCATGCCCGTTACTGTGAGATCTTAACAAGCTCAAATTACCATCTGAATTTAAATACACAGTCTGAATTTAAAGAAAACAAAGAAGTGTATTGATGACTTAAGAAAAACTGTTGCTAGACTTCTAAAGTAAATACTAAGACGAAGATGCCTAGTTTACAGTTTTTTAGTTTAAAAATTCTTATCTTAGTTGGTGTTTACAATGAAATATTTTTTCAAGATAAAAGAGAAAGCACAATAAATTCAATTTTAAGTTTTTGGACGTGGATAGATAATATTTTGTGAGACTAAAAAAAAACAGAATTGTTTGTTAGGCTTTATCAATAACCTAGTACATTAAAATATCTTTATTTCTTCCTCTAAATAAATAATTTTAAAATGTACCTGAATTGAATGCATCATGAGACCTTAAAATGAGCAGTAAATATGGTAATATCAGGCATAGGCAATTTAGGCATTCTAATATTATTTAGAAAATATTTATGCATTCAGTTCAGTTCAGTTCAGTCACTCAGTTGTGTCCGACTCTTTGCGACCCCATGAATTGCAGCATGCCAGGCCTCCCTGTCCATCACCATCTCTTGAAGTTCACTCAGACTCACATCCATCGAGTCCATGATGCCATCCAGCCATCTCATCCTCGGTCGTCCCCTTCTCCTCCTGCCCCCAATCCCTCTCAGCATCAGAGTCTTATCCAATGAGTCAACTTTTCACATGAGGTGGCCAAAGTACTGGAGTTTCAGCTTCAGCATCATTCCTTCCAAAGAAATCCCAGGGCTGATCTCCTTCAGAATGGACTGGTTGGATCTCCTTGCAGTCCAAGGGACTCTCAAGAGTCTTCTCCAACACCACAGTTCGAAAGCATCAATTCTTTGGCGCTCAACCTTCTTCACAGTCCAACTTTCACATCCATACATGACCACAGGAAAAACAATAGCCTTGACTAGGCGGACCTTAGTCGGCAAAGTAATGTCTCTGCTTTTGAATATACTATCCAGGTTGGTCATAACTTTTCTTCCAAGGAGTAAGCGTCTTCTAATTTCATGGCTGCAGTCACCATCTATACATTTATATATTATTCTTAGCTAAAACCACCATAGTTAAGAAACAAATCCTTGAAAACAGATTAGGTGTTTTACTAGTTCAATGGAGTAGCAAAGAATGCATGTTGGAGATGTGGCTTTATGAAGAAGAAATTTTAGGAAACAAAGTTTTAAATCCTATGCACTAAACAAAACAAAAAACAAAGTATGTAGCTTGGTTTAAGGAACATAAAAAATGTTAAAGGAAGAACACTTGAGCAAAAGTAATAATTTTGTAAATGTGGTAAGTTGATCCTGCCAATTAAGTTTCTGTCATAGTTTTGGTTAAAAATCAGAAAGAAATATAATAAACAATGTACATTGATAATTACTGAATTTAACTGAGAAAACTTCTACTGTTATAACACTATATGTAATAACACAATTGCTTTACTTATAAAAATAAAATAATATGTATATACCACCTGAAATTAAAAGACCAGTGATGAAGATATTCCTTTTTATAGGATCACTGAACTAGATCTATAGCTTTCATTTATTTATGCTGAAATTTCTACTTAAAGATACAAGAATTTAGCTTTTTTATTTTCCCACCAAACAAAACGTATATAGGGACTGAAAGTATTCTGAAACTTTTCTTTGAAAGGAAACTGTATTTTGACTTATTTGTATCAACTGTTTGTTTGAAAATTGCTATTAAGGTGGACAAATGCTTTCTTCTGTTTTAAATCACCATCTCCTAAGGTAGTTCTTCATTTTGGGGTGGACAAAAATCTTAGGAGCTCCAGTACAGAAAGTTCTGGAAGAGAGCATTCACAAATGAATTCTGATCAACAGATTGCATATATTTCCCAATCAGCTGTGCAGACTGAGCATTTTCACGGCTCCAGTCATTTTATAAAGAATGATTCAGAATTAATCAGTACTCCTGCCACTTTTATTATTTATATATTCACAGTATTGACAGGTTTCTTTTTCTTCCCACTCTTGACTCCTCTTTTACAGGAATAATACTCACAACACATGGAAGAGGGAGCAGCAAGACACGTCACCTGACCTTCCTTCTTTAGGACATTACTGAGCAAGCCCTGAGCACTTGGGGCTTCCTAGGTGGCTCAGAGGTAGAGAATCCACCAGCTGATGCAGGAGATGTGGGTTCAGTCCCTGGGTCAGGAAGACCCCCTGCAGAAGGAAATGGCAACCTGCTCCAATATTCTTGCCTGGAAAATTCCATGGACTGAGGAGCCTGGAGGGCTACAGTCCATGGGATTGCAAAGAGTGGGACACGACTGAGCATGCATGCATGGGATAGATATACAGATCTATGGCAAACTTTCTTTCATTTCTTCAAGTGGTTTCTCTAGAAAGGAGAAGGAAATGGCAACTCACTTCAGTATTCTTGCCTGGAGAATTCCATGGGCAGAAGAGCCTGGTGGGCTACAGTCCTTGGAATCACAAAGAGTTGGACACAACTGAGTGACTAACACTGCCTCTAGAATATGAAGTCCACTTATTCTTTAAACCACAAAACAGTAGGTGAATAATTCAGTAATAGCTATGACTGGAGAAGTACAGAAATAGTTAATGGCTGCTGCTGTTGTAAATATAGTATTGGAATAGAATTCCCCTAGGAACAATAATATCAGGAAGCCTTGCAGAGGAGCAGTCTCCCAGAATTTTCAGCAGTTACACTGGTTGAGAGATTACAGCATGCATTGTATCTTCTCCTGGGATTACTAACAATTACAGCTGTACCTAAATCACCTAGCTACAGTTTATGCCGCTAATTCATTTTAGAGATATATTAACAGCAATCTTTTCAAATGTCTCTTTAAATTGATTACACAATCTCTCTTGAAAGTTTCAAATGTAATTCAGCCCATATGACAGAGGAAATTAATGCTATTCTCTTGTGTCATTTCCCTAAATACAGAAAGGTAAAGAAGAAGTATCAATTTTAAAAACAGACATGTCTAATAATAAATGAAGTCTGGATATATAAAAAGATTGTTGTCAAGACAAATCCATTGCCTGGTTGTCTTCAGCTGACATCTATTTTTACACAGACAGTATGACTTAGATTCAGTATGAAGAAATACTGAATAATCCAATTATTCAAAAGGCATGCAAAAAGTATTATTTCAAAAATCTCTTTTTAATAAGTCTTATTTATTTATTTATTTATTTTTTGCATACTGGCCTTCTCAAGTGGCACTAGTGGTAAAGAATTCACCTGCCAATGCAGGAGGCATAAGAGGTGGGGGTTCAATCCCTGGGAAGATCGCCTGGGGAAATGGCAACCTACTGCAGTATTTTTGTCTGGAGCATTGCATGGACAGAGGGTCCATGGGGTAGCAGAGTCAGACACAACTGAAGTGACTTAGCACACACATTTTGAATACTATAGTTTTAAAACACTCAATTAAGTAGATTAATGATTATAATAAAGATGGTAACATAATGAATCCATGTCAATTTTAGAAGTATTTCTAATATTACATAACAAGTTGGAAAGAAAGTTCACATATAATTATCTCTGTGAAGACAAATCGCAAGGGTAATTAACACAGCTATGACTCCATATCACCACCAGGGGTAAACCAGATAGTAATGTTCATTATTTTTCTCTCTCTCACAAAACCAAATAAGTATCTCTTACTTTCTCCTGGGAATGTGTGATGTATGAAAATGAAACATATTATTATGCAATACTTTGATGTAAGGAGAGTTTTAAAATCTGTAACATGGAACTGTGTGCATTCTCTCAAGACTGGTGGTGTTTCCAACCATGACAGATGTTATTTATAAGTAAATTAACAGACATAAACAATATATTTATGACATATAAGCTTAAAATAATGAAATCACCCAACAAAGGAAGATCTAATTATTTTGAAAAACTTTGTTTAGCAGTGAACCATTAAATTTAAAATACAGGCTTTTTTTAAACCACAAAATGGCTGATATTATTAATTTTCAATAGGCAGTCAGGAAAGACAAAAGCGTATTTGCTGTTTTAATTAGCTACTGCCACAGTAACGCAGAAAAATACACTATGGTTTCAAAACACAACCATTTATTCTCCTGGGTGTGCGTGACTAGCACAGCCCTACTGCTCATGTCTGTCTCCCTCTTTCTGACACCATCAGTCTAGATGGAACACGCTCTGCTTGTGCATAGGGTCAAGAAGCAGAAACTGGAAAACGCAAGCCGGTTTCTTCAAACTAGTACACTGAAGGCCTGAGCTTCAAACCAGTATAGTTAATTCTGCTTGCTTGTTTGCTCAAGCAAATCACATGATTCAACCCTTAAGGCCAGGGGTTAGGAGATACATTTTATTCCTAAGGAGGTGGTGGTAAGGTTGTGGCTGCAGAAAGGGAGGAAAATTAGAATTAATCATTTGATCTACTGCAACTATAGAACAGTGTCTGTAAAGCAGATACTACACTGCAGAACCTGAAATGACATGTACTTAGTCATATCTCTTACTTCTTCAGGGTATAATTCTGCCACATTTTGGTCTGTGCTTGATGACTGCTCTGTGCTTTTATTAACATCATCCATGATTAACTGGCTACTAGATTTAATAAATAAATAACCCTACTCTCTTTTTTTTTCCTATACAGAATTCAAATGTATATTTTATTTGGAGTCATCTTGTAGCAGTGTCCCTTGAATACAGGCAGACTGATGTAATTTTTATGACAGGGAGTGGAATATGCTATTTGAGTCACAAGTCCTATCTTATGTCTAGAGTTACTTGTTAGAATATACTACATAGGAATAGAGGGGGGCATGGCAACCCCCTCCAGTATTCTTGCCTGGAGAATCCTTCTGGAAAGAGGAGCCTGGCAGGCTGCAGTCCATGGGGTTGCAAAGAGTTGGACATGACTGAGCAACTAAGCACAAACAATAAGAATAACAATACAACACTGCCCTTAAGGAGTTTAGATAAATTTTCTTTTTCCAGTGCCATATAAAAGAAAATAAATCACAGCATGAGAGTTAGTCACTGTCTGCGAGGAACCCTGCAGCAAAGGGACTTCTCAATCAGATATACCGTGTAGGCAAAATGCTCTCTCGTTGCATGTGTGTGTTTGTGTGGGTTGTCTCTTCCTTACAATTCCAATTTTATTTTTTTCATCTTGTCTTCCAAATTCTTGCTTTTCTGGTGGTATTCCATTTTCATAAACAGAAAAGTAAAAGAATAAGGTGTCTGAAATCTTGCTCAGAGAAGGAATTTCAATTTGGTTCCTCTTTTAGGGGACTAATTTGCTTTCTATGTGCACCTCTGGCATGATCTTTGTTGCCTATATTATTGGATTTCAACTCCTATGCCTCTCCTATCTAAACTCATTTTAAGATTCTTACAAGACAGGTAAATTGTCTGTGTTTTACAAAATCTAAACTCTGACACAATTCGTCTCAGACTTCTTGGTAAAGCAGCAGGAGAAACTCCCACCATATTTCTTTTTCCTTTTTGTTACTAGGCCTGGGTAGGCCTTTCTCTGTTACCCTGACAGACTTCACAGAATAGAAAAGCATGTTGTGATTTGCAGTTTTCTCTTACCCTTTCCCTCTCTCTCTTTCCCTCTTGTAAATTAACTAATTATTTTCTATTTTAATCACATTCATAACACAAAATATTTTATATGCAAAGAAATGTAGAGATGTGAGCAAAGTGTAAATAAGGAAAACAACAAAAATTGGTTCAGAATAAAATCTTCTTTGTTTGAATTAACCAAGGATGATATATTTTATTGCTTGAGCCCATATACGAAAGGAAAACAAACCTAAGATTAAAGATGTAAAACTATTTATTCAAAATGAAAGTGATTAGGACCTCACTGATTGGTTGGTAAAATATTGTTGCAGGGGTTATGCTTTTCTTAGGATAAGCCACTCAAGTGAGTATGGAATAATTATCTGATTATTCTGTTTCACTTTTAATCTCACATATAGTCTCAATTTATTTTAGTACTCTAAACACACACGCACACACACAAATTAAAAGCAAAGCAACATAAAACTTTTTTTCCCTTTCTTAATTTTACTTTTGAGACATTGATTATAATCTAGATCCTGTTTTACAAAATGCATTTCTATGGACGAGAGAAGATTCCCTAAATTAAGGCTCAGAAATAATTATGAAAACTTTATCCAAAAATACAATTTGCTGAAGGAATACAAATCACCCCGAGAAAAGAAACTTTCCTTCTGATCCTATAATTTGATCATGTTAGGCTACGTTATAATTTAATGTCATGAGCCATTAAATCATAACATTAAATGAACGATCATGGCTCAGATGGAGGCATGGGTAGTTTTACACAATATGCAAAGGGAAAAAGAAAGAAAATGGTAATGTTAAATCTCCCTCAGTACCATCTGGCTTATTTTCTTTCCCCATGCCTCTCCAAAACAGTGGGAGGAATAAACAATACCATTCTTGATTGGCTAGGCATCAGAGATGAGGATAACAAGTGAAAAATTCTCTAACACAAGCAGAAAGTCTAATATTTTCTTCATTTCTTTCTCTTGCATAAACACTGAGAATCTGCCTTACAGAATCAAAATTTTTCAAATTTCAAGAGCTAAAATGGCCTTAAGCAAGCATCTGGCCCAGTGATTCTCAAATTTGAATGGGCACAAGAAACACCTGGGGGCTCTTTAAATATGCAGATTCCCTGGCCCATCCCTAGAGAGTCAGCTTCTGACACTGCATTTTTAATAAACTTCCCAAGTAAAGAGAGTATAGATTACATGTGAACTCAGAGAAGCATGCAACTTTCTTTTATCTAGCACCATTATTTTCCAGAGGATAAACCTGGGCTTCACAATGCAACTGATTTCCTCAAGATCACGCAAGTCAGTGGTCAGAGTCTGAACACAAATTTCTTGACCTATAAAATAAGATACCCCACACTCTCTGCTACCATACTACTTCCACAAAAAGTCTCTCAACAGCTCTGTTGGCTCATATTGCTCTTTTTGAACTGTGACAAAATATTCACAACACAAAATTTACTATTTCAACCATTTAAAAATGTACAGTTCAGTCTCATTAAGTACATTCACATTGTTAGGCAGCCATCACCATTACTCCCTCTAGAACTTTTTCATCTTCTCAAACCAAAACTCAGGTATCATTAAACAAAAAATCCCCTAACTCCTCACCTCTACCTCCTGGTAACTATTCAACTTTCTATCTCTATGAATTTGATTATTTTAAGTACCACATACAAGTGGAATTATATTATATATATATATATATATATANGACCCCATGGACTGTAGTGCACCAGGCTCCTCTGTGCATGGAATTTTCCAGGCAAGAATACTAGAGTGGGAAGCCATGCCCTCCTCCAGGGGATCTTCTCAACCCAGGGATCGAACCCAGGTCTCCTGCACTGGCAGGAGATTCTTTACCGTCTAAGCCACCAGGGAAGTCCTGGTGTATGTAGTGCGTGTAAATCAATACTCAAATTACCCTCTTTTGAAGGTGCTATTTTCTGTTGGGACCCTGACTGAGACACCGACACAAAGGGGCAGCAAATAAGACCAACCAGAGAACGGAACAAGGATTCAACACTTCACACAGTTATTTCAGTACGTGTGCTAGTGGATGTGAAAGTGGTCAGTGAACTCCTAAATGTTATGTAGCAGGTGGCTATTACTGTTCAGCATGAACGATGGAAATTTCAGATTGTGTCTGTACAGGTTTCCCACCACAAAACCAGTGGACGTGGGCTAAGGTGACAAGAGGACTGATGTGGCTATGCTGCCTCAGTTGTGGGATAATTACATTGTAAATACATATTCAAAGTATTGACATATTGCAGTGAGACAGAGGCAATTACACTGACTTATCAGACTTAGCCAGTGTTTATATGGCTGACCACAGACAGGGCCTCAATATTCCATCATCCACCTGTCCAAGACCACCACCCACCTGTAGGTTTCCCTGCTCTGGAACTGACTAAGCAGAGTTCAATTGACTAAGCTCTGGAAAGGACCAGGGAACACAACCTTTCCTGAGTTATCAGTATATAGTGAGCCCTGCAGTCACTCACTCTGGTTGGGGCTGATCAACAGTTACACATCTTTTCCTGGGTCTCTTCAAGCTCAGGAGAGCTTGCAGGCAATTCCCTGTGAGATGGTTTTATCACAACAATCATACTGACACTCAGAATATGCTTTAAAAACAAGTAAATATTTGGGGGGCAAAAAATAAAAGGGTGGTATTAAATAAATGTGCTATAATATGTCATATTTTAGAAAGTGAAAGTTGCTCTGTCGGGTCTGACTCTTTGTGACCCCATGGACTATACAGTCCATGGAATTCTCCAGGCTAGAATACTAGAGTAGGTAGCCTTTCCCTTATCCAGAGGNAATATGCTTTAAAAACAAGTAAATATTTGGGGGGCAAAAAATAAAAGGGTGGTATTAAATAAATGTGCTATAATATGTCATATTTTAGAAAGTGAAAGTTGCTCTGTCGGGTCTGACTCTTTGTGACCCCATGGACTATACAGTCCATGGAATTCTCCAGGCTAGAATACTAGAGTAGGTAGCCTTTCCCTTATCCAGAGGATCTTCCCAACCCAGGAATTGAACCAGGGTCTCCTGCATTGCAGGCAGATTCTTTACCAGCTCAGGAAAACCTCTCATATTTTAGAAGTGACACTTCTATTGCAAACATATTTTGGGAAGCATTTCACCATTTCATATTGATAAATAACATTGACTTCTTCCTACTGGGACTGACAAAGCCTTATAAAAAGAAAAAAACCATCAAATAGGTATGGAATGATGCTTCAGGAGACCTTTTTTCCTATACAAATCTTCAAAGTAGTTGTCAATGGGCATAAATAAACTTATTTTAATATACTCTGGTTCCATATATAAAGAAAAGTACTATATTATTTTGTTGGGATGGCCTGAGTTGCCTTACATGAGGTTTACACACTCGCTTTTTAACTTCATCATGGATTGTTTCACTTTTAGTGGCTTCTTTTAACAACAATGCCCTTCTTTTAATAACAATGCCCTGACAACAACAGTTAACACTATTTCATTAAGGAAGGCTGTATTCCTGATCTTCACATTCATGCCCCATAATGCACTGTGCTTCCATAATCTCTATCATTTCTAGCTACCATCCTTCCTGGGAAATGCTGACCAGTGCTGTATTTGTTTTTGTTTTGTTTGAGGTCAATTCACTAGCTCCAATATCCCTGTTTTTAAAAAGTACTTTCAAAGCTTCCATTATTTCTACTCATCACAGGAAGTCTTTTTCATTACATGCTTGCACTGGTCAAATTAAGAAGAGTTGTATAATATTTGTTTCCTTAACCAGAGAAAAACAGGTTGGAAAAATTACTGCTGTGGCCCTTGAAGTTTAGGTGTTTCTTTCAAATTTAGGTCAAAAGCCAACATTAATAGTCAGATGGAAGGATTGTCACACGGAAGGGCTGCCAAGCAGATAATAAGTTTGGAACTCTTAATTGAAAATTAACACATCCACATTTGTATTACTAAATTGAAGAAAATGGCTATTGCAGGCGAGAACAATGGAGTGGGTTGCCATTTCCTTCTCCAATGCATGAAAGTGAAAAGTGAAAGTGAAGTTGCTCAGTCGTGTCCAACTCTTTGCAACCCCATGGACAGCTTGTGAAAGTGAAGTTGCTCAGTCATGTCTGACTCTTTGCGACCTGTGGACTGTAGCCCACCAAGCTCCTCCGTCCATGGGATTCCCCAGGCAAGAATACTGGAGTGGGTTGCCATTTCCTTCTCCAGGGGATCTTCTCGACCCAGGGACCAAACCCAGGTCTCCCACATTGCAGGCAGATGCTTTAACCTCTGCACCACCAGGCGTCACATAAATGCACATGTGTGCATGCTAAGTTGCTTCAGGTATGTCGACTCTGTGTGACCCTATGGACTAGAGCCTGCCAGGATCTTCTGTCCATGGGACTCTCCAGGCAAGAATACTGGAGTGGGTTTCCATGCCCTCCTCCAGGGGATTTTCCCAACCTGGGGATTTTCCCAACCTAGCGATTGAACTTGCATCTCTTACATCTCCTGCATTAGCAGTGGGTTCTTTACCACTAGTGCCACCTGGGAAGCCCTACTTAAGTGCACCCCTTGACACCTATGAGTAAATAAATAGCTTGTTTTGTTATTATTAGCCATTGAAATGTTTTGCCTGTTTACTAGGTAGCAAAATTGACTGATACGTATTATGAACTGAGACTTGGTTTATAAGCAATACAACCAGGAAAGTTCTGCTGAATCCATCAAGTAAAAGAAGAAAAGATCAAATGATTAGAAAGTTATCAAATTTTCTTAAGAAATTTCATATTCACACCAGCTATCAGGATTGGAGAGCAATAATTTGCTACAGGCAAGGATTAGAAATAGAAAAAAAAAACAGTCAAATTTAACTTTACTAGGTCATATTTTCAGGTTTTTCAAGCAGACTATTGTAGATGGCAGTACCTGAAAGAAGCCTAACATGATATGCTAATGACTGACTGAATTCTATGGTCTCCGGAATATCTCCAAAGTGCTAGGCTCAAGTCTAAAATAAAACTGGATTCTCAAATAAATATTCTTCTACCGAAAGGGAATAAGTCTTCTTTTCTAGAAGAGGACAAGCAAGTGACAAGGTGCCTTTTCGCATTTCTATTAATTATGTGTAGGAAGAGCAGTGAAATTCGCTCTCTCCTCTACAATTTACAGAGTTCTTCTTATGTATTGATATGATTATCGCTAATAGGTAGGAGATACATTTCACCTCCAGCCACCAGAGCTAGTTTGAGAATTTAAGAGAAAATGTTTTGCAGATACAGTTCTAATTTCATTCCTGTCTGCAACTGTTTCCTCTGATTGTTATATAATATCTGAAATTGAATGACAGTTTCCTAGCAGTAATATGGGAGCAGTATAGGAGACCAAGGGAGGGACTCTATAATTTCTTAACATAAAAATGTTTAAAACCCAACTCTTTGTTTTATATTGGAAGGTGATTAGATGGGCCTGTTCTATTATTACGTTTTTTTTTTTTTTTCTGGGAGGTGATGTATATGTATATTATCTTGATTGTGGTGATAGCTTCAGGGCGTATATATACATTACATTTATCAAATTGTTTATATATTGTGCAGATTATTGCATGATAATAGAGGTACTAAAAATATTAAGTGCCTTAAAAGAAAACCACTTATGTGCAAAGTCTTTACACATGAAAGTCTTATATGTTGTCTGAAGACACTTAGATAAATCTAAAAAGATGAAGGGATCTATCATAGTCCTAGAACTCCCAGTACTACAAAGATGTAGATGGACATGCTTTAAACAGGTATCTCCAGGGGTTTAATGTTCCCCATCTGATAAGCTGATCCAACAATTTACAAGATTTCACCTTCAGCCCTCTGAGTCTCTAATTTATGGATACCATAGTTTCAAGCTTCAAGAGAAAAACACATGTAATTAAAGTTGAAAAGAGACTATAAGTCTAGCAGCTACCATCATATTTATAAGCAAATCTGGAGTTATTTCAATAGGATGAAATGAATATCGTATACATTCCCACAACCAGAAAGCTCCTCACCATATTTTCCCTTTAAATACCAAACAGGTATATACATTTTAAATACTAAAGATTAAAAAGAAAGTTTTGATAGATTTTTTTTCTCTAAAGTTTTAAAGTTTGAGTAGTTCATCAATCATAGCTTTAAATAGTGGTAAACAATACAATTAAAAAATAAATAGGGAAAAAGAATGTGTTGAAAAATGGGGGCCCACTGGGCATCATCAAATCTGGTTCCCATCAGCCTCTGGTGCCTGTAGGTGGGGCTACTATGTAGGCATTAATAAAAACTGCTGTTTAGGGGCTTTCCAAAAGGTTGCTTTTAAAGGAAGCATTTATGTGAGAAGACTAAAACAGTTTTTCATAACTTAAGTTATTCTGGGTATATAGTGATATTAAGGTTAGTGAAAAAGGTAAAGCAGAATGAATACTTTGTCATCAGAAATGAGTAAAAGTACAAACATGGGCAGCCAAAACTGAAGGCAATGGTTAGGATGCCCCCCTCAGCCAAGGGCTGTAGGCCCCTTTGTGCAGGTTTGGAAAAGTTGAAAGCTGACTACCGGCTTGCAGGCCTAGGGGAGGGTTGGCTGACCACGCCTTGAGTCTTTCTCTGACTGTGCTCTACTAGGCCCTTGCCCTTCAGTTCACCATGGTTCTGTAAGTCTGCTGTACAAAAGCTGTTGTAAACTTCACCATGCCCGTTACTGTGAGATCTTAACAAGCTCAAATTACCATCTGAATTTAAATACACAGTCTGAATTTAAAGAAAACAAAGAAGTGTATTGATGACTTAAGAAAAACTGTTGCTAGACTTCTAAAGTAAATACTAAGACGAAGATGCCTAGTTTACAGTTTTTTAGTTTAAAAATTCTTATCTTAGTTGGTGTTTACAATGAAATATTTTTTCAAGATAAAAGAGAAAGCACAATAAATTCAATTTTAAGTTTTTGGACGTGGATAGATAATATTTTGTGAGACTAAAAAAAAACAGAATTGTTTGTTAGGCTTTATCAATAACCTAGTACATTAAAATATCTTTATTTCTTCCTCTAAATAAATAATTTTAAAATGTACCTGACTTGAATGCATCATGAGACCTTAAAATGAGCAGTAAATATGGTAATATCAGGCATAGGCAATTTAGGCATTCTAATATTATTTAGAAAATATTTATGCATTCAGTTCAGTTCAGTTCAGTCACTCAGTTGTGTCCGACTCTTTGCGACCCCATGAATTGCAGCATGCCAGGCCTCCCTGTCCATCACCATCTCTTGAAGTTCACTCAGACTCACATCCATCGAGTCCATGATGCCATCCAGCCATCTCATCCTCGGTCGTCCCCTTCTCCTCCTGCCCCCAATCCCTCTCAGCATCAGAGTCTTATCCAATGAGTCAACTTTTCACATGAGGTGGCCAAAGTACTGGAGTTTCAGCTTCAGCATCATTCCTTCCAAAGAAATCCCAGGGCTGATCTCCTTCAGAATGGACTGGTTGGATCTCCTTGCAGTCCAAGGGACTCTCAAGAGTCTTCTCCAACATCACAGTTCAAAAGCATCAATTCTNAGTACTGGAGTTTCAGCTTTAGCATCATTCCTTCCAAAGAAATCCCAGGGCTGATCTCCTTCAGAATGGACTGGTTGGATCTCCTTGCAGTCCAAGGGACTCTCAAGAGTCTTCTCCAACACCACAGTTCGAAAGCATCAATTCTTTGGCGCTCAACCTTCTTCACAGTCCAACTTTCACATCCATACATGACCACAGGAAAAACAATAGCCTTGACTAGGCGGACCTTAGTCGGCAAAGTAATGTCTCTGCTTTTGAATATACTATCCAGGTTGGTCATAACTTTTCTTCCAAGGAGTAAGCGTCTTCTAATTTCATGGCTGCAGTCACCATCTATACATTTATATATTATTCTTAGCTAAAACCACCATAGTTAAGAAACAAATCCTTGAAAACAGATTAGGTGTTTTACTAGTTCAATGGAGTAGCAAAGAATGCATGTTGGAGATGTGGCTTTATGAAGAAGAAATTTTAGGAAACAAAGTTTTAAATCCTATGCACTAAACAAAACAAAAAACAAAGTATGTAGCTTGGTTTAAGGAACATAAAAAATGTTAAAGGAAGAACACTTGAGCAAAAGTAATAATTTTGTAAATGTGGTAAGTTGATCCTGCCAATTAAGTTTCTGTCATAGTTTTGGTTAAAAATCAGAAAGAAATATAATAAACAATGTACATTGATAATTACTGAATTTAACTGAGAAAACTTCTACTGTTATAACACTATATGTAATAACACAATTGCTTTACTTATAAAAATAAAATAATATGTATATACCACCTGAAATTAAAAGACCAGTGATGAAGATATTCCTTTTTATAGGATCACTGAACTAGATCTATAGCTTTCATTTATTTATGCTGAAATTTCTACTTAAAGATACAAGAATTTAGCTTTTTTATTTTCCCACCAAACAAAACGTATATAGGGACTGAAAGTATTCTGAAACTTTTCTTTGAAAGGAAACTGTATTTTGACTTATTTGTATCAACTGTTTGTTTGAAAATTGCTATTAAGATGGACAAATGCTTTCTTCTGTTTTAAATCACCATCTCCTAAGGTAGTTCTTCATTTTGGGGTGGACAAAAATCTTAGGAGCTCCAGTACAGAAAGTTCTGGAAGAGAGCATTCACAAATGAATTCTGATCAACAGATTGCATATATTTCCCAATCAGCTGTGCAGACTGAGCATTTTCACGGCTCCAGTCATTTTATAAAGAATGATTCAGAATTAATCAGTACTCCTGCCACTTTTATTATTTATATATTCACAGTATTGACAGGTTTCTTTTTCTTCCCACTCTTGACTCCTCTTTTACAGGAATAATACTCACAACACATGGAAGAGGGAGCAGCAAGACACGTCACCTGACCTTCCTTCTTTAGGACATTACTGAGCAAGCCCTGAGCACTTGGGGCTTCCTAGGTGGCTCAGAGGTAGAGAATCCACCAGCTGATGCAGGAGATGTGGGTTCAGTCCCTGGGTCAGGAAGACCCCCTGCAGAAGGAAATGGCAACCTGCTCCAATATTCTTGCCTGGAAAATTCCATGGACTGAGGAGCCTGGAGGGCTACAGTCCATGGGATTGCAAAGAGTGGGACACGACTGAGCATGCATGCATGGGATAGATATACAGATCTATGGCAAACTTTCTTTCATTTCTTCAAGTGGTTTCTCTAGAAAGGAGAAGGAAATGGCAACTCACTTCAGTATTCTTGCCTGGAGAATTCCATGGGCAGAAGAGCCTGGTGGGCTACAGTCCTTGGAATCACAAAGAGTTGGACACAACTGAGTGACTAACACTGCCTCTAGAATATGAAGTCCACTTATTCTTTAAACCACAAAACAGTAGGTGAATAATTCAGTAATAGCTATGACTGGAGAAGTACAGAAATAGTTAATGGCTGCTGCTGTTGTAAATATAGTATTGGAATAGAATTCCCCTAGGAACAATAATATCAGGAAGCCTTGCAGAGGAGCAGTCTCCCAGAATTTTCAGCAGTTACACTGGTTGAGAGATTACAGCATGCATTGTATCTTCTCCTGGGATTACTAACAATTACAGCTGTACCTAAATCACCTAGCTACAGTTTATGCCGCTAATTCATTTTAGAGATATATTAACAGCAATCTTTTCAAATGTCTCTTTAAATTGATTACACAATCTCTCTTGAAAGTTTCAAATGTAATTCAGCCCATATGACAGAGGAAATTAATGCTATTCTCTTGTGTCATTTCCCTAAATACAGAAAGGTAAAGAAGAAGTATCAATTTTAAAAACAGACATGTCTAATAATAAATGAAGTCTGGATATATAAAAAGATTGTTGTCAAGACAAATCCATTGCCTGGTTGTCTTCAGCTGACATCTATTTTTACACAGACAGTATGACTTAGATTCAGTATGAAGAAATACTGAATAATCCAATTATTCAAAAGGCATGCAAAAAGTATTATTTCAAAAATCTCTTTTTAATAAGTCTTATTTATTTATTTATTTATTTTTTGCATACTGGCCTTCTCAAGTGGCACTAGTGGTAAAGAATTCACCTGCCAATGCAGGAGGCATAAGAGGTGGGGGTTCAATCCCTGGGAAGATCGCCTGGGGAAATGGCAACCTACTGCAGTATTTTTGTCTGGAGCATTGCATGGACAGAGGGTCCATGGGGTAGCAGAGTCAGACACAACTGAAGTGACTTAGCACACACATTTTGAATACTATAGTTTTAAAACACTCAATTAAGTAGATTAATGATTATAATAAAGATGGTAACATAATGAATCCATGTCAATTTTAGAAGTATTTCTAATATTACATAACAAGTTGGAAAGAAAGTTCACATATAATTATCTCTGTGAAGACAAATCGCAAGGGTAATTAACACAGCTATGACTCCATATCACCACCAGGGGTAAACCAGATAGTAATGTTCATTATTTTTCTCTCTCTCACAAAACCAAATAAGTATCTCTTACTTTCTCCTGGGAATGTGTGATGTATGAAAATGAAACATATTATTATGCAATACTTTGATGTAAGGAGAGTTTTAAAATCTGTAACATGGAACTGTGTGCATTCTCTCAAGACTGGTGGTGTTTCCAACCATGACAGATGTTATTTATAAGTAAATTAACAGACATAAACAATATATTTATGACATATAAGCTTAAAATAATGAAATCACCCAACAAAGGAAGATCTAATTATTTTGAAAAACTTTGTTTAGCAGTGAACCATTAAATTTAAAATACAGGCTTTTTTTAAACCACAAAATGGCTGATATTATTAATTTTCAATAGGCAGTCAGGAAAGACAAAAGCGTATTTGCTGTTTTAATTAGCTACTGCCACAGTAACGCAGAAAAATACACTATGGTTTCAAAACACAACCATTTATTCTCCTGGGTGTGCGTGACTAGCACAGCCCTACTGCTCATGTCTGTCTCCCTCTTTCTGACACCATCAGTCTAGATGGAACACGCTCTGCTTGTGCATAGGGTCAAGAAGCAGAAACTGGAAAACGCAAGCCGGTTTCTTCAAACTAGTACACTGAAGGCCTGAGCTTCAAACCAGTATAGTTAATTCTGCTCGCTTGTTTGCTCAAGCAAATCACATGATTCAACCCTTAAGGCCAGGGGTTAGGAGATACATTTTATTCCTAAGGAGGTGGTGGTAAGGTTGTGGCTGCAGAAAGGGAGGAAAATTAGAATTAATCATTTGATCTACTGCAACTATAGAACAGTGTCTGTAAAGCAGATACTACACTGCAGAACCTGAAATGACATGTACTTAGTCATATCTCTTACTTCTTCAGGGTATAATTCTGCCACATTTTGGTCTGTGCTTGATGACTGCTCTGTGCTTTTATTAACATCATCCATGATTAACTGGCTACTAGATTTAATAAATAAATAACCCTACTCTCTTTTTTTTTCCTATACAGAATTCAAATGTATATTTTATTTGGAGTCATCTTGTAGCAGTGTCCCTTGAATACAGGCAGACTGATGTAATTTTTATGACAGGGAGTGGAATATGCTATTTGAGTCACAAGTCCTATCTTATGTCTAGAGTTACTTGTTAGAATATACTACATAGGAATAGAGGGGGGCATGGCAACCCCCTCCAGTATTCTTGCCTGGAGAATCCTTCTGGAAAGAGGAGCCTGGCAGGCTGCAGTCCATGGGGTTGCAAAGAGTTGGACATGACTGAGCAACTAAGCACAAACAATAAGAATAACAATACAACACTGCCCTTAAGGAGTTTAGATAAATTTTCTTTTTCCAGTGCCATATAAAAGAAAATAAATCACAGCATGAGAGTTAGTCACTGTCTGCGAAGAACCCTGCAGCAAAGGGACTTCTCAATCAGATATACCGTGTAGGCAAAATGCTCTCTCGTTGCATGTGTGTGTTTGTGTGGGTTGTCTCTTCCTTACAATTCCAATTTTATTTTTTTCATCTTGTCTTCCAAATTCTTGCTTTTCTGGTGGTATTCCATTTTCATAAACAGAAAAGTAAAAGAATAAGGTGTCTGAAATCTTGCTCAGAGAAGGAATTTCAATTTGGTTCCTCTTTTAGGGGACTAATTTGCTTTCTATGTGCACCTCTGGCATGATCTTTGTTGCCTATATTATTGGATTTCAACTCCTATGCCTCTCCTATCTAAACTCATTTTAAGATTCTTACAAGACAGGTAAATTGTCTGTGTTTTACAAAATCTAAACTCTGACACAATTCGTCTCAGACTTCTTGGTAAAGCAGCAGGAGAAACTCCCACCATATTTCTTTTTCCTTTTTGTTACTAGGCCTGGGTAGGCCTTTCTCTGTTACCCTGACAGACTTCACAGAATAGAAAAGCATGTTGTGATTTGCAGTTTTCTCTTACCCTTTCCCTCTCTCTCTTTCCCTCTTGTAAATTAACTAATTATTTTCTATTTTAATCACATTCATAACACAAAATATTTTATATGCAAAGAAATGTAGAGATGTGAGCAAAGTGTAAATAAGGAAAACAACAAAAATTGGTTCAGAATAAAATCTTCTTTGTTTGAATTAACCAAGGATGATATATTTTATTGCTTGAGCCCATATACGAAAGGAAAACAAACCTAAGATTAAAGATGTAAAACTATTTATTCAAAATGAAAGTGATTAGGACCTCACTGATTGGTTGGTAAAATATTGTTGCAGGGGTTATGCTTTTCTTAGGATAAGCCACTCAAGTGAGTATGGAATAATTATCTGATTATTCTGTTTCACTTTTAATCTCACATATAGTCTCAATTTATTTTAGTACTCTAAACACACACGCACACACACAAATTAAAAGCAAAGCAACATAAAACTTTTTTTCCCTTTCTTAATTTTACTTTTGAGACATTGATTATAATCTAGATCCTGTTTTACAAAATGCATTTCTATGGACGAGAGAAGATTCCCTAAATTAAGGCTCAGAAATAATTATGAAAACTTTATCCAAAAATACAATTTGCTGAAGGAATACAAATCACCCCGAGAAAAGAAACTTTCCTTCTGATCCTATAATTTGATCATGTTAGGCTACGTTATAATTTAATGTCATGAGCCATTAAATCATAACATTAAATGAACGATCATGGCTCAGATGGAGGCATGGGTAGTTTTACACAATATGCAAAGGGAAAAAGAAAGAAAATGGTAATGTTAAATCTCCCTCAGTACCATCTGGCTTATTTTCTTTCCCCATGCCTCTCCAAAACAGTGGGAGGAATAAACAATACCATTCTTGATTGGCTAGGCATCAGAGATGAGGATAACAAGTGAAAAATTCTCTAACACAAGCAGAAAGTCTAATATTTTCTTCATTTCTTTCTCTTGCATAAACACTGAGAATCTGCCTTACAGAATCAAAATTTTTCAAATTTCAAGAGCTAAAATGGCCTTAAGCAAGCATCTGGCCCAGTGATTCTCAAATTTGAATGGGCACAAGAAACACCTGGGGGCTCTTTAAATATGCAGATTCCCTGGCCCATCCCTAGAGAGTCAGCTTCTGACACTGCATTTTTAATAAACTTCCCAAGTAAAGAGAGTATAGATTACATGTGAACTCAGAGAAGCATGCAACTTTCTTTTATCTAGCACCATTATTTTCCAGAGGATAAACCTCGGCTTCACAATGCAACTGATTTCCTCAAGATCACGCAAGTCAGTGGTCAGAGTCTGAACACAAATTTCTTGACCTATAAAATAAGATACCCCACACTCTCTGCTACCATACTACTTCCACAAAAAGTCTCTCAACAGCTCTGTTGGCTCATATTGCTCTTTTTGAACTGTGACAAAATATTCACAACACAAAATTTACTATTTCAACCATTTAAAAATGTACAGTTCAGTCTCATTAAGTACATTCACATTGTTAGGCAGCCATCACCATTACTCCCTCTAGAACTTTTTCATCTTCTCAAACCAAAACTCAGGTATCATTAAACAAAAAATCCCCTAACTCCTCACCTCTACCTCCTGGTAACTATTCAACTTTCTATCTCTATGAATTTGATTATTTTAAGTACCACATACAAGTGGAATTATATTATATATATATATATATATATATACACACACACACACAATAATTATATCCTTTGTGTCTGGCTGATTTCTCTTAGCAAAATGTCTTCAGGGTCCATCCACATAGCTCATATTTTGATTTGTTGAATCCTTTAATTACTTGCTCAAGGGGATGTTCTGGTCCTTTAAGAAATGAGATTCTATCATTTGTCCAACATCAATGATAGCCGCTAAATGAGAGAAAGAATTCAGCAAGGAGAGTCCTGGGTGAGTGAAAGAATTAGAGCTTGGAGGCAGGCACAGAGACATGAGATGTACTTTCTGCCTAGTTGAAAGTCATTTGAAAAGAAACAGAAATGAAAAACATGAGAGAGAGAGAGAGTAAGCAAGTGACAGGCAAAGAGAGAGACAGACAGATACACTAAGAAAATGATAGGAGAGATGGATTAAACTGAGAAAAACTAAGATGTCCTTAAGACAACCTTGTGCCCAGAACAGTGAGTAGAGAAATGCAAATGAGGTTATTTACATGTATATTGTAGAAATTAATTGGTACACACTGGTATAGATGACACCTTGGGGCAAACAGTACAGAAAGAAAAGCAAATAGGGCAGTAAAATGTATGTGTCTATACTGCCATTTGAGAGACACTTTATTACATTTGAGATTTACTTTTATTCTATATAGTTACTGGCCTAAATTTCTTTTAGGCTATTGATAAGAAATGAATTTGGAGTTGTCTGATCATTCCAATGGTTTCCTTCCAATAATGACCACTGTTTTCAACTCCAAACAGAAAATGTCAACACTTGCCTNTTAAGTAAAAATGTTATCTACATTCATTTCAGTTTTTAAAACTGCAATGTACAACAGTTTCCTAACCATTTGTGAAAATACTGTAAAAACAGAATTTATGGAGTAAATTATTGGGAAGAATACCTGGTCAAGCAGTTCATAAACATCCAAGTTTCATTCTATTTGGGGCTGCCTCCTTGAGTCAAATCCAATGTTGAATTGTTGAATTGCGAGCAAAGAATAGAGGTGAAATATGGTTGATTCCTGAGAGCAAATGAAATGCTGCTTTCTGATGAGAATAACTTTTTCTATAACTCCTAAGGAATAATATATTGCAAAAGGTGTTGGAGATGAATACAAATTACAGCAAAAAACTGAAATCTTCAGAGAATTCAAGATTACGTTTATACCACTAATAACATTGAATGGTTAACTGTTAATAGACCTCTCAAGGACAGCAACGGATGAAAGAACAAACAAAAGTAATTTGTTGCTTTCTCACTATTAGGTTATAGACATTCTTCCATCTAGACTGATATGATCTCTAGTGGGGATTGATTTATTTCCTCCACATTCATGACACTCTCTTTCACTACCAGGTGTAATGGCTTCTTTTACCTCTATGGGGAATGGCTGATTTATGCATAGACCTTTGTTCAATAACCTTTCTTCAGATTGATGTTGTGAAAAAATGAAAAAAAAAGTGAAACTTTTTGACATTTTATTTTAATGTAATTTAGAAACCCATGTAAACTGCAAATAGACCTCATGTGGAATGAAAATCACATGCTGATCATCTAAACTATTTTGAATACTATTAATCTTTGATTAATACCTGAAAATTTTTCTTATCAGAATTATGAAAGGCACTAGAGAGACTCTCATGAAGTTCATTTTAAAAATAATTTGTAAATAAAAGACTGGAGAGTTTTTTTATTTGATCCCTCCAATCCACAATTTCAAAATTTTCCAACAAGAAGAGGGGACTGCTACCCATCATGTAAAGGAATATCTTTATTTATTGATTTTGCCTAGAGACTCTGTTTTCAAAGACCCCTAACCATCAAGAAATCTTTGAATGGAGGAGGAGAAAGTGATGTGAAATTTTTTGACTTTCTGTGGTCAAACTTTTTCTGACCTTCTCTATTCTTGTTTGGAGAAGAAAGCCTGAAATTATATAGATCTTGTCCAGGCTCTGCTGGAGTTTAAAGACAGTGAGTGAATAGTCTCATACTTCTGGCTATCTTCACCACTACTCCCTCAAAGAATGAATTAAAAATAATTTTATTAATTTTATTAACATATCTATAAGCCATTGATGTGACTTCCAACTGTTGGTCAGACCATTTGAGAAAAATAAACTACTGTTACTGAAGTGTATTTCAGGGAATTTCAATGTCTGGTGTCTGACTGAAAGAGAAGGGTCGCAAGTCAATTGATTTCCCCAAGGAGGTCATTATAAAAGGCAAGAGGTCTCTTTTCCATTTTCAGTGTAGAGTGTTTATTCTCAAGAATGGGAGTATTAAGGTTTGTTTGTACCTGAAGACTTTGAAGAGCTTTTCAAACATGACTCAATATTGACATTTAAGAACTAAAATCTACTAAAGATTATTAATTTTTTCTTGGTTAGAAAAGATGAAGCTTTTAAAAAAATCAGAGTTTCAATACTCATGGTAGCCAATATTTCTAGCATGGTTTCATTAATTCATTTATTTCTTATTAAGGAGTTTCTCAACCCATATGAGGATTGAGCCCTTAAGCACTCTAGAGTGAAAGACACATTACAAAAATTTACTTATAAAAATGTATATTTTATATTAATATATCTGACAATAGTAATAACATAATACTAGCTATGTTTACTGGTTGCTTATTATGTATCAAATATCATTTTATGCACTTCACATATATCAATTCATAGCATAAATGTTATAATTTCCCTTGATTTATAGCTGCTTAAATTGATGGCAATTAAGAAATGTGTCCATGGTCAGTAAGTATCAGAATCATGAGTCAAACCCAGGCAGTCAAGCTTCAAAGCCCACATTATTAAATGCTATCTTCTCCAGCCCCACTAAAACAACAGAGAAAGCATTAAGTGTTATTTAAAGTGCAAAGAAATGCCTTGGGAATTGAGAAGGAGACAAGATGTCCTCTAGCTCTAGGACTCAGGGAAAAGGGAAGAATGTGAATATGACTTTCCTTGAAAATCAGGTTGCATCTGGGTAAAATGAGATGAAGAAAAGGATTCCCAAGAAAAGAAAGAAGTCATCAAAGACACAAAAGTATACAGGCTAGCTGTGTGCTTTAGTAGGAGTTAAGGGTGCACAGGGACTTCCCAGGCTGCTCAGTGGTAAAGGATCCACCTGCCAGGAGACTCGGGTTCCATGTCTGAGTCGGGAAGATCCCCTGGAGAAGGAAATGGCAACTCACTCCAGTATTCTTGCCTGGGAAATCCCATGGACAGAGGAGCCTGGCAGGCTGCAGTCCATGGAGTTGCAAAGAGTTGGACATGACTCAGTGACTAAACAACAATGACAACAACAACATGGAGAGGAAAAAGAAGAAACAAGATGGGAAACTGAGTTTGAGGGCCAATCCTAGTGGGTCAGGTGAAGGAGTTTGTAGAATATTCTGAGGTCTTTGAGAAGTCATAAAAGTTGTTTGAACAGGGGAGTCATATATTCTTTCATTCACTTGATGAATATTTATTGGCACCTGTTATGTGCTGAAGGCTTCCCAGGTGGTGGTAGTCATAAAAAATCAGTCTGTCAATAAAGGAGACAACAAGATACGTGGGTTTGATCCCTGGATTGGGAAGATCCCCTGGAGGAGGAAATGGCAACCCACTCCAGCATTCTTTTTATTTTTAGATTTTTTTCAGATTTTATTTTACTTTACAATATTGTATTGGTTTTGCCATACATCAACATGAATCTGCCATGGGTGTACACGTGTTGCCAATCCTGAATCCCCCACCCACCTCCCTCCCCATACCATCTCTCTGTATGCGAGACAGCAAAAGAGACACAGATGTATAGAACAGTCTTTTGGACTCCAGTATTCTTGCCTGGGAAATCCCATGGACAGAGGAGCCTGGCAGGCTGCAGTCCATGGAGTTGCAAAGAGTTGGACATGACTCAGTGACTAAACAACAATGACAACAACAACATGGAGAGGAAAAAGAAGAAACAAGATGGGAAACTGAGTTTGAGGGCCAATCCTAGTGGGTCAGGTGAAGGAGTTTGTAGAATATTCTGAGGTCTTTGAGAAGTCATAAAAGTTGTTTGAACAGGGGAGTCATATATTCTTTCATTCACTTGATGAATATTTATTGGCACCTGTTATGTGCTGAAGGCTTCCCAGGTGGTGGTAGTCATAAAAAATCAGTCTGTCAATAAAGGAGACAACAAGATACGTGGGTTTGATCCCTGGATTGGGAAGATCCCCTGGAGGAGGAAATGGCAACCCACTCCAGCATTCTTTTTATTTTTAGATTTTTTTCAGATTTTATTTTACTTTACAATATTGTATTGGTTTTGCCATACATCAACATGAATCTGCCATGGGTGTACACGATGTTGGTCAGACCATTTGAGAAAAATAAACTACTGTTACTGAAGTGTATTTCAGGGAATTTCAATGTCTGGTGTCTGACTGAAAGAGAAGGGTCGCAAGTCAATTGATTTCCCCAAGGAGGTCATTATAAAAGGCAAGAGGTCTCTTTTCCATTTTCAGTGTAGAGTGTTTATTCTCAAGAATGGGAGTATTAAGGTTTGTTTGTACCTGAAGACTTTGAAGAGCTTTTCAAACATGACTCAATATTGACATTTAAGAACTAAAATCTACTAAAGATTATTAATTTTTTCTTGGTTAGAAAAGATGAAGCTTTTAAAAAAATCAGAGTTTCAATACTCATGGTAGCCAATATTTCTAGCATGGTTTCATTAATTCATTTATTTCTTATTAAGGAGTTTCTCAACCCATATGAGGATTGAGCCCTTAAGCACTCTAGAGTGAAAGACACATTACAAAAATTTACTTATAAAAATGTATATTTTATATTAATATATCTGACAATAGTAATAACATAATACTAGCTATGTTTACTGGTTGCTTATTATGTATCAAATATCATTTTATGCACTTCACATATATCAATTCATAGCATAAATGTTATAATTTCCCTTGATTTATAGCTGCTTAAATTGATGGCAATTAAGAAATGTGTCCATGGTCAGTAAGTATCAGAATCATGAGTCAAACCCAGGCAGTCAAGCTTCAAAGCCCACATTATTAAATGCTATCTTCTCCAGCCCCACTAAAACAACAGAGAAAGCATTAAGTGTTATTTAAAGTGCAAAGAAATGCCTTGGGAATTGAGAAGGAGACAAGATGTCCTCTAGCTCTAGGACTCAGGGAAAAGGGAAGAATGTGAATATGACTTTCCTTGAAAATCAGGTTGCATCTGGGTAAAATGAGATGAAGAAAAGGATTCCCAAGAAAAGAAAGAAGTCATCAAAGACACAAAAGTATACAGGCTAGCTGTGTGCTTTAGTAGGAGTTAAGGGTGCACAGGGACTTCCCAGGCTGCTCAGTGGTAAAGGATCCACCTGCCAGGAGACTCGGGTTCCATGTCTGAGTCGGGAAGATCCCCTGGAGAAGGAAATGGCAACTCACTCCAGTATTCTTGCCTGGGAAATCCCATGGACAGAGGAGCCTGGCAGGCTGCAGTCCATGGAGTTGCAAAGAGTTGGACATGACTCAGTGACTAAACAACAATGACAACAACAACATGGAGAGGAAAAAGAAGAAACAAGATGGGAAACTGAGTTTGAGGGCCAATCCTAGTGGGTCAGGTGAAGGAGTTTGTAGAATATTCTGAGGTCTTTGAGAAGTCATAAAAGTTGTTTGAACAGGGGAGTCATATATTCTTTCATTCACTTGATGAATATTTATTGGCACCTGTTATGTGCTGAAGGCTTCCCAGGTGGTGGTAGTCATAAAAAATCAGTCTGTCAATAAAGGAGACAACAAGATACGTGGGTTTGATCCCTGGATTGGGAAGATCCCCTGGAGGAGGAAATGGCAACCCACTCCAGCATTCTTTTTATTTTTAGATTTTTTTCAGATTTTATTTTACTTTACAATATTGTATTGGTTTTGCCATACATCAACATGAATCTGCCATGGGTGTACACGTGTTGCCAATCCTGAATCCCCCACCCACCTCCCTCCCCATACCATCTCTCTGTATGCGAGACAGCAAAAGAGACACAGATGTATAGAACAGTCTTTTGGACTCCAGTATTCTTGCCTGGGAAATCCTATGGCCAGAAGAGCTTGGCAGGCTACATAGTCCATGGCATCGCAAAAATTCGGACATGACTGAGCACGTGTGTGTCACACACACACACATACATTATGTGCTGGGCACTGTCTCAAGCAATAGGAATATATAAAAGAATAAAGTGGATAAAATACCTGCTGTCATAGAATTTATCAGGTATTTACAATAAAAACTGTTTTACAAAGCTTAATTGGAAATGGCAGTCTGCAGGTTGGGTTGGAGCAATGCAGGAAAGAGTGAGGGAACGTAAAAGATAATGCTTATAAATCAGAGTGGTGGGTAAGTGGACTGGAGAGAAATGAACAGGTGTAAAAGACTAGAGATATAAAACTGATAGAACTTGAAAGCGAACTAGAAAGTATGGCAAGTGAGAAGGCAATGCAGATAGAAATGACGATTTGGTTTGAAATTTCTCTGACTGAAAAGATGGTAGTGTGATGAATGGCAGGACAGCTGATTTTCAAAGAAGTAATAATAGCTAAATTACTGAACTGTCATAATTTTGCCCTCCTTATCTGAATACGGGAATAATAGTACCAATACCAGAGCTTTTCAGTGAGAATCAAATTAGAGAATGAAAGTAAAAATGATTTGCCAATTATAAATATGGAACAATTTAGTTATTATTATCCTTATTAATATAATTTTAGTCAGTTGATTTTAAAGAGTATGATATTAAGACTACATCTTTAGTTTGGCTTTTCTCTAATGGTAATTCATAACATTAATAAGAATCTTTCACTTGAAGAAACTTTTTCAAAGTGCTTTAATATTTTTATTTATAAGAGCCTCACAAAAGTTCTGTGGGGAATAGAAACAATGGTTATTAGGGTCTGTCAAAATTCAGTTTTCAGTAGGCATACTGTCTTCTTACCTATGGGCCTTTCTTTTAGTTAGTATGTATAAAATTACAGAATCCAATAACTGAATTACAAAGTTATTCAAATTAGTGCTTCCCTGTATCATTCCAGATGTTAATAATAGCAAACTTTAATGGTAATACCAAAAAAGTAGGTCCCGAAGTTTCAATACACTGAACTAACATGTTCATATATGAAAGAGACCATGGTAAGATGATTCAGAGTGTCATAACTCTTATAATCAAATGGTTAAACTCATTGTATTATATTGGGGTGATTGTTTTCCATCACTGGTTAACGATAAACGGATTACTTTCTATATTGTAGACACTAAAACACCAATCTTGAACATTTGTCCTCATTGACTTTATTTCTAAACTTTTAATTATTTTCACTGTTTCTTTTTGGGGTTTCTCTGTGATCTACAAGGATTTCAGGGTCCAAACTTGGAACATAATTGTTGTTCAGTCACTAATTCCTGTGTGACTCTTTGCAACCCCATGGACTGCAGCATGCCAGGTAAACACGGTCCACTAGAGAAGGGAATGACAAACCACTGTGACATTCTTGCCTCGAGAACCCCATGGAACATAATAAATGATTGACTATAGTAAAATAAAAAGCACGTGGCTCTTGAATCTATTCCTGAGTACTACCATCCATAGAATTGTGAATGTGTATAAACTTCTTACTGTAGAACAAGAAGTAAATCAAAATGTTCCATTTTTATATAAGAGAAGAAATTAATTGCCCTAACTGGAAAGAGTTTTTCAAGATCTTGGATATATTACCCAAATACTTTTGCGCTCTCCACAGTAAGAATTTTACACCAAAGCTTTGCTAGTTCTTTGCCTTTTTTCATGGTCAAACATTTACAAGAATCTTAGAGCTGTCTTTTTAAATAGCAAAAGATGGCATCATTTAAGACCAATTCTGTGCTACAGCAAGTAATATTTTAGTGACTTCTAGATATATTTCTGAATGGAGAAATTCGAGTAACAATGACACTGATTTCTGTGTAATATTATGTATTTTTAATGGAGTCCATGTTGATGTCCTTCAATTTTATATCTTTGGCCCATATCTTTCTCCAAATTAGATCCACATTCAAAAGTGCCTCAAGGGAGGTGTTATTTTCACCTTTATTATTCACAGACACATCAAAACCAGCTGCATTCTTTTTTTGTTATCCATTTAATTATTTTATTTTATTTTTTACTTTTTATTTATATTGGAGTTTACTTGACTGACAATGTTGTGATAGTTTCAGGTGTATAGCAAAGTGATTCAGTTATACATGTATCTATTCTTTTTCAAATTATTTTCCCATTTAGATTGTTGCATAATATTGAACAGAGTTCCTTCTGCTATACAATAGGTCCTCGTTGGTTATCCGTTTTAAATATATCAGTGTGTACATGTCCATTCCAAGCTCCCTAACTATCCTTTCCCCCCAACCTTCCCCCCTGGTAACTATAAGTTTATTCTCCAAGTCTGTGAGTCTGTTTCTGTTTTATAAATAAGTTCATTCATATCATTTCTTTTTAGATTCTACATATAAGTGATATCAAACAATAGTTCTTTTTCTCCATCTGACTTACTTCACTCAGTGTGACAATCTCTAGGTCCATCCATGGTGCTGCAAATGGCATTATTTTGTTCTTTTTAATGGCTGAGTAATATTCCATTGTATAATTGAAGGATAAAAACCATATGATTATCTCATTGGATGCAAAAAAAAACTTTTGACAAATTTCACAACCCATTTATGAAAAAACTCTCCAGAATGGGGGCACAGAGGGGACATGTCTCAACATAATAAAGGCCGTACACAACAAACCTGCCACTAACATCATACTCAATAGTGAAAAGCTGAAGATATTTCCTTCAAGATCAGGATGTCCACTCTTGCCAATTTTATTCAACATAGTTTTGGAAGTCCTAGTTATGGCAATCAGAGAAGAAAAATAAAAGGAATACAAAGTGGAAAAGAAGAAATAAAACTGTCACCATTTGTAGATGACATGATACTATACATACAAAATCCTAAAGATGTTACCAGAAAACTGCTAGTGCTCATCAATGAATCTGATAAAGTTGCAGGTACAAAATTAAGACACAGAAATCTGTTGCATTTCTACATACTAACAATGAAAGATCAAAAAGAGAAATTAAGGAACAATTCCATTTATCATCACATCAAAAAGAGTAAAATAAACAGGAATAAACCTACCTAAAGAGACAAAATACCTATACTCCAAAAACTGTAAAATGCTGATGAAAGAAATTGAAGGTGACACAAACAGATGGAAAGATATATCATGTTCTTAGATTAGAAGAATCAGTATTCTGAAAATGCCTATAGTACCCAAAGAAAATTACAGATTCAATGCAATCTATCAAATCACCAATGGCATTTTCCACAGAACTAGGACAAAAATATCTTAAAATCTGTATGGAGACATAAAAGACCCCGAATAGCTGGAGTAATCTTGAGAAAGAAAAACTGGCTGCTTTCTCTTCCTATAACAATTTCTCCTCTTTAATTCTGCAACTCTGTGTAGGCATCTGGTCATATCAAGTGGTAAGCAGTCAGTGACTCCTTACTGTACCTCACGTTTCCCCCTCAGCTCTTCCTCCCATAATCTATTGGGTTGTCCAAAAAGTTCATCTGAGTGTTTCTGTAAGATGTTACAGAATAACCTGAATGTTTGGCCAACCCAGTGCTTCACAGTGTTAGTTTTTACCTCCAAACAGCTCACATATATGTTTCCTTTGTTCCGCCTCAACATCTTAATGGTCATTTATTGGTTGGAATATTACAGAAATAACTTTCTAACTTTTATTCCTGGACAGGTCTTGTATCCTTCCAATTCATTCTCCTTATAGTTACCAGAGTGATCTTTCAAAAACATAAGCATAAGTTAGGTTATTCCATTTCCTTGCTTAAAAATATGCTGTGACTTCTCATAGACTAAAAATAGTCCAGACTCTTAAACATAGGTGGAAACAAGGAGGGAAAAGACAGCTAACACATACCGAGCAATTTGAGTGCAACGCTCTGCCCCTCTGGTGGCCATTTTACATGTATCATATCATTTATTTCTCACAAAATTCTGTGAAGCATTATTTTTTTTGTACAGAAGGATATAATGGAGACTTAGAGGTTAGACAACAAGTGGTAAATAAGTGATTTTTCTACCTACAAGGCTCATACTCTATCTACTCTATCATGCTGCCTTTCTACATAATTTAGCCTCAGCTGATCTTTCCAATCACATTTCTTATAATAATCCTACCCCAGCCACCCCAGCCATAAAGAAGTACCTTTTGATTCTCAAACTACCCAACTGTCCAGGACTTTCAATATGTTGTTTCCTATGCCAGAAGTCCCTTTTCAACTCTGCATCTAGCTCACTTCTGACACATTCTTCTAACTTTCTCTAAACAGAAGTTCTCAACCTTGGCTGGACAGGAGAAGCATGGACAGGACATGCTGTGATCAATGCAGTTTGATTTCTAGGGGTAAAATCCAGAAATTGGCATTTAAAAAATCTCTTCCAAGACTGAAAAGCAGTGTTCCAGGTGAGTTTCCTGGAGACTCTGGCAAGCTTAACTTAATCATCTTCTGTTTTTATTAGACCCTGTCTAGCCCTCTACTGTAACACTCATCACACTACCAGAATTTTGTCTTAGTGTAACCATCCTCACCTCTGGAATGTAAGCATCCCGAAGGCAGAAATCATACTCCAATACAGAGGTTTCTGAATATGTGCTACACACTAGTCCAGTATGTACACAAATACATACACATGCATATGCAAATAGTTGAAACCAAAGCTTCACAAAATAATACTGACTCTTATTTAAGAGGGATAGGCTCTTGTTATTTTTCTATTCTACTAATTTTATTCCTTTCTGTTAAAAAATGTGAAATGATACTCATTAAATTATATAACCTAGTTCTTTGAACTATGATTGAAAAACATCTCTCTAATTATATTTGTAATGCTAGTCCTAACCCCATGCTAGACATCTAATGGTGTTTAATAAAGATTTGATGAATTAATCAACATTTTTATAGAAATTTAATACATATGTATAAAATATATGCATACATTTATATGTTTTGCATATTATAAAAATGGCAGGCATATATCACTCAGCAAAATAAAAACATCAAAATAAACTTTCATAATCTTTGGACACCAAAGTAGAAAGATTAAAAAATACATGTAAAACTCAATTCAAATTATAGCAACAGAAAGGGTTGCTATATATACAAAGGGTTTTCTTTTCTTAGAATTAGGGATACTCAGATTACCTCTCTTTTCAAATGCACCAACAAATGTGACAATCTAATTTATTCAGGATACTAATTTTGCTACTGAGGTTGCATTCTTCCTTATTCCTTTGGAATTAATCAGTGGGCCAAAATATATTGTGAGCAACACTGAAGAAGCTACTTTCCTTCTATTTCAACAATGTATTAGAAATTTAAGATCGCTTAATCAATTTCCAGGTATATTCTGATGTGCAATTCAAAATTTATCAACCTTTTCTCTCTGAAAGTATTTTGTTTAGTAGAAGAGTTTTTCTATAATGGCTGGAGGAGGTTGGGAGGAGGCACAGGTAAAACAAATGAAATTAGAAGAGGGAGTCAGTTGAGAGATATGGCCTGAGACAGGAACCAGATCACAGATGGTGAAGGTGAAGGTGAAGTCGCTCAGTCGTGTCCAACTCTTTGCAACCCCGTGGACTGTAACCTACTAGGCTTCTCCGTCCATGGGATTCTCCAGGCAAGAATACTGGAGTGGATTGCCATTTCCTTCTCCAGGGGATCTTCCCTACCCAGGGATCAAACCCGGGTCTCCCACATTGGAGGCAGACGCTTTAACCTCTGAGCCACCAGGGAAGCCCAGATCACAGATGAGGGCATCTCAAATATTAATTGCTCCATAGTCTCTCTTGCTGAGAAAAAGACTCTAATTATCTTACCTTTATGACCATTTCTCCCCACTGCACCCCCATCCCCACATACCTTCTTTACAAGCTGCTATTACAATGATCTCTTAGGGGTGCTTAGAGAATCCGTTAAGATTGGTGAAATTCTTGTGAAATATTAGCAAAGATGCAGAGTCTACCCATTTTCAGTTGGTTACCAATAGTTCTATGTTAGCACTTAGAACTGTGGCCATCTTTACCAATTCTCTGAGGGCCAAAGTAGGAAATGCTTTGGACACAGGAAGAATCTGATACAATTATGAATATAATTCTTCATTTTAAGAATAAATTTGTAATTTAAAACTTTTCAAACTGTCACTTCACAGGCCTCTATATGGCATGCTGTAAAAATACATTGGCTTTATGATGCCAGTTATACTGTCAGAAATACCAATACTGTGTAAGAAAAGGTCTCCTCATCCTAAAGTACGGGGACAAATATGACTTTGCTTTTAATAAGCAAAATAAATAACATGATTTTTTCTCATATAAGGAAGAAACTTTAATGGCTTCCAGAGTGGAATTAATCAGGTTAATTCTATTCAGGAAGCATATGTTTCATAATACATGTATGCTTATCAAACCCAGGAATTATAATTATTGCTGGGAGAATTAAACATTCTATGAAGTGGGTGATAAGCAGTGATAGGCAGTCTAGCAAGAGCTGGAGTCGCCATATATAGAAAAACTGTTTGACAGCCATAGAAAAAAAACTATTTTGTGAAGGTTCTGCAGCATTTGTATAAAGTAAAACATCAGTGCTTTGGGTTGGATAGATATATTGGGATATGCTGGGAAAGCTGATGTTCTGGCATTTGGAATTTCTTTTTTAATATGTAAGCACTATTCTTGCTATCTAGCATGAATCATACAAAGAATATAATGCTACCAGCTTCTGCAAATGAAGTGAAAGGGATACCATTACACTTGATTCCTTCACACGTATTATAGAACATCCCTTTTGCTCAAAATTTAAAAAAAAAATCTTCAGAGGGGGGAAAAAAGCAAACACTTCCATTTAGCTGAAATATTGAAACTGCATGTAATTTCCTAAGGTATGTAGTTTTATTTATTTTCAAGCTGTTGCTTTTAAACCCCAGTATCTTGATTCAATTCTATCAGCTGAAATGTGCTGTTAACAGTAATCAATAGTTTCAGTAGTTTAGAGTTTTTACCATGACATCTTCAAATCTTTCATCAAAAGACCATTATTCAACCATCTAACTGAAAGTCAGAGCTGGCTATAAATGTCATTCCTATCCATAAAATGTAGTTTCAACCTCAGGCAAGTAGAATTTATAGAAGACACAATATTAATAGAGAAGGAATGAGAAAATGGTCTCTGTTTTAAAATAACATTGGAATCTTAGTCTTATTATAGTTAAGAGAAAAATGGTATGTCTAAGGTTTTCAGGAACTCTAAGGGAATTTTACATGGTTTTTAAGAATAGATTTTTTAATGAGTAATAGAAAATAAGCTAAGAAAATTTCCTCAGCATAATTTCCAACTGTTTATGAAGAGATTAGAAACCTAAGCACAAAATGCACTTTATTTTCCACACTTTCATAATAAACATAGTTAGGAAACACTGCCATTCTTTCCTATTGATTCAGAATCTTGCAGTTTCTCATGATAAGTTTCAGTATGAATTTTTGTTGTATAAGTACTACTGCTGCTGCTGCTGCTAAGTCGCTTCAGTCGTGTCCGACTCTGTGCGACCCCATAGACGGCAGCCCACTAGGCTCCTCTGTCCCTGGGATTCTCCAGGCAAGAACACTGGAGTGGGTTGCCATTTCCTTCTCCAATGCATGAAGTGAAAAGTGAAAGTGAAGTCTCTCAGTCGTGCCCGACTCTTAGCAACCCCATGGACTGCAGCCTACCAGGCTCCTCCATCCATGGGATTTTCCAGGCAAGAGTACTGGAGTGGGGTGCCATTGCCTTCTCTGATAAGTACTGTAGATACAAATATAAAATGTATAGGAGATAGATGGATGTATTCTTATTTTGTCTTCACCAATACTTATCCATGAATTTAAGAAATATTTTATTAAATCCCTATTACAAAATTGAGTCACTGGAACAATCTTTCATTTTGAAAGGAATCTGCTAAAAAAAATCCACTTAAAGTTTTACTCGTTATTCACCATAGCTGATGGGAATATGTGAATCCACATATTTAAAACTCTAGGGTGGCTTTATGGGGATTTACAAGGCAAGATAAATTTTTTAATGAAATATCATAAGTCAAATATGTTAGCAGCATATTTTCTAACCATTTAGCTAAGAGTGACCAAAAAAAACAAACCTTACACTGCATCTACATCCACAAGCCATAGGAGACACCTGTTGAGAAGGATGCCTGGCTTTATCTATGCAAACTACCAAATGATCCAAGTAACTCAATACACATTGTGAAGGAGCAAGTGGGGTCTGAGGAGAATGGTAAAGCAAGAATGAGGAATTCAAGAAGCCATGAATTGCCACTGTCATCTACTCTATATACAAAGGAGATCAGATCTCATATCAAAACAGAAGAAAAGAAGGAGAACAACGAGAGGGAGGAGAAGAAACTTTCCTTACTATGATTTGATTTTGGAATTATTTTTCAACCTGGAATACACTATCACTTTTTTTGCCATAATTTTAAAATATTAAAAAACTGAAGTTAGTCCTAAAAATGGGTCATACTATTCGAACACTCCAAAGTTTCTTTGTGGTACTAGTAAAGTTCTTAGTTCAAGTCGGAAAACTCAACTCTACATAACCAAACTCCAACAGAGGTCAGGGAAAACTCTATCATGTCCCCAAAGTATTTAAATATCAGGAGCCTTCCTGAACTATAGAATATGATTCACACCAAGATTTCAAGTAAATAAAACAACCTGAAACTTCTGTTTTTGCTGTTTATGCATATGAAATTTTATAGCAATAATTTTTGTTTCTAGGAAAAACAGCTGTCTGAAAATTGTGTGATCATTAACTATGACAAAGTTAGCCATCTCATTTTTATTTTCACAGATTATGTTAGGAGGAAAGCTACAAAAGGCCAGATTAACATTTCAAAATGTATTGGAAAGTAATGAAGGGAAACTGATTCAGTTAGCAATGCTAAATAAAACAGACAATTCATACAGATGCTTTTCCTATAAAATATTAAATAAACACTCAAAAATGGCAACTTTTTCAAATTTAATAAACCAACCCCTAATTTCTTTTCTCTGAGCAAAGTTTCTTCTTATCAAAGCTCCAGCTTCATGCGCAAATTTTTCCTGGTCAAAACCACATACTATTTAGAAGACTGGGGTGTTAAATGAAATAAGAAATGATTTTTTGCTTCTCCCTCTTTCTTCTTCTAGCCCCAAAGCCTAAATATATAAGGCCACATAAAACCACTATCTTTGTCCACAGCATATCAACTATAAGGACAAATGACCAGGATTCTTTGGTTGAATTCACAAGTTATAAAAGTAGAAACGCTTGACTTACCTGCCATTGTTTCATCAGCTCTCTTACTCCCTTGGAGTCTTCTAGAAGCCTTTCCTTATGGGTGGCATCCTGCAGGACATTGGCAGTTGTTTCAGCTTCTGTAAGCCAGGCAAGAAACTTCTCCAAGTCCAGGGGGAACTGTTGCAGTAATCTATGAGTTTCTTCCAGAGCAGTCTCTCGCTCGCTCACTCTGCAAATGAACAAATGTCCAGATGCAATTATCCTCAAATATCAGAATGGTGCAGCCAGTGAATCCCACAAAAAGAGCAAAATCAAAGGTACTAAATCATAACATTGCAACAAATGTGATTTGCTGCTAAAACTCTACTTGAAAGCATCAACCACTAGAATAGGATGTGTGTGTGTGTATTTGGACTTTTAGACTTTTGAAAGTTCATTTTCTAAAAAAATCTTTGTTTTAAAAAACATTTTACTTTTGTCTGGTCAATTTTGAAAGGCTATTTTAATATGTGGTAAAAGTTGAAACTAATCTCTATAGGTAAAACCCTAAAATCTACCATGCCTATCTTTAATGTTACCTGAGGCAGGGAACCATGATTAAATAGACCAGGAGAAATGCAAACCTACAATGGAAAGTTGAACACTGGAGGAAGAAGGAGAAGGGGACTGGAGAACAAAAGGGAACAAAAAGATTAAGAAGTAGAAAAACTACATATTTCATAGCAAACATTGTGCAAAATGTAATCTGCATAACATCAGCATGTTCTAATAGTTCTAACTATTGTATTAGCTTCCTTTTGCATTACCTGATGGTCATACAACCAAGAATATTTTCCAAAAGAAAAATTTTACGGGTAATGGAAAAACTGGAGCTTAAAATCCAGACATATTGGGTTCAAATCCAAGTGTCCTCCTCCGAGTGTGATACAAGTTACTTAGCCTCTCTGATTTCTCATCTCCAATACATATTGTTGTATTGATGAGACTGAAAATACAACAGTGTGTGTGAAGCTGAGTGCCTCACACATTATAAGTCACATATTATAGTTGCTCAAAAATGTGAATTCCCTATGCCCACATTCCATTCTCATTTCTCTAATCTTATAGAAGGAATGAATCAAATTCCCTAATGACACAAAAATCTACAAAAGAGCTATTCATATTTTCTGACAATATATATAATGCATGTATTGTGGATACACACACGTATGCCCTCAGCAAACATCTATATAATAGTAACTTAGGAAGGAAAATTGCCTGAGGCAGTAACAGCCCCATCTAAAAAGATTCAGGTAAATTTTTTCTGCAATAAGGAAATTAGTACTCTATTTAAATGTCGTATTTACCTTCTATTACTACACAAACACTTTCTGGGATTCAACATGAGCTAAAAATGGATTTTAAAAAAACTGAACACTTGAATATGATACACAGTGCTTGTTAAGATGTGATTGTCAATAATTATGCAAAATTGCAATTTATTTCAGCAGCAACTTTATCATAGGATGTGCAAACCAGGCAATAAACAACTCCTGCCGAGCCAGCGGCAGCAAAGCCCCCGGAAGAGCTGTTTATTCATCATGGGTGAGGTTTCTGCTGAGCATACAGTCTTCCACAGTGTGGTTTTGGTGCTCATACTGGATAAAAATCTTCTGTCTGCATTAACTGGTGGAGGGGAGAATAGGTTTATGAGGGTGCAGCAACTGGAAAAAAGGAAGCATTGCACTAAGCTATTTATCAACTCCTAAATAAACTTGAATACTGCACAACTGAAAGGTAGCCTGGTGCTCTGGTTGGGCAAATCAGTTAAACCTCATGGAGTTCAATGGCTAGCCTGAATTGCTAGTTCCTTGCTTATTTAGTTTTCAGGCAAGCTATCAATGCAGGGAGAAAGAGCAAAGTATCTTTTATTATTTATTTGTTTAGTATGATTTAAAAATTCAGAACAGTTGTGACAAAACTGAGAAACATAATGTTATAATCTGGTGCAAAACACACAACATACAGGTTGAAGCCTGTGTAATTGCTAACGTTTGACCATTTCCGACCAACAAATGGGGCAATTTCAGCCAGTGCTAGCTAATATTTTAGGTTGGCTTGTACACTAGAAATCACTAAGATTTACTCCATCTCCAGCTCCAAATTTGGCATAGAAATAAGCTGTCACATTGCAGGAGACAAATGCAGGGTTAGACACTGATGTACTTTCTAACATACTCCAAAGTCGCACAAAATAAAAGGGGCAGTGTGAAACTCCCTCATGGCAGAGAATTAGATACTGTGCATTTTATTATCAGCTTCATCATCATGATGAGCTGTGCTTGATGCATCCCAGCTTCTCTAACCTTAAAGAGAAACACCACTTACCCTTGGCTTCCAGAGAAAGTAACTAGTAAATAACTTTCTAAGAGTTATTTGGAAAATGTGATGCGCATAAATCAGATGAAAGTGTTCTACCGAGACAATGAGATTTCCAGCCCAATCCTCCCACCAAGTTTGCTGCTTTGTAAATTAAGCCCTTAGGGAAGAGCAGTAACTCTTTCAGGACAGTAAGGCACCGTTTTCCTAAACAACACCCTTATGACCTGAAATATTGACAACATTGGGTTGAATATTTTCCAATTTGGAATACGTTAGACAAAATTCAGTGGCAGCAATGGCAGGAAATCTCTTCAATCAGAGGTGAGACTGTTATCTCTGGCTTGTGTGGGAGATTTAAGGCTCCATCCTTTTTCCTGAGGTCCATCTATGCACACTGAATTCTTAAATTTTAATTGTGCTAAGTCTAGACTAGATGAGTCAAAGGTACTTGTATGCCATATTTGTGCATTCAAAATAGTTTCATACTTTAAAAATTTCCATAATTGTATGCCTTTAAATGACTTCTATGATAAATAAAAATGTAGCAATGAGAATCATAAAGTAATAAAAAAATTACCTAGAACAAAACTAAAGACCTCGAACAAAGATTATTATTTTTTAATGATAATATCCAGGTTATCAAATTATGAACCGTGGAGAAAATTTGGCATGAACTTTAAAGTAACAATGACCAGATTATCATAAAATAGTAATAATGCTTTACAAATATAATTTACTGCATCAGTTAAGTACTTTTTTATATAACAAACTTTATCAGCAAGTCCAGGTACAGAATGCACAAAAATAGCTGAGAATTTGATGGCATGTGGAATGGGATGCTGACTTCAAAAGGTTTTATTTCTGTTCATAAGGGCACCATACACCATTCTCCATAGGTAAATATAGGCAGTGTAGTACAGTGGTTCTCAAAGTATGCTCCATGGCCCAGCAGTATCAGTGCCATCTGAGAACTTATTAGAAATGCCAGTTCTCAAGCCCCCACCCTAGATCTGCTGAATCAGAAATTCTCTGTGGAGTCCAGTGAGCTGTATTTTAATAAGTCTTCCAGGCAACTCTGATATATGCTCAAGTTTGAGCATCACTGACGCTGGAGAGACCAAATTTTGAGAACTATTGGTGTAGTGGATGCTGTGCTGGGATGTCCAGACCCCTCTTTCAGGACTGAAGTATGTTTTGCTTGCATAACTCACTGAAGCTATGAGCCATGCCATGCAGGGTCACCTGAGACAGACAGGTCATAGTGGAGAGTTCTGACAAAATGTGGTCCAGGGGAGGAGGGAATGGCAGACCATTCCAGTAATTTTGCTGCGAGAACCCCATGAACAGTATGTAAAGACTGAAGGCAAAAGGAGAAGAGGGAAGCAAAGGATGAGATGGCTGGATAGCATCACTGATTCAATGGATATCAACATCTGGGAACATCTATCTGGGAGGCAGTGAGCGACAGGGAGGCCTGGCCTGCTGCAGACCATGGGGTCACAAAGAGTCAGACATGACTGAGTGACTAAACAGCAATGTGTTTTGCTTTAATTCCTGGGAAAGCTGCTGGATGCAGGCAGGTTGCCTCCAATGACTGGTTAATGTGTGGACTTTTTATAAAAGTCTAGCCCCCTTGCTCCAGCTTTGAACAATTCGGGAGAGGAGGGGAGGTGAGGGAAGGAGGATCGATCGATGTTGAGGTTACAAATGAATCGAAGCCCAACTTTTCCTTCTGCCCTGTCCTGCTTCTTTCCCTTTCTTCTCTCACATTTATTCATCCTGGGAGCACTCTACCAAAAAGAAGAAAAAAAAGAAAGAAAGAAATTCCTACACATTAATCACTTTCTCAGAATCTGACTTCTGGGGAACTTGACCTGCTGAATTGCCATACTAAATAAAACTTTGAAAAATATACTTGTTTAAAAATGTATGTGGAGAAATATACAACCACTTGCACAGATTGTGGTCACAAAAGGAGATAGGACGGAGGATTCTCATACTCAGCAATTGAGCCTGAAGAGCTACTATACCTTTGGTTACCCTAAATAGATGGGGAAGCAGTGGAAACAGTGTCAGACTTTATTTTTTTGGGCTCCAAAATCACTGCAGATGGTGACTGCAGCCATGAAATTAAAAGACACTTACTCCTTGGAAGAAAAGTTATGACCAACCTAGATAGCATATTCAAAAGCAGAGATATTACTTTGCTGACTAAGGTCCATCTAGTCAAGGCTATGGTTTTTCCTGTGGTCATGTATGGATGTGAGAGTTGGACTGTGAAGAAAGCTGAGCACCGAAGAACTGATGCTTTTGAACTGTGGTATTGGAGAAGACTCTTGAGAGTCCCTTGAACTGCAAGGAGATCCAACCAGTCCATTCTGAAGGAGATCAACCCTGGGATTTCTTTGGAAGGAATGATGCTAAAGCTGAAACTCCAATACTTTGGCCACCTCATGCAAAGAGTTGACTCATTGGAAAAGACTTTGATGTTGGGAGGGATTGGGGGCAGGAGGAGAAGGGGACGACCGAGGATGAGATGGCTGGATGGCATCCCTGACTCGATGGACGTGAATCTGAGTGAACTCCAGGAGTTGGTGATGGACAGGGAGGCCTGGCGTGCTGCAATTCATGGGGTCGCAAAGAGTCGGACATGACTGAGCGACTGAACTGAACTGAACTGAACTGATAAGCCATTATCACCAGTTAGAAGCAAGAATCTACTGAAAGGACAAAGTGTTGGAGCTATAAAGCTTAATAAAACCCCCCACCTGCACAAGTCTGCCTAAAGTGAAAAAATCACAGAAGGCATGTCTTCAGCATTTCCATTTTCTTTTTAAGAACTGATTATCAATGAGGCAATCAGAGTATACCCTGATCCTTTACACACACACACCCACACCATGGTATCTCTGAATAAATCTCTAAGACTCCAGATTTTTATCTAAGTTGAAAATCACTAATTTGTTATGGGTCAACCTAATACAAAAAAAGCAAAAAAAAAAAAAAAAAAAAAAAAGGAAGTCTATGACTTTCCAAGGTAAGGCTGAAGAGCTAAATTAATGTATGGACAATATTCCATGATTAGATACATGCAGGGATGATAGTTCATCACTGCACTGTATTAAATGATTACACACACACACAAATACATATACACACATTATATATAACCAAACAGAAACAAACACATTGAATATTTTTGGGGAAAAAAGGCTCAATCTGATATTTTCCCCAGATGTTTCTGAAAGTGTGACCAACTGGGGAAATTCACACCACTTGGTCTTCTGCTAAGTAACATTTTCATCTGTGCCCTGGTATTATCAGGAAGTAACCAAATAAAACACTCTCAATCTTTCCTTCCTGGTTTATTTGCACTTTAACAACTATCATTCCCTATGATAGTTTTAGGGAAAGTATTACAGGATGATGTGGGTTTTTTTTTTTTTTTTTCTTTTTTGTTTGTTAGATATAGATCAGAGAAAATGAGTACCTTAGCAGCAAGCACTTGGACTTTAGGCCAAACACTACTCATAGAACCAGAGTTAACCTGAAGTTCAAATTCTCTGTAATCATAACAGATTCTACTGGTTTGCTAGCCAATGAATTAATTTTGCTTTTGTTTAAAAAATAAGTGTTTATTGTATTTTCATGGGGCAGCTAGAATTTAATACCTATGGCTATACAGCAGTTTATAGGAAGGATTCCTTTTAATCTCTAGCAATTCTGTTGGCAATGTGCAGTAATGAAAAGCATGAATCTAAGCAAAATCATTCAATAATGTTTGAACCAGTATCCTATTCGTTCCATTTCTAGCAACAATTCTAAGACTATGGCTTTATGTGTCTTTGGAAAATATCTACTTAGATAGATGACCCAGAAGGGTTCTGGCAACTGAGAGAATGTTTCTCTTTTCTCCTCTGTTACTGAACTCTAAGGTGAGAAAAATATTCTGTCCTTTTAATGTAACTATTGACACAGAGTATGAGATGGAAGCTCTAAGCTAGCACAGAAAATAAATTTAAAATCTGTCATCTACAGAACTCTTCAAAAATTTAAAAAGTATGTTCAGGTTTATTCTCTCACCATTTCATAAGTTAACCTCACCCCCTTTTTTTTTTCTACCTACAGTATGTTTGGTTTCTTCATTGGCTTCCAGTTGGATGTTTCATTCTTTCCCACTGACTTCAACTTCCATACAGGTTATCTTTAAACCTGAATCTCATTCTTATTTCCACATGCCTACCAACAACTCATGTATTAGGTGATGCATGCACCTCGTCTACATGTATTATGTGCCAGGATTCCTGCTTGGTGTTGGTGACACTAAAGTCAGTGAGACATGGACGTGGACTTTGGCATTTAACACATTCAAGTCTGGTGGAGGAGACCGATATTTAGACATTTACCTATAATTACAATATGATTCATGACATGAGTTTGGGACATGAGTTTGAGCAAGCTCTGCGAGTTGGTGATGGATAGGGAAGCCTGGAGTGCTGCAGTCCATGGGGTCACAAAGAGCCGGACATGACTGAGTGACTGAACTGAACTGACAATATGATTCAGGTTGTAGTTCATCTGGATTCCCTAACAGTAGCTTGGATATAATATGCATCACACTGTATTCATGAACTTCTATGTCAATTTCCTTAACAAGTGATAAATCTATCTTTTTTCAACACATTTTTTTCCCCTTTTCTTATCAAAGGAAGTGGGGGTCATTGCTGGGCTTTATCTCAAAATACAGCGATGGATGCTCAACAAGTCTGCCTAATTGAATTAATTTTCATAACAATCAGAAACCTTTTAGATATATCTCATAGGTCATTGCTAGTTTCATTTTGCTGTTGGGAAGACTGATTCTGAGAGAACCACAATGACTTTCCCAAAGTTGAACCCAAAGAAGTGGTGGAATTAGGATTATAGTTCAAGTATTGAATCCTGAAAAAGACGGTTTTCTAACTCTGAAAATGGATATTAGTGTCCACTCCTCTCTGATATATTCACAGCAGTCGTAAAAAAAGGGAAAGTGCCAGAAGGTTTATGCCACTGAATCCTGGCCTTTGTTTTGGAGCAAAAATTCATCTCTTTGTTATTTTACCATAGGCGCCATCACTGCAACACACAGAAACCTACTGAGAGGGAACCCACACATGTGAAGATATTCTCTCACTCTAGCTACAGTAGAAAGATCTAGCTGGTCTCTGTTTAGAAACAAACAAACAAAAAAATCCATTTTCAATGCAAATTTGCTGGTTTGCCATTCACCGACATACACATCAAAGAGGTTTTTATCCCCTCTCTCCTGAGGTTTGGTACTAAATTACTCAAACTCTTCAGAGTTAATTGGAAACTATGACCTAAATGTTCCCAAAGTATTGCTGATTACTTCTCAGAAAACTCATTCCCATCTTTTCGTCACCCCAGGCAACACAGGATGACTTTTTAACATGTGCAGAAGCAACATACTTGCATGGAAAATAGATTAGTTCTCTAAAGATAAACCATAGCTTTGAAGCTAGCTATTTTCTTCAAAGATACAGACATTTTAGTGAAAAAAAAAAAATCACCTGGACTTTATATTTGGATGGAAAGAGAATATAGGTATTATCAATCATGTAAGAAATTTAAGAATACACATTCCAACTCTTATTTTTTCACTCTATGGGCATTTTAAAAATTGAGATTTGCACAATATATCATTAGGGAAACAAGCATAATTACATACTTTTCCCAAAAGTATTGGGATATTTCTTAAAAGAAATTAGGAGACAGCAGTAAAAATGTACTTTGTACTGTTCTTTGCATTACTCACTTCATTTGACTTGTGTTTCAGACAATTATCACTGAGAAAAGTTGATAAAAATATACAAAATATTACGAACAAGTAGTATTCAAGATATATATATATATATTTTTTCCTATCTTGGAATATTAACGAAGAGATTAACATTCTTTAGTCTAAGATCTGATTTTATATATATTTTTTACTGATACAATACCTTAAGGTACTATTTTGGAGAAGTTTAATTATAGCACTGTAAAAGACATTTAGAAAAAATATATATTGATACTGCCATCCAGAAGAATATAAACTTAGATTAGGGTTGGGTTTATAACTGGATACAGTTTCTACTCTTAATAAATTCTCTATGATTTGTATAATGTGAATCTTTAAGTCAATTTTGGTAACTTGTAGTGTTAATCTCTTTAAAAGATGTATTTTCCTGTTTTGATAAGATAGATTGAGTAGCTTTCTTCTCTTCTAAAAGGATATATGAAAACTAGGATAGAAATCAATTTAAAAGGTCATCTCTTGGAAGTCTCATTAGACTGCAGTCAAACAAATATACATTCACATCCTCAATATCTTAGAGAAAAAGAGAACAGTAGATGCTGTTATATAACATTCAGAAGACAGCAAGGCAAGTTGGTTCAGTTTTCTACCATCAAAAGGCAAACATATAGCGATTCCCTTTAAAAGGAAAGAAGGCGTTAAAGACATATCATCCGCTGATTATATGAACTTGCAGTACAGGTCTCTCAGTGGAATTCAGAAACAGAAATTATTTTCATAATTCCTGATATGAACTCCAAGCTATAGTCTCTAAATATTTGCGACTTTTATTACCTAGTTCCTCACTCAGCACTCTCTTGTGGTTAATAATGCACTTTTGAGAGTCCTTTAAATTCAACATTTATTGCCATAGTATTTTGCACTAAAACAATGCTCTTTAGTTTTTAAGCTTTTCCACATATATCTTCTTCTTTGATATGTTAAACAACTTGATGAGGTTAATGGGGCAGGTTGTTATTATAAGCAACATTTTATAGATGAGAAACATGATTTTCTGGGAGGCTGGGCAAGTTACCAAAGTAAGTGGCAAGATGTGAAACATCTAATCTAGTCTGCTCTGACTTTACATCTCAAGGTACATTTGCCAGTCTCCCTGTGAGGTAAATATAAAGGATATTCAGTTCAGTTCAGTTGCTCAGTCATGTCCCACTCTTTGTGACCCCATGGACTGCAGCACGCCAGGCTTCCCTGTCCATCACCAACTCCTGGAGCCTACTCAGACTCATGTCTATTGAGTCAGTGATGCCATCCAACCATCTCATCCTCTGTTGTCCCCTTCTTCTCCCACCTTCAATCTTTCCCAGCATCAGGGTCTTTTCCAAGGAGTCAGTTCCTTGTATCAGGTGGCCAAAGTATTGGAGTTTCAGCTTCAGCATCAGTCCTTCCATAGTACTATTTTCAAAAGCTCCTTACTTTCTGTGATTAGTAAAAGAATTCAGATTATGGTGTATATTTGTGTGAAGACAAAAAAAGGTTATTTCTTTGTTTATCATCTTCAGTTGCCATCTAAGACAACTATTAAAATGAATACTGCACGTTGGATTTGAAGTAGGTTTGAGGATTTTAATATTTTAAAAGAGGGGATTGTGGGCAGTAATAAAATATTTTTATTCTTATAAAATAAAAGAAAATTATAATACATACAGTTGTGACCTTCTCATAATGGTAACTTAGTAAATGTTTGCTAATTATAAAGAAATTATCCAGAAATCTGTATCTTTGAGAAATGTTTTACACTAGAAATATCTAACAAGAACACCAAACACTTCACACATTCTTTCCTAGAAATTTTATGGTAAAATAAATATATTTTAATAAGACCGGTTGAGAAATGAATTAATCTCTCAAAGCGACTCTGTCATGGTAGATTCTAAAAGAATTGCCCTTGCTCTTTTCATTTTGAATCCTTTTAATGACTCAGATATGATTTATAAGACTTGTAGGATTATAAATAACTTGAGCTAGTTAAAGTGAATGATCAAAATAAAGATTTAAAGTTTCCTACTTTCTCACTATTAATTATTATGGGGAGAAACTACATTTAAAAGAACTAGACAATTTAGAATATATTGATGGCCATCTATAAGATCAATTCAAATTTATGAAGAGTAGTCACACATTAATGATTTATTTTTTCAATTAAAACCATAACACTAAAGGAATCACTCTGAGAGCTGCATTGAAGTAGGTTTGAGGATTTTAATATTTTAAAAGAGGGGATTGTGGGCAGTAATAAAATATTTTTATTCTTATAAAATAAAAGAAAATTATAATACATACAGTTGTGACCTTCTCATAATGGTAACTTAGTAAATGTTTGCTAATTATAAAGAAATTATCCAGAAATCTGTATCTTTGAGAAATGTTTTACACTAGAAATATCTAACAAGAACACCAAACACTTCACACATTCTTTCCTAGAAATTTTATGGTAAAATAAATATATTTTAATAAGACCGGTTGAGAAATGAATTAATCTCTCAAAGCGACTCTGTCATGGTAGATTCTAAAAGAATTGCCCTTGCTCTTTTCATTTTGAATCCTTTTAATGACTCAGATATGATTTATAAGACTTGTAGGATTATAAATAACTTGAGCTAGTTAAAGTGAATGATCAAAATAAAGATTTAAAGTTTCCTACTTTCTCACTATTAATTATTATGGGGAGAAACTACATTTAAAAGAACTAGACAATTTAGAATATATTGATGGCCATCTATAAGATCAATTCAAATTTATGAAGAGTAGTCACACATTAATGATTTATTTTTTCAATTAAAACCATAACACTAAAGGAATCACTCTGAGAGCTGCACATGCTTTTAAGAATCCTATTATTTATGATTATATCACTTACAAAATGTCTCTATATCTTTATCATCACCATCCATCAATATCAACTTTTTGTTAATCCCTTGACACAAGGCTTTGCCCCACAGTTCCTAGTATTTAATAGACACTCAATAAACCAAATTAAAGTCAATGAGCTTACTATGAACCGGGCATAGCTTCTAAAAGTGAGAATGTCCCAATTCCTTGTTTTTAAAATAGTTATAAATAGTAATTATTTCTTGATGTGAATTTATTGAATAATAGTTTATATTTGCATAGAATTTTAAAATTTATACATTACTTTCACCTATACTATTTCAGCTGAACCTTAGAATAACTTGTGGGTATCTCTTGTTATAGTAGAATTGATTGTATAATACACTATCACTCAGTTATAACTAATATGTTTAAAAATAAGAATAAGCAATCCTGTGACCAAAATAATGTTTCCCTTTGTAGAAGTACAGATATTAAATCTTTGGAGCTTATATCTTTCATCAATTTTTTAATTAGCAGTGAAAGTGAAATGGTAGGCTATTTCATTGGGCAACATGTCACATTTGATTGTCAATGACCGAATTTCTGCTACTCTTACATGAAAACAATTTTTTTTTGAAAAAAAAAAAAAAAAGTACTCCTGCAAGGAATGTTAATTCAATATATTTTTAAGTACATTGCAAAAACAGAGGGCAAAGCAAACAATAACTTCTGTCAAGATGAATCCATTGCTTTGGCAAATTTTCTGATAGCCTATAAGTTTGAGCCTGGTCTAGAGATAACATGTACTGAAAGGGACTAAAAAGTCATCCTGTTCAAGCACCCATTTGGTTCCATCAGCCAACATTCTCCTCCCTTCCCTGTTTTGCATTATTCACAGATTTGAATGGATGTCCTCTCTGTAGCTCCATTCAGGTTCTAACAAAAACATCCAGCATGGGAATTCCCTGTCTGTCCAGTGCTTAGGATTCCATGCTTTCACTGCTTTGGGCCTGGGTTCAATCCCTGGTTGAGGAACTAAGATCCTGCAAACTGTGTGGCGTGGCCAACTAATTAATTACTCAATCAAAGGAAGTGTTCATCTACTTTTAAAAAAAACAAACATTCAGTTTGTCAGGGATGAGAATAGAACACAGATCTTCCCTTGCTGCTTAACACTAATCTTTTTTTTTTTTTTTTTTTTTTTCTTTTTTTAAAACCTTAATTCCAGACCAGGGATCAAACTCAGGCCCCCAGAAGTGAAACTGCCAAGTCCTAACTGCTGGACCACCAGAGAACTCCTCATACTGACCCATTCATGTACATTCTTTGTGTAAAAGCATGAAATGGTTGCTAAACTATCCAATTTGCCTTGCATCTAACCAGTATCTCTCCAACTTAGTCATAGGAATATAATGAGAGAACCCGTCAAATGCCTGATGAAATTCAAATAGATGGCTGCATTTTGCTTACCCATTGAAGAAACTTCTTCAATGAAAAAATTTTTTTTGCCTCAAACATATAGGTAATATATATATATATTTTTAAACTGATTGTGTGTATTTGTTTTACTAAATTACCTGATTAGTCTCTTCAAGAAATGGGTTCATATTTCTCTCACAGCCTCCATCTAAGAAGCATTCATCATGGTAGCTACAGTAATATTTTCTGTGATTTTAACACAGAATTCAACCGCATTTGTCAACATCTACTTAGAAGGTAATTGACATAGCTCTGAGAGGAATGTCATCATCACCCTTTTGCAGAGACAAGGGCACTTACTGAAAATGGTGGAAATAGATTTTAACTGCAATTATAGTCACAGAATATTTAAAGACTTTTCTAGACAATCAAGCAGATTTAAAAAGTTTGCTGATTTCATCAGTCATTTAAAATTGCAACTGGATCACCAAGAAAGAGGTTAGGTTTTCAGAGAATATTGTTATTTCATTAATCAATAGATCAGTTCTCATCATGAAAAAATATTTAACCAAATTTTACAGACAACACAGCAGAGGCTTTCTGGAAACTGAGGGACAGTTTAGATTAGCAGAGTGCTTGAAGAGCGCTCCTGGCATTCCATGGGGAGGGGCTACAGATGGTAGACTCCATGAGCAAAACACTGTCCCAAGTCCCATAGTACTTTTCTATTTCTTTTTGGCTGCACCCCACAGCATGTAGGATCTTAGTTCCACCACCAGGGATCAAACCCAAACCCCCCGCACTGGAAGCGCAGAGCCTTAATCACTGGACCACCAGGGAAGTTACCCTTTTGAATGTCCAACTAGACACTCATGTAGGGCAAGACCCTGTAAATACCTGAACCTAAAACTTAACTCAATTTTACATACATATATAAAGTACTTTTGTTAAGACTGTAATAGCCACTGGAATTTTCAGAAAAGGAACTGAAGTGAACGTCACTCCATCATGTCCAGCTCTTTGCGACCCTATGGACTATACAATCCATGGACTTTTCCAGGTCAGAATACTGGAGTGGGTAGCCGGTCTCTTCTCCAGGGGATCTTCCCAACTCAGGGATTGAACCCAGGTCTCCTGCATTGCAGGTGGATTCTTTACCAGCTGAGTCACCAGGGAAGCCCAAGAATACTGGAGTGGGTATCCTATCCCTTCTCCAGGGGATCTTCCCGAACCAGGAATCAAACTGGGGTTGGCTGCATTGCAGGCAAATTCTTCACCAGCTGAGCTACTAGGGAAGCCCAACTGTCATGAAAGCCCAAGGAAAATTTTACCTAGTGCTGTTACGGATTTTGTTAAAAGTTGTTTAGCGTTTTGGAAAATTATACTATGGATGGCCAATGCCACTCACAGTATTTGAGTCCATATACAACACACTAGTGTCACTCCATAGTGGTTGACATTGCATTCACAGTGTCGTCAACTAGAACTTTCACTTGTGTTCTAGTGTGATCCTGACTGAACTGCTCCATACTGAAATACATATTATTTTATTATAAATGGCTCATATTTCTCTTAAAAATTAAAGTTACAAAATCACTTTTTTTAAGTGTCTACAGGTAGGATATATTATCTATACGTTTTAGTTTACGACTATAAAGAAGGTGTTACAAAGTATTTGTTATAAGAAAGGAAGGGGTTGGCATTGGATCTGAGGAGGTTGAAAACCACGGATACAGAGCTACAGGGAAATTTCAAGATGAGGATATTATACTGAAAATAAATAGAAATTTTAAGGGACAGAATGAGAATATTTGCCCTCTGTGTATCCAATCTTTGATCCTAACAGCTCCACAGAGGACAGAATTGTATTTTTAAAATTGCTTGCTTTTACAGGCAGCTGTGACTACCAGTGAACCAGAGGTCTACTTCATATACGGACCTGAATTAAAAACAGCCAGGCCTTCAGTTAGTTCAGAGCCCAGGTTCTTGATTACATTTGACACAATAATCATCATCATATCTTAAGACTCAAATCAGCCTGACAGTGTTCAACTCAGGGCTGCTTCTCCCAATTAGCTGAAAATTGCAGCCCAGCTCATCATCTAGGGGAGAAGTTTACATTTACAATTTTGCTGTGTTGAAAAAGCAATGAACATGACGGAAAGAACAAATCAACTTTCTAACTTATACAATAACTATTTTAAGTTCACTAACTCTGGAAAACCTGTTTTCACAGGAATGAAAAAGTATAGACATTTTTTAAAAAAGCTACACAAAGTTTAACAGAATCAGAGTTTGGACTACAAATGGGGGCATAAAAACACATTGTGAATATTAAAAAAAAATTGTCTCCCCCCCAAATTATTTTCCAAATGAGCTTTCAAAAGGGACAATCTTTTATGTAAAAGATATATTAAAATAATTTGCAATTAGTAGATAGGTACCTATCATTTGAAAATGAAAAGTTCCTAGATATCAAGGTCCTAAGGAATGAATTTACAATAAGATGCTAACTGGAGAACACTGTTAGTGTGACATGAGTATTATTCTATGTATCTGGTTCAAAATCATTTCTCTATTTCTAGGGTAAAATAATTGAGGCTGCTTTTGTGTATTTTATTTTCCTAATTATGATACCTTTTGACCTGGATCAAGGTAGTTTGCATATACTATGGAAAAAGTGCACAACAGCAAGGTAACCTCACGTCATGGCAGCATTTAGATGGCTGTGCTGAAGATCTGCTCAGAGGAACAACACTCTGATATGCCATTTTCTAAGTGGATAAAAGCTTAGAGTCAGAAGAGAGAAATATGAGACAAAGACTGAGTCTAGAAAAGTAAAAAAAAAAAAAAAAAAAAAAAAATGCCGAGAAGCAAAAGAACTGGAAAGGCAAGAAGATGTTGAAGGGGCCTGAGACAAGGATTTTCCAGCCACCGGGGATGGGGAGATACATGGGCAATAACAGGAATATAAGACCTGACAAAGTGTGAGACCCACTGGAAGTAACTGCTGAAAACAATGGAGAAACCATGGAGGCTGAAGTGGAGATCAAAAGGAATAGGGAGTGAGGGAGGCAAAGATGGGGACAGGAGCACAGAGAAGTGATAGAAATAACAAGAGAGGAGGTATATTAAAGGCAGTGTTTCTTTGAGTTTTATTTTTCCCAAACATCCCTATTCACCCAAAGGTGAGCATTTCTTCTAAGACAAACCATGTTATGAATATCTTTAGTTTTTTGGATATCCCTAAAGAAGAGATAATATCTTTCTTATACCACAGCTATACTTATATGGGATTTAGGATGGATGTTTAAAGAGTAGTTTTTGATGCAAGTTTTAACCATTGTGTAGGAAAGACATCAGGGCTGAATGAATGAGTGTTCTTTTATTATATACATTCATTTACTATATATATACTATACACATATGAATGCTCAGTCGCTCAGCCATGTCACACTATAACATCATCTAAGTTATTTTGCCCCAAATTTTTATGATACGAATTATTGGGAGAGGATAATGTTAATGCTTATCAATGAATTAATTGATGTCTTTCTCCTTTAAGGTTAGTCAACAATCCGAGTACTGCAGAGTATTGTAAGCAACTTTTCCATAGACTCTGTTTTCTTTTGGAAAACACAGTTCCCATTTTCTGTTGTTTAGAGTAATTAAATTTTTGAAGAGTTTGTTTTTGAGCTTTAGGGGAAAAAAAAAGTTCTCAAGTAAGCCAGCATTCTTTAAAATTATCTAGAGAAAACTCTACATTCACGGTTTTAAAAACAACACCATCCGCTGCTAGTATCCTGAGGTTAACATATACATAGCAAAGTTTGACAAAAATAAAAAATAATAAGAGATAAGCTTTAGTAATGAAATCAACACATTTGATTTTAGCCTGTCATTACCTCAGTGTGTTTTTTCAAATTCTAGCAACCAGAATAATAAAGAAATGGAATCAGAAATCCTTCAAGGGACAACTAGTTAAATTATGGATACCAAGTTGTAAAGCATCTGGCTCATTCTAGTACTGGCATGAGCTCTCTGGAAAAAAAAAAATGCCCTTTAGATTTTGCCATTTAAATAAGACCCTTAGTGATTAATCAACTGATCTGCTATAGTTGGTTTTAAGGTGTATGCCAGTGATAGCACTGATGGTGGTACAACACTTTATTTATTTTTAATATAAATTTATTTATTTTAATTGGTGCTTAATTACTTTACAATATTGTATTGGTTTTGCCATACATCAACATGAATCCGCCACAGGTATACACGTGTTCCCCATCCTGAACCCCCCTCCCTCCTCCCTCCCTGTACCATCCCTCTGGGTCATCCCAGTGCACCAGCCCCAAGCATCCAGTATCATGCATCAAACCTGGACTGGCGATTCGTTTCATATATGATATTATACATGTTTCAATGCCATTCTCCCAAATCATCCCACCCTCTCCCTCTCCCACAGAGTCCAAAAGACTGTTCTATACATCTGTGTCTCTTTTGCTGTCTCGCATACAGGGTTATCGTTACCATCTTTCTAACTTTAAAACCTCACACAAGTAGATTACTGAACAGTCTGGTCACTTTCCTATTAATGTTCATTCAGGTAAGTGTAGTTATGCTACACTTGCTCTTGCTCGCCACAGAATGGGAGTTAAATTCTTTTTTAATCCAAGTCTTATTTTGCTGTATGAGTTCTGTGAGCACAGAAAGAGAAAATTCCCCACATCACAATCCAGGCGAGGGGAGGCAAGGCCTGTTTACAGGATTGACAATGAATGAGCTGGCACCTCCAGGAAAGAGGAATGCCATTCAGCACAGCCATGTTGCTGAGTGTGATCTATCTGTTCACTTGGTGTTAGTGAAGTTGCTGAATTTAATTTCAAAAATGTTACAGTGATTACTTAGAAATCATTGGCTCCCCAAGCAACTTTCAGAAGTTGAGCCCAGCTCTTTAAGTCCCTGCTGTGATGATGGAAAACAGAGTTGATGAATACTCCGCACCTCTGAGAGACCACTGTGTATGTCACTCATGCACTTTCTTCGATAAATGTTGTCAGTAGAAACAAATAATTTGTGGATAAGCTTTTTTTTCTTTTTCCCTTTCTTATTTATAACATTTGTATCATTATATAACTAGATTCTGGGACTAAGATGAATACTTTATCATTAAGTAGTTTGAGTTCTTGGAGGAAAAAATGGCTGTCTCTAGAGGTTAAGTTGTAGTTCATTATCCTATAAAAATCAAGTGTTTTTGATTGGCACATATGTATCTGATTTTTCATTTGAAAGTATGAACATCATAATTTCCCCCACCTGATCATGTTTTTCCTAGCATATATATTTTAAAGTAGCTCTTAAAACTTGCAACGTGTGACATAATTATTTTAATCTTCATAAAAAATGATGTGCTAAAAATAAAAGTATTGGTGTAGCCTTGGTGTTAGAACTAAAAATACCGCATATTTGTTTTGTGAGTGGAATATGTACTCAAATGACACAATAGTAGTATTAAATAAGTGTGTAATAGTAATTCTACAAAGGGCACATTTAAAAAACCTCTTGGTTATTAACCCAGTGCAAGTAAATTTAAAATTCTGTAGATTCCCTCATTAAATTATAACAGTATGGAAAATTCTTCCTATACATGTTAGAAGGAACAAAAGCTAGTATTAGTAAATATTATATCTCTCCTTAGAGAAAAAGATATTATTATTATACTTTCCTAGCATATGTATTCATAAATATAAATACAAGGAGAATTTCATTTAGCATCTCCAACAACCATTGCAGTATCTGGAAAAGAGTGCTTAATTTTTACCAAAGTGATTAACTAGAAAATGAAAAATATAGGTCAATATCAGTCTTTTCTCCTCAGATATTTTCATTATGTAATAATGACACTAGAACACATGTAACTGGCAATGATTGAGTCTTTTTTTTTCAAAGTTAGAATCGAGGTTCTACCAGATAACCCATTTCAAAAGCAAAATTTGGTTAAAGTTTGGAAAAGAGATAAAGAAAATTGGAGAGAAACTTGCTCTTTCAAGAAGAATGGCAAATACTTGCTTAGATGCCCTTTTGGAATCAGTCATATTAATGATGCTGGCAAAGATAGAAAAGAGTTAATAAAATTACTTACATATATGTGTGTGTGTGTATATATATATATATGCATTAGATTTCTTCAAAATATTAAAAAGTTACAAATCACCCTTCATGAGAAAATTCTCAAAGTTATGGCAGTGGTCCCCAACCTTTTTGGCACCAGGGACCGGTTTTGTGGAAGACAGCTTTTCCATGGACCAGGGTTTGGGGTGGGGATGGATTTAGGATGATTCAAGCTCATTACATGTATTGTTCACATTATTTCTATTATTATTACATTAGCCTCACCTCAGATCATCAGGCCTTAGATCCTGGAGGTTGGGGACCCCTGAATTAGCAACTCATTGGAAAAGACCCTGATGCTGGGAGGGATTGGGGGCAGGAGGAGAAGGGGACGACCGAGGATGAGATGGCTGGATGGCATCACTGACTCGATGGACGTGAGTCTGGGTGAACTCTGGGAGATGGTGATGGACAGGGAGGCCTGGCGTGCTGCGATTCATGGGGTCGCAAAGAGTCAGACATGACTGAGCGACTGAACTGAACTGAACTGAAGATCATACAAATGATACTTCAATGTAAACATAAGGAAAATAAAAGTCTTTTTCTTCAAATGCAAGAATTTCTGCATCAGAACTGTCACAACGCTGGGGTTTTGAATTTGGAAAAGTAATAGACTCTCTTCATCTTAGTATCCTTTCTTGAGTTATAAATATTTTGATAATGAAATTGGCAATGCAGACTCAGTGAACTCAAATGTATGAAATGTTATATTCATTTAGAATGTGGACTAGCTATTGGTAAAGATGTTTGTCTCTTTGCTTGTTATTTGACAAGAGAGTGCAGCACTCAGCCTGAGCAGGCCACCCTGCCCTTCTGATTAAAGGCTTGTGGTCAAGGTGTCCTGAGCCACTGGCATGCCAAGAGGTCTATAAAATCCTGCTAGAACTGCGCTTCTCCAGGTACTCTACTGAATAGCCCTGGCCTCTCCTCAGAGCAGATTGGGTCTCTCCATCAGGAATGGTTGCCAAGTGAGAAGTATATAGAGGCTGATTCACAAACACCAAGTGCTTGGCTGAGCTTCTACAAGTGTCTATCTGCCAGGATACATTTTTCTGTCACCAGCAGCAACCTTACAATTAGGCTAAATGCAATCATTAGCAGGTTGCAGATTATGTTTTGTGTGGGGGAAAAAAAAACCTCTAAGAGTTAGTCCCATGTCATTAACATGTTGATGAGGACAGAGTATCAAGGAGGGTTAATGGAATTTGTTTCAGGGGAAAAAAATACATATTAGCAGATTGCAGCAATTATAATAGACTCTCTTGCTTGTCGCTATTTGCTAAAAGAGAGAGACTTCTTTTACTAAAGGGATCCAAGATGACTTGTGTGATTTCTGAATGATCTACCTTCTATTCTCATTGTGGAACGTTTCAGGAAAACAAAGATTCAGTATGACTCACATATGCTGTGCCGGAGAATCGAGCTTTCTCTGTCATCACTGTCATTGTTTCCATAGTTGTTTTCCTTCTTCTCTTCCTCCTCTTTCATTTTCTCTTTCTCTGATTCCTCTCCCTTATTTATCTACCCACCTATCTATATCTATGTCATCTATCTAACCATCCACCCACCCATGACAATGTTCCTAAACTTCTAATAGAATATGAAGTGAAAACAATAGATCCAAGGAATAATAACTAATATGCATGTTTAGAGTCCAAAGGTAGAATAACACAGCTTCCCTTGATTGGTATGCAAATTTATACCCTACTGAAAAGTTGCTCTAATAGCACTTGAGAATACTACTTAGGTAACCTACAATGAAATGCACTCCATGTGGCAGCCTGGGCTACGCGTTATGTGGTCTCTCTTATAAATGCTTATTGAGTACTGAGCATTGTCCTTATAGTGGCCTGTAAGATTCTCCTAGAGAAATCGGTTTCACAAAATTCTAGAATGTATGCATGTTATACAGACTATTCTTTTCCTCACGCATTCCCAAACACACATTGTGTATTCATAATTCATACAGTATAATGAAAGTCTGATTAGTTTTATGGAAGTTTGTTTACTTTGACTTAGCCTGCTAATGCTTAAACTTTTCTTTTGGGCCATATAACCTTTCTTGAGTTAACTAGTTCTGGCAGAGACACAGTTAGGGGGAAAAAAGAGAGAAGAAAAGCATGAGAGGGTGATGATCAGGATGCTAAAGTCAAAGTCATGTGTCTACCTGATGCTTGAAATTATCACACCAAGGCATTACCCAGCCTGTTCTTGAATACTTCTACAACCTTAAGAGGCAGCCTGTTTCACCTTTGGACAGCTTGATCACAAAATTCCTCTCTGCTAAATTGAAATATAAGTTCTCCCGTGGCAGATTCATGTCCATGTATGCCAAAACCAATAGAGTACTGTAAAGTAAAATAAAGTAAAATGGAAGCTATAAAAAATAAAGAGAGAGAGATGATTCAAATGTGTTGTTTTTAATGGCTGAGTGGTGCTCCATTGTGTATATGTACCACAGCCCACTAAAAACTCAGCAAGTCATTTTGTGGATATCAATAAACTCATTCTAAACCTAAAAAAAATCTGTATAGATATTTATATGTATGTATAAATATGCACTTGTATATTGTATGTACATATGTATCTATGTGCAGTGCATTTACAAATTTCCACATAAAAAGATAAACTATCCAACAACTCATAATAAGAATAAAAAATATTTCTGGAAAAAAAAAGAAATATAAGTTCTTAGACTACATTACATGCCTGAATTGATTCAGCCTAACAGCTCCCTAATTTTCCTTTCCTATTGCTCTATTGCAGTGTGTGTGTGAGAGAGAGAGAAGGAAAGATGACTGTCACTAAAACCCGTCTTATCTCCTAATTCTGAATGTTCCTGGTTGACACAGTGCAGTGGTTCTCAAACTTTAATATGCATAGAAATGACCTGGAGCCTGGACAGCTTGTTAAAAGTTTTCTGGGCCACATCCCCAGAGATTCTGATTTAGTAGGCTGGGGTAGGACCCACATATTTGCATTTCTAGCAAGCTCATAGATGATGCTAATGCTGCTAGTTCAGGGACCACACTTTGGTGCAATGCTTGAGTAGTATATACACTGATGCTCTGCCAGAACCCCTGCCCTTTTTGGTGGGATCACTGGCTGCTAACAGCTCACAGCTGCCACTCTCACTGGAAATTGCCCTCAATTGTAGGTTTTATCCAAAGTTGCCCTCTCCCACAGAGTGACCCAGAACTGGTAACTGGCTGGTATTGGAATACAAAGGCCCAGCTCCCTTGCCTCAAATCAGCACATCTCTGAAGGGAACTACAAATTCCAGACCTCCCCTTAGACTCTCCCCAGGCCTCAGATTCACTGCAGGGTAGCTTCTCTTTCTGCCCAGTGTTACCTCTTTCACATACTTATACATGTATCTCATGGAAACACTCTCCACAACCCTTCTGTACACAACTCTCCATCTCAGGGAATCTTCTTCTGTCTGTTTCCAGTCTTAAGTCAGCTGGATTTTGTCTTTTATGTTACTTTTCTCTTGAACTAATTTCACCTTTCAATATTCAGCCTTCCACCCCAATTTGCTGAAATCTTTTTGGCTCCTGATACTCGTCTACTGTGTTTGCCATTTCTCTCTGCTTTGTGTCATTGGCAAATTTGATAAGAATGCTATCTACGTCTTCATCCAAGTCACTGATGGAAATATTGAAGAGGACAGAGCTGAGATTAGATTACTGTGACAAGCTGCCAGAACCTCCTTCCAAGTTGATATGTATCCATTAAAAAGCAATGAAGGGAGCATAGGCCTCAGAGACACAGATTTTGGTTTGGAGCACCAGCTCTGTCTAAGTAGAGGTCAGCAGCTATACTCACAGCTAAAAAGAACAATGCCATTTTAGCATGGCTGTCTTAATAGGCAACTTAGGTATGACCCACATATTAAACATTAATAAGTCATGTCTTGCTACCAAAAAACATAAAAATCATAAATAATTATTATGACTTCATGATGATTATTCACTTAATTTGTCTCAGGATGCAAGTTGTGGTTGACAATTTTTGTTGAGTGTTTGTTTCATTTAAAAATTTAAAAAAGAAGTTGTGGTAAAATTGATGTTTAATAGCTAATTCAATTTCACTAGGTAGATTTAAAATACTTGCAACACAAAAGAAAAACATAACTCCTCAGGAATTGTATGAGTAGCCATAAATCTAAGAAATGTGGGTTAAAGTCTCCAAAGGGGCTTGGATTAGGTCTGTTTGACTTGCTTTCAATGCTCTATGGCATGAAGACACTGGCTGGCCATAGAATCGTCATGAGTACCATATTAGAGATTTGATAAGGGTAACTGAGAAGCTGAATATTAGAAAATATTAAAAACACACCACCACTGATTTGAATGGGGAATTGATTTCCCACAAATTTAAATAGTTTTTATCTCTTTGGCTGAGTACTGATGCTAGGCAGAATGGCCAGAGCATAAAACATTGGCTGAAGGCATGAAAATACTGCTTTTGTTTCTGATTGTTTAATAAGTCACAATGTACCTCAAGGAAGTATTCCTCCTCCCTTTTTTTTTCCTCTTGAAAAGATAATATGTATGCATTACCTCCCTAAAAAAAAGGTAGAAAGGATTTTTAAAAGGAAAAAAAAAATCTGTGAATGTTTTCAACTGTTACTAAATTGGGAGTAAGTTAAATAAAAAAAAAAATACATTTACCAAACTATGAAAGAAAATGCTAAAAAAATGTTGATGGTGATTATTTCTCAAGTTTTAAATTTTTCTATAGTTAGTAGATATCATTTTATATCAGGAGAAAATTGTTTCAAAGTATAAAAGAAACTTAAACACAGACCAATGGTATAGGTAAAATATAAAAACACAAAACCAAAAGGCACAATCTGAGCTTAGAAAACAAGACACATAGATCTGTGGGTCAGCAATGGCACAGAAACACGAAGTAGTATGCAGTGCTGAAGACATGATGCTGATGGGCTCTGAGAAGTATGTAGTGGCTACCAGGAATTCAGAATCTACTGGGCTCAAGAAACAACACAAAGAACCAGAGCTGGGCTCTTTGCCTCAGTGAGCCAGGGATGGGATCATGCTTCCCAAGTGATAAAAGGGGACTGAGAAAGAGCTGCTGTTGATCACTACCTAGACATGCTTCAGTGACCCCCTTCTCTGGGGGAGGAAGTTGAAAAGAATAAATTCCATAAAAACTCAGTAATACTTACATGTTCTGCATTTTTTTTACTTTCAGAAACACATATGAATTAATGGTTTATAGAAAGAAAAAAAATCCCTATTATAAACTGAATGAAGCCAAAAGATCCCCAAACTAGAATGTCTGTTAGAATTGGAGAGATAAAATCCCAAATCAAATGATGATTATACCAATTTGTCAAAATAGCTCATCTTTCTAAAAATAAACTCCAGCTAATTTATATATTTTATTGAATGTTTTAAAGACTTCCAGAATGATAGTGATGTGGAGACAATTAAAAATGAAAATATAATTGAAAAGTAATATAATGGATGCTGTTGTTAACATTAATGGTTCAATTAAATGAAGCAAGTGAAACTTTCACCCATTTGTTTTACTTTTAGACACCATAATATTAAATGAATGAATGAAGAAAAGAAAGGTCTGCTGGCATCCTATAACCTCACTTTAGGAAACAATTATGTCTTTTTTCATTTTAAAAGTCTTTTCATGGGTAAATAGTATGAAGAGGCATTTGTAAGCACGTGTTTTGGTGTGCTTGGAGGGCCTGGTTTAGGACTGCAGGACTGGGTTAAAATGAACACAGCTACTTGGCTACACGACTAGGTAATTTTCCACACCAGTAAATCACCAATGATATGATTCCAAATGTCTCCCTTTCTATGCAATCCCTGCAAGCTAGAAACATTCTAATTGCTTTAAAGGAAATGACATAAAGCAAAGCAGGCAGTTGCCACCATGAACCTTTTATATTTGCATGGATCACTACACTCCCTGGCCCAGAGCCCCAAGGTTTGCATTACAGGTATATTAATACATTATCCTATTGTGAGATGGCGAGAATTCTTATGCTTCATAATCATTTGGAAGACAGGGTCTCAGCAGTATAAAAACCATAGTGCCTTATAACTATATATACAACTTTGTCTTGAAGAGCCAAGAGAAATGTCCTCCTACTGCCAAAGAAGTGTACCTAGAAGAGTTGCTAACTGACTGAATTTTTCAATATACCAAATCCCCTTTAGTCTTAAAAATGGACTAGAAGGTATATTTTGCATGAGAGGGATTAAAAATAGGGCTACTCTAAATTGATAATTTTGAACTGGTGGCTTTAGGGTCCTTTGTAGCATTAATATTTATGACCACAACATGCTACAAATATAGAATAGGCAGTCTCTGACTTAAGAAGTCAGATTTTCAACAAATCTCCTGTTAGCATCATATCATATTCTTTACGTAGCTTAGAGGGCAGCAGCAAATCTTCATCTTCTAAGCTTCTGGAAATAATCCAAAGGCATTTAGTGCCCAATATCTGATGAATTACTTCATTTCATTTAATACACAGACAATTAGTACAGTGTTACCCCAAACACAAGGTGTGGCTACACAATAATATAACAGTCTTCTGAAGATCAGAAAACAGTCCCCAAGGAGTTCCAGAAAAGGAATCCCAAAAATGTTTTGAGAAAGGACAGCATTTTGTGAACAGAGTGGAAGACTACTTTATGAAGTTCACATGCCTGTCCCTCTGCTAAATAAACAAACTGACAAACAAGCACACATTGGGGTATTATTTGCTTTTCTTCCCTGAAAATAAATCCATTTTGCTTGTTTCTGATGTTGGAAAAATTGGGGCATGCTTTCGGGAATATATCACCTAAGAAAATATCACCCATCACATTAAAAGAGGCAAAAAAAAAAAGAGTGTTAAGAGGAAAGAGAAATCAGAAGATTAGTTTTAAGGAAAATAACTCTGGGGCAGTGTGAATACCAAGTGAATGTAGAGATTCAGTGGTTGGGGGCACAGAGAAAACATGGTCACAATCTACCAAGTATAATATGAAGAGGCTTTAGGATGAGGTGATGAAGAAGAATAAAGAAAAGGCATTAGTCTTAAGAGAAATTTTTGCAGTAGAAGTCACAGAATTTAGAAGCCAACTTAATACAGGTATGAATAGAGAAGAGAGAGGGAGGAAAAAGTAGAAGGTTATTCGTAAGTTTCCAGCATTAAAGACAATCAAGCAATTAAGTTATGCTTTCCCTGAAAACATAGGAAACATGCATCATGAGAAACACTGGAATGGAAGAAACACAAGCTGGAATCAAGATTGCCGGGAGAAATATCAACAACCTCAGATATGCTGATGACACCACCCTTATGGCAGAAAGTGAAGAGGAGCTAAAAAGCCTCTTGATGAAAGTGAAGGAGGAGAGCAAAAAAGTTGGATTAAAGCTCAACATTCAGAAAACGAAGATCATGGCATCCGGTCTCATCACTTCATGGGAAATAGATGGGGAAACAGTGCAAACGGTGTCAGACTTTATTTTTGGGGGCTCCAAAATCACTGCAGATGGTGACTGCAGCCATGAAATTAGAAGACGCTTACTCCTTGGAAGAAAAGTTATGACCAACCTGGATAGTATATTCAAAAGCAGAGACATTACTTTGCTGACTAAGGTCCGCCTAGTCAAGGCTATGGTTTTTCCTGTGGTCATGTATGGATGTGAAAGCTGGACTGTGAAGAAAGCTGAGCACCGAAGAATCGATGCTTTTGAACTGTGGTGTTGGAGAAGACTCTTGAGAGTCCCTTGGACTGCAAGGAGATCCAACCAGTCCATTCTGAAGGAGATCAACCCTGGGATTTCTTTGGAAGGAATGATGCTAAAGCTGAAACTCCAGTACTTTGGCCACCTCATGCGAAGGGTTGATTCATTGGAAAAGACTCTGATGCTGAGAGGGATTGGGGGCAGGAGGAGAAGGGGACGACCGAGGACGAGATGGCTGGATGGCATCACTGACTCGATGGACGTGAGTCTGAGTGAACTCCGGGAGATGATGATGGACAGGGAGGCCTGGCGTGCTGCGATTCATGGGGTCGCAAAGAGTCGGACACGACTGAGCAACTGAACTGAACTGAACTTAGACATTTTGGATCCTGTAGTTAATGCAGATGGAGATGAATGGGAGGTGGCTGGAAGTATAGTTCTAGAGAAGAGAACAAAGATATGAGCTGGAAAAAAAACACTGAGGAGTCTTAATGGTAGTTGAATTTGACAGACAAAGGTAGTTGAAATGTGTGTAGAGAAATAAGAGAGAGATTTAAGAATGGAACACTAGGATTTAAACGTTGTATACAGCAAAGAGGGTGTACATTGATTATTGTTACAACTCCCAGATTTGTATCTTGGGTCCCTATTATTGCCTAGAATTTAAGATTTTATAGCCAGCTCCACATCTCCACCTCAATGCTTAACAGACATTCAAAAGTGACATGTCCACATGTTCTTCCTAAAACATGAATTACTTTCAGAGCCTCCACATCTCAGTGAGTCTCCCATCTTCCAGTTGCTCAGGATAAAAACTCCATAGTCTTCCTTGATGCCTCTCTTCCATATCTAAATCTAAACCATTACAAAACCTTTTGGGCTGTGTCCCAAAATATCATAGAAGTCAACCATTTCTTACCACATTCACCTCTCTTATTCTGGTCCAAATCACAGTTGTCTTTTAAATGAATTATGACAACAGTCTCCTAATGGTTTCACTGCTTTCCTTCAGTCTGTTATTGCAGAGGGGCCAGAGAAATTAAAGATGTTATTCCTCTGCTCAAAACCCTCCAATGACTCCCATTTCATTCAGAGTAAAAGTAAAAGTCCATGGAGGGGCCTATAAGGCCCAATGTTATCAGATTCTTCTCACCTCTCTGAACGCCCTGTCTACTGCACTCTTGTTTGCTTAAGCCACTACTATCATACAGGCTTCATTAAGGTTCCTTCAACCAGCCAACCATACGCCTGTCTCAGAGGATTTCCAGTTATTAGAAGCCTCCTGTACTGTTTTTCTTCCAACTATCTACAGGGTTCACTTCCTTAGGTTCTTTAGGTTTTGCTTAAACCTCACCTTTTTACTGGACTGGAAGAAGCACAAGCTGGAATCAAGATTGCTGGGAGAAATATCAATAACCTCAGATATGCAGATGACACCACCCTTATGGCAGAAAGTGAAGAGGAACTAAAAAGCTTCTTGATGAAAGTGAAAGTGGAGAGTGAAAAAGTTGGCTTAAAGCTCAACATTCAGAAAACGAAGATCATGGTATCCAGTCCCATCACTTCATGGGAGATAGATGGGGAAACAGTGGAAACAGTGTCAGACTTTATTTTTTGGGCTCCAAGATCACTGCAGATGGTGACTGCAGCCATGGAATTAAAAGACGTNTTCTTGATGAAAGTGAAAGTGGAGAGTGAAAAAGTTGGCTTAAAGCTCAACATTCAGAAAACGAAGATCATGGTATCCAGTCCCATCACTTCATGGGAGATAGATGGGGAAACAGTGGAAACAGTGTCAGACTTTATTTTTTGGGCTCCAAGATCACTGCAGATGGTGACTGCAGCCATGGAATTAAAAGACGTTTGCTCCTTGGAAGAAAAGTTATGACCAACCTAGATAGCATATTCAAAAGCAGAGGCATCACTTTGCCGACTAAGGTCCGTCTAGTTAAGGTTATGGTTTTTCCTGTGGTCATGTATGGATGTGAGGGTTGGACTGTGAAGAAGGCTGAGTGCCAAAGAATCGATGCTTTTGAACTGTGGTGTTGGAGAAGACTCTTGAGAGTCCCTTGGACTGCAAGGAGATCCAACCAGTCCATTCTGAATGAGATAAACCCTGGGATTTCTTTGGAAGGAATGATGCTAAAGCTGAAACTCCAATACTTTGGCCACCTGATGCGAAGAGTTGACTCATTGGAAAAGACTCTGATGCTGTGAGGGATTGGGGGCAGGAGGAGAAGGGGATGACAGAGGAGGAGATGGCTGGATGGCATCACGGACTCGATGGACGTGAGTCTCAGTGAACTCTGGGAGTTGGTGATGGACAGGGAGGCCTAGTGTGCTGTGATTCATGGGGTTGCAAAGAGTCAGACACGACTGAGTGACTGAACTGAACTGAACTGAACACCCTTTTACTGAGATCTTTCTTAACCACCATACTTAAGTAATGACCCTTCTCTTTCATCTCATGCTCACTCATACACACATTCTCAACTGCTTGCCCTCTTTATGTTTCCACATTGCACTTATCACAATCTTATATCCCATACATTTAACTAGTTTAATTTTTAATGTCTGTTTTGCACTTCCTTCCCAGGATGTAAGTTTCATGAGGGGAGCGCTTTTCTCTGCTGTATACCTTGGACCAAGACCTGAGCCTACTGAGCACATACCCAGCACTAAAATATTCAGTGAGTGAATGAATTTTTAAAATGTGTATGATAGATGACATTTACTGAGCTGTTACTATGTACTAGGCATTGCAGCATGCACTTCATGCTTACTGTATTACAAGAGAAATAGAATTGAAAAATAATATTGCTTTGGAAATCAAAGAAGGGAAAGTTTCAACTAGTAGAGTTGATAAGCTGAACCAAGGTTAAAATGAAGTCAAGTAGATGGATAAATAAAAATAAGGCAATCAGCTATCATAAAAATTTTTGACAATCTTAATGAGTCCTTGCTTCAGGAAAGTGGTAGTGTGAGGGAAGGCAGACTGAAGTGGGTCAAAGCATAACTGGAAGCTGAAGAATAGGAAATAATAATGTCAATCGTTGCGTTAAAATTTTTTGATAGTAAGGGGGAAACAAGGATAGCTGGATAGAAACGTTGGTATCCTAAAAAAGTTCTTTTAAAAATAGGGAAACCTGAACATGATGGTTGGCTAACGGGGAGAAGCAAGAAGAAAGAAGAAATTGAAAAATCCCAGAGAAAGAAAGCAGAACGGTTACTAAAAAAATATGCTGAAAGATGTGAAAGAGGAGATCCAGTACTCAGTTACAGTAGCTCTTTGGTGCACATAATATAGGGCTCAATTTTTTTCTCCCTTTCTTCCTTCCTTAAAGTGAAAAAGAAAAAAGACCTAGAAATAGAGAAGCAAGGAGTGATTTACAAGGGCTTCATTGTTGCCGAAGATGAAGAACACAGATGATAATCCTTCAGCTTTACAACTTTTAATTCTAATTATGAACATTTGAAGCATATTATTAAAGTGGACAGGAGAATACTGAAATACAATTGTAGGGATAGTATATGTGCATATATATTCATGAATATGCATATACACACTTATACATGCACACAAATACATGTTAAATCTTTCTTAGAACCTAGAGAGATTTCTCAGGTATCTGGGAGCTTTTGTGAAGGACTGCCAGTCAGGCTGAACCTGCTGGTATTAGGACCAGCCCCTCTATTTGATTAGTTTGCTCCTTGCTGAAGTAGCTGGAGAAATCCTCCTATAGCTACAGACAGACAATTAAGAGTTAATGCTCATTTCTTGTTTAAAGAGTGATCCTGGAATAGAAATAAGGAAATGAAATCTCATGACAGTGTCATCATAAAGTCATCAGCCAGATGGCAGTCCTTGAAATCTAATCCTTAGAGGCTTCTCATAATAATATGTAATATCACATCTAATATCATCTTATTCACCAATTCATATCTATTCACAGAGACTGAAGGGAAAGAAATGAACTTGCAAAGGCCCACATTTCTGGCTTTATATGTTAACATGGACTCTATACGGCATATGATCAGGGAAACAAAATATTTTCCTACACATGTCACAATGATGATCTATGTTCTGTTATGAATTGCTAAAGTACAGGATTTACATGAGAAGCAGCTTTTTAAAATATTCATGAATGCTAGATTAAGTCATTTTAGGTCCATGTGGCTATTTGTATTTTTCTGTATAAAATGATAATTAAAGGTCCCATCAAAGTCAGCATAGAATTTGAAGATTCCTCTAACCAATTAATAAACTTAAATTGAACACTAAACTACGGAACAAAATTAGCTTGTTTTTGGTTTTGATGATGTCTTGAAACTACAGCTTGCCAGTATATGATACCAAAGTAAAGTTCTTCTGAGTAATACTTTTTGTACCTTATTAACATTCAAAAATTTTAAACTGAAGTAAAGATTTTATTGCTTTACGTAGGCTTCCAAATGCACAAAGTTTTTGTATATGATGAAATTAAAAGACGCTTACTCCTTGGAAGGAAAGTTATGACCAGTCTGCTGCTGCTGCTAAGTCGCTTCAGTCGTGTCCGACTCTGTGCAACTCCATAGACGGCAGCCCACCAGGCTCCCCTGTCCCTGGGATTCTCCAGGCAAGAACACTGGAGTGGGTTGCCATTTCCTTCTCCAATGCAGGAAAGTAAAAAGTGAAAGTGAAGTCGCTCAGTCATGTCCAACCCTCAGTGACCCCATAGACTGCAGCTCACCAGGCTCCTCCGTCCATGGGATTTTCCAAGCAAGAGTACTGGAGTGGGGTGTCATTGTCTTCTCTAATGACCAACCTAGATAGCATATTAAAAAGCAGAGATATTACTTTGCCAACAAAGGTCCGTCTAGTCAAGGCTATGGTTTTTCCAGTGGTCATGTATGGATGTGAGAATTGGACTGTGAAGAAAGCTGAGTGCCAAAGAATTGATGCTTTTGAACTGTGGTGTTGGAGAAGACTCTTGAGAGTCCCTTGGACTGCAAGGAGATCCATCCAGTACATTCTAAGGGAGACCAGTCCTGGGTGTTCATTGGAAGGACTGATGCTGAGGCTGAAACTCCAATAATTTGGCCACCTCATGCAAAGAGTTGACTCATTGGAAAAGACTCTGATGCTGGGAGGGATTGGGGGCAAGAGGAGAAGGGGACAANCTTCAGTCGTGTCCGACTCTGTGCAACTCCATAGACGGCAGCCCACCAGGCTCCCCTGTCCCTGGGATTCTCCAGGCAAGAACACTGGAGTGGGTTGCCATTTCCTTCTCCAATGCAGGAAAGTAAAAAGTGAAAGTGAAGTCGCTCAGTCATGTCCAACCCTCAGTGACCCCATAGACTGCAGCTCACCAGGCTCCTCCGTCCATGGGATTTTCCAAGCAAGAGTACTGGAGTGGGGTGTCATTGTCTTCTCTAATGACCAACCTAGATAGCATATTAAAAAGCAGAGATATTACTTTGCCAACAAAGGTCCGTCTAGTCAAGGCTATGGTTTTTCCAGTGGTCATGTATGGATGTGAGAATTGGACTGTGAAGAAAGCTGAGTGCCAAAGAATTGATGCTTTTGAACTGTGGTGTTGGAGAAGACTCTTGAGAGTCCCTTGGACTGCAAGGAGATCCATCCAGTACATTCTAAGGGAGACCAGTCCTGGGTGTTCATTGGAAGGACTGATGCTGAGGCTGAAACTCCAATAATTTGGCCACCTCATGCAAAGAGTTGACTCATTGGAAAAGACTCTGATGCTGGGAGGGATTGGGGGCAAGAGGAGAAGGGGACAACAGAGGATGAGATGGCTGGATGGCATCACCAACTCGATGGACATGAGTTTGAGTGAACTCCGGGAGTTGGTGATGGACAAGGAGGCCTGGTGTGCTGCAATTCATGGGGTTGCAAAGAGTCAGACGTGACTGAACTGAACTGAACCGATCCATATGATGGAAAGTTCCAGTGCAGGCAATGTATCAGTGTTCAGTGGTAAAACTGGAACCATGGGAAGTGATGTAGTCAGAATGTTTTCAACCCAGTTACTCCTACCTAAGAAGTCTTGGTTACAGATATTTTTCAAAGTCATGACATACTTTTTTCCCCAAATCCAAATATGAATCATTTTTCCTTTAAAATTATGTTCATATGATTAACAACAAAAGTCAAAGTGTTTATATTCTGAGATAGTTGTAGTTTTTGAGATGTTAAACATCAACTCTAGAAAATGGACAAACAGAAGACAAAGGTACAAGCAAGGAAATGGAATAACACGAACCACTTTGAAAGGAAATACTTTTCATTTACAAAACATGCCAAAAACTATTTTTTAAAGTAATATGGTATGCAATTGTTACATATGTATGCTAAACTGCATAGGGGAATGGAAACAAAGATGATCTAAAGCAGGACAGTCAATAAAAGTTTCTGTGATGATGGAAATGTTCAATTTTGCACTATTGAATGGGGGAGCCACTCACTATTGGTGGCTCCTGAGCACATAGAAGGAGGCTGATGAGCTGGAAGAAATGAATTTCAAATTTTATTTAATTGTAATCATTTGAACTTAAATGGCCACCTACGGCTAGTGGCTACCTTACTGAACAGCACCAATCTAGGGGATGCTGATGATGTTCCTTCACTTCTGGGTTTAGCTGGGTGAGATACTGGATAAAAAGGTCAAAATGCAAAAGATCACATAAAGAGTTTTCTTGTTCTTTAGCTATCTAGCATACAATCTATAAGGATATAAAATATAAGAAGATGGAGTCGGGTAAAATATGGTTTAATCTGTGCAGGTGACACATACAGCATACACAGAATGTGAACTTCCCATGTAAAGGCATCATTAGTCAATAGAGAATCCAGCTCTCCTCGTGCCCTTTCACACTGACCAGAACCAACACCAAGCCCAAATGGTCCACTGTTATGACAATCCTACAAGAGTGCATTTTGTGTGTGAACATATGATCTACATGACTGTACTGTATTTACTCGGATTTGACTGGTGGTCTCTCCAGGGAATTTCATGCTGCCCAGCTACACCATGAGAGTTGATCAGTTTCTTCCTTCCATACCCTTCATGGCAGACACTCCCTATTGGCTGGCTCAACCCCAGTTCCTAGATACCGGAGGTGGTTTGGTGGCATAGTTCTGACCCAAAAGTTCCTGGGAAAGCCGTATTTTCTTGACACCAGCACGGCCCCTTTTGCTGCCCTTTCTTCCTGCTGGAATGCATATATTCTGAACAAAACACCAAGAACAAGGAGCCTTCGGGGCTGACATTGCTGAGCTACTGTGCTCATGTCAGCACCTGCCTAATTCTGAACTTCTCCTTAAGTGACAGAAACAGACCTCCATTAGGTAAGCTATTGAACTTGGGTTTTCTGTTACTTGAAACTGAAAGTGATCCTAATAGGTACATTTTTCTTCTGTGTTGAGTTACTGGCACACCAGATCATTAACAATTATTTTTGTTTGTTTGCTTGTTCAGTTCCCTATTTAACCAAAAAATGTTTTGTGGGGAGATACTGTGTGTCAAGATAAGGGCTAGGTAATATGGTTGATAAACAGCCATTGAGTATATCCTCACAGAATAAACATTCTTCTCCTTAGAGACAAAGACCAGCAAACACTTAAGGACAGTGTAGTGAGATAAGCACAATAACAGGGGCCCAAAAGAGTATAGGCTTTGGGGTTGGTAGTCAGGGAAGGCTTCCTGGAGGAAATGGCACTTACACTGAGACCTGGAGAAGCAGAAAGAGAAGCAGGTTGCATCTGGAAAAAGAGGTTCAGCTTTGGGGCTATTAAGTTTGAGGAAAAAGATGAGTTCAGCTTTGGGACTATTAAGTTTGAAATTCCTATGGGACATCACAATAAAAAGATATAAATCAGATATGCTGGTCTGAAATTCAAAGATGACTCTCAGTTGCAAATGGTATAAATGGATAGTCATCAGCAGACTGAAACTACGCAAGTGGATGAATTTTCATAGAATGTATGTGAGAAGGAAACATGGAAGAACTTTAGAGGCATGAGTCAAATTAGCTTGGCAAATCACAGATCCTTTTGGGTCAGTGAAAAATGTAATTTTAGTTCAGTTCAGTCGCTCAGTCTGACTCTTTGCAAACCCATGGACTGAAGTACACCAGGCCTCCCTGTCCATCACCAACTCCTGGAGTTTACTCAAACTCATGTCCATTGACGTGGTGATGCCATCCAACCATCTCATCTTCTGTCATCCCCTTCTCCTCCCACCTTCAATCTTTCCCAGCATCAGGGTCTTTTCAAATGAGTCAGTTCTTCGCATCAGGTGGTCAAAGTATTGGAGTTTCAGCTTCAACATCAGTCCTTCCAATGAATATTCAGGACTGATTTCCTTTAGGATGAACTGGTTGGATCTCCTTGCAGTCCAAGGGACTCTCAAGAGTCTTCTCCAACACCACAGTTCAAAAGCATCGATTCTTCGGCACTCAGCTTTCTTCACAGTCCAACTCTCACATCCATACATGACCAGTGGAAAAAGCATAGCTTTGACTAGATGGACCTTTGTTGGCAAAGTAATGTCTCTGGTTTTGAATATGCTATCTAGGTTGAAATATTATTCAGCTATAAATATTAGAATCTTGCCATCTGTGACAACATGGATGGATCTAGAGGATATCATGCTAAGTGAATAAGGTAGAGAAATACTGTATGATCTCATATGTGGAATCTATGAAACAGACAAAACATAATGAAAACAGACTCATATAGCCAGAGAACAAATAGGTGGTTGCCAGAAGGGAAGAGGAGGTAAAGGGGTGAAATAAGTGCAGGGAATTAAGAGGTATAAATCTCCAGTTATAAAATAAATAAGCAATAGGGACATAACATACAGTACAAGGAATATGGTGAATAACATTGTTATAACTTTGTATGGGGACAAATGGTTACTAGGCTTATCATAATGATCATTTCATAATATGTGCAAATGTCAAATTACTAGGTAGTTTATCAGAAACTAACATAATATTGTACATCAGCTACATTTCAATTAGAAAACACAAATGTTTACCAGCTCCCTACTATATCACTTGGTTCAGGATATGTCAAATAAGAAAGATAGCCTTTGTCCTCAGGGAGTTTAGACTAATGTGAAGGACAATCATTTAACAATTAGTTATATAACTCATGTTTTTGTTTATAATTTTATTAATATAATTAGGATAATGCTAATGTGGCACCCCACCCCAGTACTCTTGCCTGGAAATCCAATGGACGGAGTAGCCTGGTGGGCTGCAGTCCATGGGGTCGCTAACAGTCGGACAGACTGAGCGACTTCACTTTCACTTTTCTCTTTCATGCATTGGAGAAGGAAATGGCAACCCATTCCAGTATTCTTGCCTGGAGAATCCCAGGGATGGGGGAGCCTGGTGGGCTGCCGTCTATGGGGTCACACAGAGTCGGACACGACTGAAGTGACTTAGCAGCAGCAGCAATGAAAGAAAAGCCCAAGGGGTTAAGACTAGATAATAAAGAGACAGGACCTAGTTTGAGGAGATGGTGTCTCTAAGAGCCATTGATTGTCATTAGGTATATAATGGGAAATGAAATTATGAGTAATGTTACACTGCACAAATTTTCCCATTGGGTACACAGAGTGAGATACAATGATGGCACCACCAGTAGCTGTAACTCCATCATGAACCCCAAAATGACTTCCTTGTCAGATTAAAAATGGGGCAGTATGCGTTGTGATGGAGTAGAACAATATTTCTTTGGATAGAATTCTCAAAGCAGACTGGTAAATGGCTCATCTACCTACAAATCCATCTTTTATTTTTGTCTAATTGCACAGCTATGTCACTACCTTTCTGACTGTGGGCAAGTCATTTGATTTTACCAGTCTTCAGGTCCTTCATCTTTAAAATAAGAGGACTTCAGAAAGAATGTGAGTTTAGTTGGCATTTCTCATCTTGGATCCTTGCAAGCCTCAGGTTAGCAGGATGGGAAAGCAAATCTGCACTGTCCACCCAGGGTCACCACCCCATCATGGAAGTCAGCAAATAGTTTTAGAAATAATGGAGTTCATACCTTTTATGAATGCTTGCCCAAGAGGCATTGATGTTCTCTGTTATCATGTGTACTTTTCGGGTATCATCTGCAGAATAATCCCGGAGAAGTTTCAGTGCCAAGTCATTTGCCACATCTACATTTATCTGCCACTGGCGGAGGTCTTTGGCCAACTGCTATAGATGCACACGGAAAAAGAGAATGAATGTTACTTTTCTCTGAAATCTCTAGTTGGACTTTCTCATAAGTAACTTCTGAATCCTTGGGTCAGAGCGTGTCTGCATGATTGCTTTTCACTGACCCTGCGTGGTTTAGTCAATCTTGACAATATAAGCTAACCCACTTATCATGACGAAAGTTTTCAAATGCAGCATCTTGAGCAACACTCAGTATCAGGTATTTCAATTTAGTAGCAATTAATTGGAAACAAACTTGGCTTAATTGTCTTTTTTATCATGGGAGAGAACAAACTATAAAAATAGGCTCCCAAATCATTGTTGAATATATGACATATACCAAAATTTGAACAGAAAAAAATAACACATGTATTTCCCCCCCGACCACCGTCATTAACTTGTTGAATTGTTTATGTAATTAGTGCCATCTACTGGCACTCAACTAAAGTTGCATACAGAAAATATTGAGCTTCAAAAAAAAAATGCTGTTATTCTCGTTTTGAACTTCTTTAAATGATCGGCTTATTCATAATACTTACAACTATTCTACTTTAAAATCAGAATAAAATTTTAAATATATAAATTGTGTTAAACCAAATGATCTATGTTTTCTTTTATTATCGTTAACAATTGAGTATTATCAAAGCATGTATCACTATTTTATCACTTGAAATATCATATACCAAAGAAAGAAATAAACCAATGATAGGCTCATTTGGATGCATATTAACCCCACATTTCTATTAAACATTGCTTCAAATGCATGGGAGAGGCTTGTAAACATTATAGTATTATTAAATTACTAAGACAGTTATACCAAATCCAACATGGTGGGTTAAATGGACAAAGGAATAATAACAGGTAATTCTAACAAGAGAAAGAATAAAAGCTATTTTTATAGAAAAAGAAAAAAAATCAACTTTCCAATAAATGAAAAACATAGAGTATTACAATTTGACACCAATTAAGTTTAAAAAAATAAAATCCAAAGCTGGAAAGATTGTAGCCAAACTAGCACATTCATATACTATTTCTGGGAATGGTATCTATTAGGACAGTTTGGCAATATATATCAAGTGAAATACAAATGCTTATTCCCATTGACTCAGTAATCTAATTTTAATATTTTGTCCTAGTAAAATATTTTAAAGAAATATGCTATAGGAATAAAGATCTTCATTAACTAAGATAGTAAAAAATGAGAAACAATTTCAATGTTTAATGAGAGGACATTAAAATAAGACAATATATCAACCCAATGGTCTAATATGTAGTAAATGTGTACAGAAATCCTAAGGACAAAAACAGAACACAATTTCTATCTTCACTATATTTCTTAAATCTGTAAGAGTACATTGACATGAACTGGAAGGAGAAAAGAGAAAACTGAAACTAAGTGTTGTTTGTGAAAAGAGTAATTGCTCTTGTTTTAATATGTATTCTTTTATGTTAATATAATTTATGATGATAAAAATCAGACACTAGTACTTTCAGCATAGTTTCAGTATATTTGAGTAGACTCCTGTTCCTTGAAAATGTATAGTCAGTATACAATCCGGCATTTCTCAGTTAATTAGAACAGTCTATTCTAGAATAAAAAAAAAAAAATTGCATTTATTGCAAACAGCAAAGAGACCGAGATAACTGGACTAGTAGCAACCAACTAAAGTGAGCATCACTAAGTTTTGCTATAAAAAGACAGACAATTTTTAAAGGTACAGAGTATAGTCACTAGACTCAAAGTAATTAAAATTTAACTTTGTGGAATACCCACTTCTCCTTATAAACTCCTTTTCCACTTTTATAGCCTCACACTGAACAAAAGCCTTTCTGAGGTGAAACACACACACATCAAAGACTTTGTCTTTCTAGAAATTTCCAACGGTACAAAATTACCTTTTCCCCTTTCCCTCTTCACTTAAGCCACTTTTAACCTACAGTGTTAACAGTAATGTACACTAAGATATGAAAGACCAATTGGCCCTTATCCAGAAGATGGTATTCAGAGCTTACAAAACTGACACTGATAACTTAGTTACCTTTCTGTAAAGTAATTCCTTCTGAAGAAAAATGCAAATGCTAAAAAATCAGCTATTATGAACCAACATCAGAGTGCCTCTGTAGAGATTTAGCAATGTGTGCATGCTTATTAGTTGCTCAGTCGTGTCCAAGTCTTTGCAATCCTTTGGATTGTAGCCCACCAGGCTCCTCTGTCCATGGGAACTTTCAGGCAGGAATACTGGAGTGGGTTGGCATTTCCTCCTCCCGGAGATTTAGCAATATAAAACACTAATTACAATTTTAATAAGTATAATTAAAATCATTTATTTTATCCAGGAAAGCCAATCATGGAAGTCAACTCTCACTCATGGGCAACTACTTGAAAGTTTAGATATAAGAGATACATTCTTTGGTTTGAATCTATAGACCATAAAAAATACTGAAAGTAGAAGTTGAAAAGTATGCTGGAATTTTCCAGAATCTTGAAGGACATAGCAGGGTAAAATTTAATTAAAGACTTCATAGGAAAAGGTAATAAAACAGTAAGGGTTGACATTAAACCAGAGTTTCTTTTGTATACTTTAATGCTTGAAAGAGAAGAATACACAGGCCATATATTTTGCTTCAAATTTGTATTCACACTGAAATTTAAATTTTTATACCTAAGGAAATCTTGACTGAATGCTGCCCTTCACTGCCTACTGCTCAGGTTTTGCTGTGATGTAGGATTAAAAAGAAAAAAATCCCACTGACCTTGACTCACATTGACAGGGCTTAGGCCTTATCTAAACTCAAAGGTTCTCAAGGCAGCACCCTTTTCTCCCTTAAAGACAGAACAGACGGGTTTCCCTTCCTCCTAAGGTATTAATATGTTGATCACCTTGGGCTTTAGCCAAGTATCATTCACAACATGAACAATGACCTTGATCAGCTTTGCCTACTACTGTGAAATTCAGTCCTGGGAAAAGGTCAGACCACAGAAGAAGTGTAAATTCAAAATACAATGGAATTCACACACATTCTTTTTACTTCTGAATTCCATTTACAATGGTATGCTCTACAGGGAATTGTGTGGTGATCATGGTGTATGATTAATGCTTGAAAGAGAAGAATACACAGGCCATATATTTTGCTTCAAATTTGTATTCACACTGAAATTTAAATTTTTATACCTAAGGAAATCTTGACTGAATGCTGCCCTTCACTGCCTACTGCTCAGGTTTTGCTGTGATGTAGGATTAAAAAGAAAAAAATCCCACTGACCTTGACTCACATTGACAGGGCTTAGGCCTTATCTAAACTCAAAGGTTCTCAAGGCAGCACCCTTTTCTCCCTTAAAGACAGAACAGACGGGTTTCCCTTCCTCCTAAGGTATTAATATGTTGATCACCTTGGGCTTTAGCCAAGTATCATTCACAACATGAACAATGACCTTGATCAGCTTTGCCTACTACTGTGAAATTCAGTCCTGGGAAAAGGTCAGACCACAGAAGAAGTGTAAATTCAAAATACAATGGAATTCACACACATTCTTTTTACTTCTGAATTCCATTTACAATGGTATGCTCTACAGGGAATTGTGTGGTGATCATGGTGTATGAAGAAATTTAAAATACTGTGAGCACTAGCCTATAAAAAAAAGATGATTTTGGAGGTGTGTGTGTGTGTGTGTTTTCTATGAAGAATAGAAAATGCTCAATTCTTATAAGACTGTGTCCCCAACCAGGAAAGAAATTTTCATATTCAAACCTCATACGATGTTGCTACAATATGTGCTCTGTATTTACACAGTATTTTAGACAGAGAAAATGATTATGGATTATGGCACAAGTTGAATTCAAGAATTTTGAGTATACAAATTTTTTAATATTTACCTTCTCTTTTTTCTTTGTCAGAACTCTTTTTAGGAATATTGACCCAACACGGGAGAAAACAAAGGAGGAAGGGAAAGAATATTTAAGAGCTTGAGCAACAGAACGGGCCTGCTGGGTTTGAATCCTGACTTGATCACTTACTAATGATGTGACAAATGGGAAAATTAATTATGCTGTCTGTGCCTCAGTTTCCCCCTTTATTAAATATGTATATTAACAGTATTTATTACCTTGAAAGATTAATATGAGGATGAATTTGTAAAATCCAGGGAAAACAGAGTGGTGCCTGGTATACCCAAAGCATTAAAAAAGTATTAGTTATAATCACTACTACTACTACCACTACTGCTACTGCTATTTTTAATGAGCCACACTGCAGCCACCACAGTGAGCCTCCATTCAATGAAAGAAAGGGACCCACTATTTCAAAGACACTGTTTACAAAGCCGTACCTCTAAAAGACTCCCTCTAATTTAGAAGATAAATGTGAGTTTGCAGTATGTGTGTGTGTTCAGTTGTGTCCGACTCTTTGCAACCCCATAGACTGTAGCCCACCAAGCTCCTCTGTCCATGGAATCTCCCAGGCAAGAATACTGGAGTGGGTTGCCATGCCCTTTTCCAGCGGATCTTCCCAACTCAGGGATTGAACCTACATTTCTTGCATCTCCTGCATTGGCAGGCGATGTTATTTACCACTGAGTCACCCGGGAAGCCATGAGTATGCAGATCTACAATTAGAACTTTCAAGTTGAGTATTGTTTAAGTTTTCTTATCAAACGTGTTTTGGGATGTTCACCCACAAGTGAACTTCAGGTTTGTTTTAGGTGAACTTGATTAAAAATTTTTTTAATGGCTCTCACTCAAAGGAATATCATGAAAAGCCATGTAGAGTAATGAAAAGGCATCTTCCCACGAAGTCTGGACTGGCCATTGTCTTGCAGTTTGATCTTAAAGCCTTTAACCTTTTGGGTTCCAGCTTTGTTGTCTGTAAAACAGGATGGGGGTGCTTATGCCTTAGGTGTGTTATGAGCTCAAAATAAAAATCAAATTGCTTGTGTGAAATAAAACTCATATTTTAAGGCAAGACAAGACAAATTTAAATATAGGAAATCTTCTCCGCCCTTTGGCTGCCTCTCTCCAGGCACTGTGCCATGTGTATCGGCACTATGCATCCACCAAACCCCCTCTGCATGCTTCCCTGGTGGCTCAGTGGTAAAGAATTGCCTGCCAGTGTGGGAGACTCAGGTTCGGTCTCTGGGTCAGGAAGATCCCCTGGAGGAGGGCATGGCAACCCACACCAATATTCTTGCCTAAAGAATCCCATGAACAGAGAAGCCTGGCAGGCTACAGTCCATAGGATTGCAAAGAGTCAGACACGACTGAGTGACTGAGTACACACAATTTAACATCAAGCATAAATTTCTCTCCAGTCTCAGGGGAAGAGCTGACTTGTGCTGAAGGACACTGTTTCCTCCAACTTGACATTCCTCCTCCTATTACTCCATGCACTCCTTTTTTTGTCTTTTCAGCCTCTTTCCTCTCTGCAAGATCTTTCTCCACAGCTTTCAAACATGAGCCTCTTCCCCGTCTTTAACCAGCAACAAAATCTGCTATCATTTTCTTTCCCTTCACAGTTAAGCTCCTCAAAAGGCGAATACTCATTCATTGCCTCAGTTTGATTACATTCCTGCCACTGTACAATTCATCAAAATCAGGCTTCTGCCACTGCCACCTCAGTAAAACTATTCTGAAAGAAGTCACTGTGGCAAATCGGATTACTGACCTCAGTTCTTTACCCCACCTTGTATCCATGCCCTTTGCCGTGTGACTTTGAATTTTCTGCTACAAAAGGCACAACTGACCTTCCCGGCCTTGACAATGAGCTTGGCCATATGACTCGTCTTGCCTAGGTCTAGTGGGATGTTAACAGACATGACACTAGCAGAGGCTGAAAATGTGCTCCTGCATTGGGGCTGGCCCTTCTGCACGGCTGCCATTATCAAACATGTAGTGGGCTGGCCTGCCCATCACTGGAGAAGGATGAGTGACATGTGACAGAGAGGAACCCCACTCAACCTGCTACGTGCGGCAACATCACCCAGACAAGCTGCAAACTTAAGAAATACACGCTTATAGTTGTATGCTAATAGTGTCATGAGGTTGTCATGCCACATTTTTGCGAAAAGAGTTAACTAATTCCGTCAGCAGTGATCAATGTCTGTGGACAGTTCTAGGTTCTTATTTACTTGATTTCCAGACAGTGACTGGTGCTACTGACTGTTCTGTCCTTCTTGAGGCTCTATCCTTCCTGGTCCCCTCTCTTTGGGTGTCCTCTCTATACTCTTAAGGCTTAAGTTTTCCTTTTTCTGCCTGTCCCTTAATGTGGGTATTCACGAAGGTTCTGTCCCTAGCCCAACCTTCTTCTCCTGTAGTGCAGGTTGATCCTCAGCTGGTGAAGGAGGCTGGAGCATACCCATAAAGAAGTTATATCACAATGTGCTCTCATATCCAAATGTTCTACCTCCATGGCTACTGCCTTAATTTAAGCCCTCATCACCTCTTACTTGGACTTTGCAATAACCTTTTTTATTGGTTCCCTCCTTTTACTTTCAAACCAGACCTTCCATCCTTGGATAGCTGCTCAAGCAATCTTTTTAAAATACAAATACTAACTACATCACTCCTCTGTTAAACCTTTCAATGGCTCCCTGTTATCTACAAGATGAAGTTCAAATGTCCCTTCTTGGGTATATGACCTCTCCCTCAAATATATGATCCTTACATAAATATCCACTTTCATCTTTTGCTACCTCCTTTCCTCTGTCTCCCTTTGTGAGGGGAAACACTGACTGAAACCGCTTACCCTGGTCAGGCACCATAGTAACCATTTGCATGAGTCATTTTAGGACAAGAAGTCCTGGTAAGGAACACAGAACAAGCCACCGCCAGCAGGAAGAATTCGGGAAAGGTAAAAAGGAGATGCCACATGTCCTACCAATCTCCCAGAATCCTCCTTGTTGGAGTCCATCTTGGCTAAGCAATGCACACGCCACCAGGAAGAACCCTGAGTCAGACTGACTGGCCAGAGACAACCCCCAAACTAATCCCATCTCCATAAAACCCAGGACCATGAGTCACATGGCAGAGCAGTTCTCCTGGGTTCCCTTACCCTCCTGCTCTCTCTGCTCAGGCACCACTTCCCAATAAAGTCTCTTGCTTTGTCAGCACAGGTGTCTTCTCAGACAATTCATTTCCAAGCGTTAGACAAGAGCCCACTCTTGGGCCCCGGAAGGGACTCCTCTTCCTGCAACACCTTCCTCTTGTGCAAAACCTCTTAAAGGTTAAGTGACTTGATGAAGGTGACATAGCTTGTCAGTGAAAGAGACATCACAAAAATGTAGTTTTCTTGGCTTTCAAATTCAGGGTTCAATCTACTTAAAGAAGATATGCTTCCACATAAAAGAATTTAAGGAAGACAGTTGGATTTATTATAATTGGATTTTGAAGAATATAAAATAGTCTCCTTGATGATTACAGCATGATTGGAAAGTTATTATGTATACTAAAGTAACACATTGCCAAACAGAGACAGCAAAAAATACATATTTATTTTATTTAAAAATCACTAAAGAGTTTACTCCTGAGTATGAATTAAAGTTCCATACATATTTATTGGGAAAAAGAAATACAATTTCTTTCTTGTTTGTGTGAATTAAAATGACCTATAAAACCTCTTTATGGATATATAATAGAAATGTTAAAATACCTGTAAGGAAGCCATTTCAGAAGTAAAGCCTTTCACCATTAACTTCAAGACTCATCTATTAAACCTCTGATATTACTAAACAACACTGTTTCAGAAAGTAACAGTCTATACAGGGGATACTATTTGAAAAAACAGCCCTCATTTTCCAGCTTACTGGACATGATTCATCTTTTCAACAGCTTTGAGGACTACATACCAAAGTTGCTACTTTTTTGTCCTTTTGACAATGACTACAAGCTGAGAGCAGGCTAGTAAATGTGTTATCGGCCAACCCATTAGAGTTCCATTATTTTCTGTCTTACATGGCTTCATGTAATGAATTTTTATAATTAAACTAATGGCATACAATTTATTTTTCCCCTTCGTTACTTTCAGGCCCCATTTCTCTTCCAGCTTCTTTGGAATAAGCTTTATACAAAAAGAAGGGAGGAGAGCCCTCCAAGTGCTTCATTACCTTAATTTCATTGTGACATTTTGGAAAGCATTCTCTTTATCTGTGCTCTTTCTTTAATTTGCTGACTTTATTAAAAGGCTGGAGCAGTGTTGTAATGAACAAATTACCCAGCTACCCCAGGCATCTAAGAGAAATCTGGTTGAGAGGGTGTGGATTTGGTTGGGTGGAAATGATTCCAGACAGAACACCAGAGGACACATTCCCAGAAAGTAGCATCTCCACGGCTATTTTCAAATCCCATGAGCCTACTGTGGTACACTACATACATTATTGTTCATAAACATTCAGTGCTTTCTTTCATACCAGATGATCGCATATCTGCATCCCCACTGAACTGCGGATAGTAACAACTGATGTTGTCTACATGCCAGTTTCAGGAAGGCGGTTTAAGAGTAAATGGCTTCATTCATTGTGTTCCCGACTCTTTTACGGCTATTTTCAAATCCCATGAGCCTACTGTGGTACACTACATACATTATTGTTCATAAACATTCAGTCCTTTCTTTCATACCAGATGATCGCATATCTGCATCCCCACTGAACTGGGGATAGTAACAACTGATGTTGTCTACATGCCAGTTTCAGGCAGGCGGTTTAAGAGTAAATGGCTTCATTCATTGTGTTCCCGACTCTTTGATCTTGGAAGTATGTATCAAGATGCTGCTCTCATCAGCTGCAGTCCCTGAGTAAGCTAAGTAGAATGCCCTTGTGAATCTACACTTGACATATAAGATGAATAAAACACAAACTTTGTGTTGTCTCTAGATTTGGGATAATTTGTTAGTGTGGCGTAACTTAGCTTATCCTGACTGACATACCTACTCAAGTGTGACCCTAGAGTGTATGAAGTGGTTATCTCATTGTGGTTTTCATTTGTATTTTCTTTATGACAAAGGATGTTAATCATATAAGATGAATAAAACACAAACTTTGTGTTGTCTCTAGATTTGGGATAATTTGTTAGTGTGGCGTAACTTAGCCTATCCTGACTGACATACCTACTCAAGTGTGACCCTAGAGTGTATGAAGTGGTTATCTCATTGTGGTTTTCATTTGTATTTTCTTTATGACAAAGGATGTTAACCATCACTTTGTGTGCTTATTAGCCATTTGTACATCTTTGAAAAAATGTTTTAAAAACCTTTGCTGATTTATGATTGAGTCTTGTTCTTGCGGAGGTTTAAGAGTTCTTTATGTATTCTGCATACAAGTCTTATCAGATAGATGATTTGCAAATATTTTCTCTCATTCTGTGAGTCATCCATGCACTCTCTTTATAATATTGCTTGCAGCACAAAATTTTCAATTTTGATGAGGTCCAATTTATATATTTTTTCTCTGCACTTTGGCTTTTGGTGTCTTTTCAGAGAACACATTGTCTAACTCATTGTGCTCCTTTGTTGTCTTATAAGAGTTGTGATATTTTAGTTCTTATATTTAGCTCTAAGATCCATTTTTAAATTATTTTTTCTGCATGTTCTGAGGTAGGGTCAAACTTCATTATTTTATATGTGCATAATTCAGTGATGCAAGGATGAAGTTTTGAACAAAATTATGCCTTTTCCTTTGAATTGTCTAGGCATTCTTGCCAACAATCAACTGCCTATAAATGTAAGGATTTAGTTCTGTATATTCAATTTTATTTCATTGATCTTTATATCTATCTTGATGTCAGTACCACACCATCTTGATTACTAGCTTTCTAGTAAGCTTTGAAATTAGCAATTGTGTGTCCTCCAACTTTGTGCTTTTTTCAAGGTTACTTTTGCTATTCTTTGTCCTTTGTATTTCAGTACGAATTTTAGGACCTACTTGTCAATTTATATAGGAAAATCAATGAGGATTTTGATAAGAACTACAGAGAGTCTGTAGGTCTATTTGGGGATATGGGTATCTTAACAATATTAAGTTTTTTAATGTGGGAATATGGCATGCTTTTCCATTTACTTAAACTTTAAATTCTTTTAGCATTGTAGTTCTCAACAGAAAAGTCTTGCATTTTTCTTATCCTAATATTTTGCTGCTATTTATTCAATAAATGGAATAATTTTGTGCATTTCACTGTTCAGATTATTCACTGCCAGTTTATAGAAAAAGTACGGTTTTTTGTATTTTGATCTTTCATCCTGCAAATTTGCTGAATTAACTTATTAGTTTTATACAGACGCGACTTAGCAGCAGCAGCAGCAGTGTATTCCTTAGAACTATTCATATACAAGATCATGTCATCTGCAAACAGGGATAATTTTACCTCTTCCTTTCCAATATGGATAATTTTTACCTATTTTTCGTGCCTATTTTCCCAACCTAAACTCCAGTACAGTGGTAAATAGAAGTGGTGAAGAAGAAGAATAGAAGAATGCTTTGCTTCATTTGTCCGACTCTTTGTGACCATATGGACTGTAGCCTGCCAGGCTCCTCTGTCCATGGGATTCTCCAGGCAAGAATACTGGAGTGGGTTGCCATTTCCTACTACAGAGGACCTCCTTGACCAACGGATCAAACCTATTCTCTGTTGTCTCCTGCATTAGCAGGCAGGCTCTTTACCACTTATATGCAGAGTACATCATGAGAAATGCTGGACTGGAAGAAACACAAGCTGGAATCAAGATTGCCGGGAGAAGTATCAATAACCTCAGATATGTTGATGACACCACCCTTATGGCAGAAAGTGAAGAGGAGCTAAAAAGCCTCTTGATGAAAGTGAAGGAGGAGAGTGAAAAAGTTGGCTTAAAACTCAACATTCAGAAAACGAAGATCATGGCATCCGGTCCCATCACTTCATGGGAAATAGATGGGGAAACAGTGGAAACAGTGTCAGACTTTATTTTTTTGGGCTCCAAAATCACTGCAGATGGTGACTGCAGCCATGAAATTA
>SJYX01006680.1:86561-167880 GCA_006410675.1 Oreotragus oreotragus | reverse complement strand
AGCCGCGTCCTCTGGCCTCACACAGCATCTTTGTCATGAAGCTTGGCAAGGACCACTGAGTCCTTTCTGTTACTCCAGAATCATGCTCTGGGGAGGAGAGGCGCTCTGGCCAGCCTGTCTGGAAGAATAGGTGGAGACTGCTGAGGTGGGATTTCAGTTGCTGTGAGGGTTTGATGTGCTGGGAAAGGGGGGAGGTGACTGATGGTGTCCCTGAAGTGCAGAGGCCTGAAGCCGTATGCAGAGTGTGGGGAATCCAGCCTGGGCAGTGGGCCCATCAGGCCAGTCTGGGAAGACTGCTTCAGTCTTGGCAATGGTCAAGCCCTCAAGGGCCATGACCACACCACTTATTTATTTGTATTCCCTTGTGTAACCCAGCATGGAGCTTTGTCCAAGTAGCCAGACCAGCTCAATGGTCCACGGGGTACAGCCATCAGCCCGGCAGTCTGGGTTCAGATCCCTGCTCTGTTGTTCAGTCCGGGAACTCAGGAGAGTTAACTGCCCTCTCTGGGCCTCAGTGTGCTCATCTGTTAAATGGACACACCGAGAGTGCTTTATGAGGCTGCTGCCTTTAGAACAGTGTTTGGCTGATTTGCTACTGCTTTGAGGCACATGCCAAGTGTTGGTGGAATGGAAAGCTGGAATCCAGGTGGCATCACACTGTCAGACAGATGCCCATGGTCTTAGCTTTGGGCTCCTTGACTCTAGAGGAAGCCCAGATGGCTCAGTGGTAAGAAACCCACCTGCCACCTAAACAGATATTTCTCCAAAGAAGACATACAGATGGATAGTATATTCAAAAGCAGAGACATTACTTTGCCAACAAAGGTCCATTTAGTCAAGGCTATGGTTTTTCCAGTCACCACATATGGATGTGAGTGCTGGACTGTGAAGAAAGCTGAGTGCTGAAGAATTGATGCTTTTGAACTGTGGTTCAAAACTCTTTTGGAGAAGACCTTGAGAGTCCCTTGGAGTGCAAGGAGACCCAACCAGTCCATTCTGAAGGAGATCAGCCCTGGGATTTCTTTGGAAGGAATGGTGCTAAAGCTGAAACTCCAGTACTTTGGCCACCTCATACGAAGAGTTGACTCATTGGAAAAGACTCTAATGCTGGGAGGGATTGGGGGCAGGAGGAGAAGGGGACGATAGAAGATGAGATGGCTGGATGGCATCACCAACTCGATGGACATGAATTTGAGTGAACTCCAGGAGTTGGTGATGGACAGGGAGGCCTGGTGTGCTGCAATTCATGGGGTTGCAAAGAGTCGGACACGACTGAGTGACTGAACTGAACTATGTAGTTGGAAGAAAGCGATGGGAATAGGCCAAGTTAAAAAGCCTCAAACCCTGCTGTTTTAGTGAAATTCAGTAGATTACATATTGTTGCCAACCTTTGGTTAATTTCCAGAATTTAGAAAAAGCAATTTTAACAATTTTGCAATTTGCTCCTTGTATAGAGGAGTGGATTTACAGAGTTGCTACATCATATTTTCAAGCATGGAATAAGTTAAACTGTCAAAAGGAACTAAGGCAAAATAAGGTGCAATCAGAGCAAAATGCCATCCAAGTCTTGGTGACTGCATTAAATATTTATATACTATAGTAGGACCTGGGAAACTACCCATTATTCTTCTTGTGCTCTATCAGTGATGTAGGAAGCACTCTGTATTCTTTGAGAAGTTTAATAGACTCATACATACGTTGAGACGAAAAGTACCATTAGGTATTGATTCTTTCTCCTTAATCACATGGAGTCTTTAGGGGAGAGCAAAAGGAAATATAGAAAATGCATGAAAAAATGGCAGGTCCTAAAACTACTGTTGGGGTCAATTTGCTGGTTTAATTTTATGCTCATCTAAATAGTAAATAAAATATGTGAAAGGAGGATTTAGCTTCCATTACCATATATATCTTTTTGTTAGATAAAGATACTATCTAATACCACTCATTCCCTCTTTTATTGAAAATGGTCAGGCTCTGCATCTATGTTTGAAAAAGAAGTTTTCCCTGATTAGTTTCTTTCTAGTAAAATAATTTGCAGTCCTCAAAAAGCTACCAGATTTACTACAGACAAGATCAACTTTTAAAATTATTATTAATTACATGATTACACTCTGTTTCCAGTTCCCAAATGAATGTCTTCAAAACCAAATATTTTACAGCTTCAGAAACCTGTATTTAATAATTTGATAAGTTATTGAGTTTCTCACTTCAGATAGTTTTAAGTATTATATAGCCAAATCAGCTAGGCTCAAACAAGATTTCATTTCTCTATTGAATTCATGTACTCTTAGCTCAGCCAAGCACAAAACAGCTAATGCCATCACGTTTGAAAAGCTTTTATGCTGAATTTGACACAAAAGCAATCACAAGACAGACAAAAAAAGGAATTGCTCTTTCAAAAGCTGAAAGGGGGAAAAATAAATGAAAACTTTGAGTCTTGGTAAATCTCTCCTGACACTGGAAAAGAAAGTTTAAAATCATTAAGAAATACTTTTTTCCAAAGAATCCACTGCCAAGTTTAGACTAATCTTAACAGCCTGGGAAACAGGTTGTGGAGTAAATCCAGATTGTGCCAAATAAAAGAAAGCCCAAGATGACCACTGCTGGCAGTTTTAGGTGCCAATTGTGTTCCATCTTACCTCTTACCAAATTTAAATGGCATCATCTCTTCTGCTATAGCCTATTGGCAAATATTTTGATTAGGATGGAAATCCTGCATGATTTCCCCTAATCTCTCTTTCCATCTCAAAAAAATATATATATTACTTTACTAGGTCCATGTAGAAGAGCAAATGAAGCCGTGTAGTTTACAAAATCATCTACTTACTTTATGTTTTGTTTACAAAAAATTCAGGGTTATTATAGGAAAGAAAGAAACTAGACATACATTATTGGCATCTCTTAATGATCTGCTCATTAACTGTTGACTCTTTGGACCATTTACAGTCTATTCTTTTGCCAAATACTCTCCTGTTGCTATCTCCTTCCATCTTGTACATGCTTTCAAGATGGACTTTTCTCAGATGCCATCTCAGATCTGATTTTTACTTTGTGAAGGGGCTGTTATTTCAATGTTTTCTCCACTATTTTGTCTAACCAAGAGCAAAGGTTTCCTAAATTAGTAGGGAAATGGTGAAAGATGGAACTGAATGCAATATTATAGTTAAAATGATAATTATTAAAAGTTATACAGCAACATATATATTTATATGATAATACTGCTTTTAAAATAATAATTCAAAATTTTATCTACAATATGAAGACAATTAAAAATATGTAGATAAGAAGCAGAAGAAACTATAGACAAATGTAAGTGATTATAAATCATTAAAATATCAGAATGATGAGTGATTTTTTTTTCATTAGTTCAGGTATGACGACTGGTTTCAGTTTTCAAAGAGTATAACAGGGCCAGTGGTTGGCTTTGAAACCATTTCATTGTGACGAAGAGGGTAGTCATCAGTGATGCTACTCCAAGGAAAGCTGGCTACTGTAATTATAGCTCTCCAAGTCTATAGATACAGTCTGATGACTGACTTATTAGGCTCACCATCTCTATGCTAATCCTAGATACAGAGAGTAAGAAAGAATTCATGGAGCAAGGAGATTCTGGTCAAATTAACTAGTGTCTATTATGTCTATCTTCACACTTTTTTCCTAAAAGGAAATTGTAAGTGATAAGCCAGCTAATATCACTCAGGAGTGATAACACAGCAGACATAAAGGCAGTCCTCCACTTTATCAGGCTCCCTGACTTTTATAAGAATTAAACATTGGAGTTTCATTAAAAATGGAATACAATCTACACTTATCTTTTTAGTTTTTCCACAGTAAAACAGAATATGAAAACTTCTCCCTAGTAGGCTGTTTCACTACTTTCATTTTCCACCTGTTGGCTCACTGGTAATCTTATTTGTCAGTTTACAACTACAATTTTCTCCCTTTTGGATCCTTACAGTGTTTTTTTGATCTGTTTTAGCCACACAGATAGTGGGTTAAAGAAGAAATCTGGGACATCATTTACAAAAATAATTGCTGTGCATTCATATTCCAACTCTATTGCTATTAAGAGAAGTTACTGAACTTCACAAGGCTTTCAATTTTCTTATATGTAAACTGGGAACAATAATACTACTTTTCATGAAAAGTTTTCGGGAGGATGAACTAAGCCAATATATGCAGTGATTAGCATAGTTTTTGACAAGTACCAAGTATTTGCTAAATGTCAGTATTAGCATTACTTTAGTTTTAGCATATGTCATTTAGGAAATGGACATGAAAATTACAGCTTTAGTCACCTTTATTTGTGTTAGGAACCTACACGGAAGTTGTAACAATAAATATCATTAAATTCCTAAATATCACAAACAAAAACATAAGTTTCCAAAGATAATGGCTGAGCCATTTTTAAGGCACAGTTTTAGACTGACTATTCAAAAGAAAATTTTAATTTCAAAAGTTTGATAAGGATAGCAATTATAATATAATCTTGTCTTTGTTTTAGGTATCCAAAGTACCTTGCTTGTTTTGATGAAAAAACTGTTTTGTTTCCTCCTCTCATATTTACTTTTGCAACTCTTTCTGTCTCTTATTTAAAGCCCCTTGCTCTTTCAGAAGCTATTAAACCTTAATTATTCTTGCCATCACTTTAGGGTTCTTGTATGTTTTAAGAGTATTTCTTTTTTTTCTTTTAAGAATTGAAAGAATACATTTTTATTTTATAATTAATATTCTTAACTGTCAATTTTCAGAGTCTTCTTGCCCTGATCAATTTCATCTTTATACACCTCTCACCTCTCCTTCCCCTCATTTCTAACCCAAGGGTCCAGTCCAAACTACTTTTCCAAGTAAACTCTCCTTACCAGTTAACCAATCTGTTCCATTATCTGCTAGATTCATAGAAGCCTAAATTTTTGAGAGAAAAAAAGAAATAGCATGACATACTGAGTACCTGATAGATGAGACCAGAACCCTCAAGAATAGCCACATGGATTCTGTATTTCACATAATCAAATGAGAAATTGGAAAAACCATCCTTAGAAATTCCTAATTCATCTACCCTTGTCAAAGGGAGAACATTTTAGTGGTAACCAATATCTTGTGAAAGAGAGAATTTTTATTCATTTAGGTGATGCCTCCAACAAATATACTAAGTTTGTGAAATACTACAAACTTATGGCTTTCTAACATTCTTGTCATAGAAATAAAAATTGTGTCCTCTTAGCTGTTCAGAGGGGGAAGGCAATGGCACCCCACCCCAGTACTCTTGCCTGGAAAATCCAATGGACGGAGTAGCCTGGTGGGCTGCAGTCCATGGGGTCGCTAACAGTCGGACAGACTGAGCAACTTCACTTTCACGCATTGGAGAAGGAAATGGCAACCCACTCCAGTATTATTGCCTGGAGAATCCCAGGGACGGGGGAGCCTGGTGGGCTGCCGTCTATGGGGTCACACAGAGTCGGACACGACTGAAGTGACTTAGCAGCAGCAGCAGCAGCTGTTCAGACCCTTTGGAAAACTAGCTATGGCAAGGAGTAGCTAAAAGTTCACCAGTTCGTTATTCCAACTTATTCTTCTTGAAATTAAATTTGGAATAAGTTCTGGTCAATGGGATATGGATGGAAGTAATGTCCACAATTTTGAGGCCTGGCCCTAAAACCCGATGTCTTTACCACATTCTCTCTTATTCTTCTGTAGTGACTTAGGGCAGACATGATTTTAAAATTATAGTTTAATAAGATTAGAAAATCCTGAATCTGCAACTCACCATTTAGGGGAAAGCTCCCAAGAAGAGTTCTTTGACCTCTATCGGACTATGACACAACCGAGGAATTAATCATCACTGTACTCAGCTATTGAGATTTCAGGGTTTATTTTTCAAATAAGTCTAGTATTAGAAACAAGCTGTGTAGCTTGGTGTAGTCTAAACAATAACTAATTTAGAAATGGAAGCCACTTCATCCAAGAAGACTATATAGATTTTTTCCCTCAGTCTATGTTTTCTTTTAATAAATTTACATAAAAAACAATTAAATTTTAATCCACGGTATAATTTTATCCAGTGTATTTTATTTTAAGAACATATCTTTTTTTTTTATTTTTTAAGAACATATGTTTGATACTAACCCTGGTTTCTGTGATCTTCCTTTGGATTGCATCCATTGTGTAGGGACCCTCCTTCCATGTCTCAAGCTTGGCTCTGGCCTGCCCCACGACCTGCTCAGCTTCTTCCTTAGCTTCCAGCCATTGTGTTGAATCCTTTAACATTTCATTTAACTGCTGCCTCCGGTTCTGAAGGTGTTCCTGTACTTCATCCCACTGACTCTGAATTCTTTCAACTGAAAGAGAAGGAAAAATGAATATGTGGGAGTAAATGCTAGTCTGGAGAAGACATATGAAATTTAACATCCAAATATTATCTCACATTTTTTATTACTTATAAAAAGAAATTGCTCATTGTGTTACAGCTAGCCTGACGGACAGTAGTATTTCTTACTTTTTTTAAAGGTAAACATGAGTTTTTGTTAAGTCAACTTCCTGAAAGTGACCTAGAACATCAACAGTATAAGTGAAAAATGTAACTCTGTCTGTCCTTCCTCTCTGGAGCAAAATATGAATAACCTTTTTGAAAGCTCCTATAACAGAATGTCCAAATTCCCCACCCTTATCATGTCAGTGCCCAGCAGCCTTACATCCAATACCATCACTGATATTTTGTTGCTTGCAGGCTTTGTATTGCCCCCAAAGAGTATGCTTTGCCAACCCCTCTCACTCTCTCACCACCCTGCCTCCCAGAAGCAGCCTCTCATCAATGGCTGGTGGTAGGCACTGGGGTATGAATATGATAGCACCCTTGATGCTAGGGAAGATAACTCTGAGATATGTATTTTATAAAGGTTCCAGAGCTTTCCCAGTGGGATAAAGCTCTAGTGGGTCATCGAGGTAACCTGCTTGATTATACATCATCCTTAACTGGCTGTCTTGCCTTACCTATCTCACTTCCTCACTCCCCTATTGATATTTCTCTCAACTCCCAAGAAAACCACTTGGTCTCAAAAATTTTTTTTCCTGCATATTTAGAAACTTCTTGTAACAATATTTTAGAATTCACACCAGTTATATTCCACAAGTAGGACAGACTTAAACTGAGGCTATTTTTTTTTTTATATCCTTGTGAGTCAAAGATAGCAATTCCCTGTAGATTCTGCTCTGGAATATTTTAGAATATTCAAAATAAACATGACAAGATTGTTTTTTCTTTTCTTTGAGAGCCATGTAATCCTTTCTTTAAGCTGATTTCATAAAAGGAAATAATGCCACAGAAAAGAAGTAATAAAACCACTATTTATTTTATTCCTTAAGCAGGAAATCTGACAGACATTCTAGAATTTTCCCTAAGCCTTGCAAAACACCATATATAATTGGCTACTAATTTCTCTCATACGGAACCCCTTCCTTGTTGCCACACATTGCCAATGCAAAGTTCTATCACTTTCTGCCTACGTGTTTGCAATAGACTACATAGTCTCTCTGCCTCAAGTCTATTTTCCAATGTAACTTGCACATTGTAGACACAGTAATAAACAAGATAAATCTAATCACCTTACTCCCTCACTTAAACCCTTCAATGTCCCCACACTGTCCTGTGGAATATCTCAGCTTGATATACACGTTCCTCTGTGATCTGGCCTGGATAATCTGAGCAATTTATTTACAAAGGAACAAATTATAACACATCAGGGTGTAGGAAAATCACCAGAGATAATATAAGAAACTGGGTCTTGCAGCAGTGGAGATGTTACTACATCCAGGCCCAAGATATCAGGGGAGGGAGAAGTGGCCAGAAGCTGAGAATCATAAGAAAGCACCTTGAGAAGAGCAGTAACCTTTTGTCAAGGGACCTAGCCTGAAGCAACTTCATGGGTAGGGAACTAGGAGAATAAATATCCTGACCTCTCTGCCCTCTTTCTTCTATTTCCAACTCCCACTCCCCAGTGGCTAAATCAATTGGAAGCCAGAGGACATGGGAGACCACTGATGACACACATTAGCCTCCCAGAGTGGAGAACGAGGTAGAGACGGGCAACGGACAAATAAAATTTATACAGCACAGTATTGTGCTTCTTATTTCGTGGCATAAGCTTAGTGCTTCTTAATTAAACCTGTTGTTGCCTCTCTTAAATTATTCCAAGTTATGAGTTAAAGAAGTACTTGAGATATTTTACAAATAACCATCAAGGCTAAATAGATCCCACAAGATTAGTGCCTGTGACATGAATGAAAGAATCTGGTGCCTGGAATAGGTAAAACTGAGTAAGTGACATTCATGATAGATATTGCTTTATTGAGTTCATTTTGGTTTGGGTGTTTGCTCTGCATCGCAAATCCACTCAGCATATTATATTTCAACTTTGCTTAACATGTCACCCTCTGTTTAAATGTCAGTACCTCCTTGTAACCTGTGAAAACCATTTTTTTTTTGTTTGTTGCATAGCTGTTGTTCCCCCACTGGGTAGTATAGCACTTATTACAGTTGAGATTTACAGTTATTAACTAGTCTGTTTAATCCTCAGTTTACAAAATTACTAGTGTAAACGCTATTATAAAAAAGCAACTTAAAATATAAGCAAATGTCTCGTGTTCTGGAATTTTTTATCAATCATAGAAACAATTGATAACCTGATTGCAAACCATTTTCCAACTTATCATAGCAGACTATTTTGCTATGCATAGCTGGCACTTCTTTATTTTCCTTGGCCTGTTGTTATACACATATTACATGTATTTGGAAATAATAAAACTGACTTTCCTCTAAAAGGCTATGATTACAATTTGCCTTAATTAGCCTTAATTGGTAACATTTTACTATGCTATCAAAATGTTTAGAATGCCTAGTATTTTTTGACAAAAACATGGTAAGCGATTTGCATTTATGCCAGTGAATATTTTGTGCATCTTATACTCGTTTCAATAGGATAGACATAATTTATATTTTTTAAAGGGCATCACTTTATATGAGAAAGAAGGAAAGCAGTTTCTCTGATCATGTGGGCAGATATTTCTTAATTGTGGAAAAAGAAGGAAGCTTCTGTAGTCTATACCATCATTTCAGACAAACATACCATTTGAATGCCTGTTCAATCACAACAATGAAGGTTTTTATCCCCAAGGGGTCATGTGTCTATAAATTACTAACAGAAAATGATTTACTGGATATGCAACCCACTAAAGATGTGCTTTCTCATCTCTGACCTTCAACTGTGCATGATCATGAGATAATACTTAAATAAACAGATTTATAGGTTACTCAACAATCCATCTACTCCTCTGTATCAATATTTCCATCCTGCCAATTACCATTTTCTTTACCATCTATTGATACCAGGCATTAGCCTAAGCACTGGGAAAACAATGGAGTCTAAGATTCCCTGGCTGCTGGTTGGTTGGTGCCTGTTAAATGGAGGTGTTATTTATCATCTCCTCAAGGAATAAAGGGGCTTCCCTGGTGGCTCAATGGTAAAGAATCTAATCTGCCCATAATGCAGGAGACCAGGGTTTGATCCCTCGATCAGGAAGATCCCCTGGAGAAGAGAATGGCTACCCACTCCAGTATTCTTGCCTGAGAATTCCACAGACAGAGAAGCCTGGTGGGCTCCAGTCCATGGGGTTGCAAAGAGAAATGGCTGAGCAACAATGCTTTCACTTTCACAAGGAATACAGATCAATGGTTCTAAGGAAAAGGCAATGAGTTCAGTCTTAGACTGATCCAGTGGAAAGTTCTGAAAATCTTCCATATAGGACTATCGTTTCAGTCAGTTGGACTGACGATGCTACGGCATAGCTGTATATTTTGGGAGACAGAGAAATTCAGGATTAGAGATCACTAGAGAAAAGTAAAACCTGAAGCCACCAATATGAACACATTCTCATTGGTATGGTGTATAGGCTGAGTGAAACAGGGTTAAAGATGGAGTCCTGGAAAATACAACACAAAGACAGGATACAGCATAAGGAGTCAATCAGATGGACGAATGGCTAGAGTGGAAGGAGGACCACCTGGAAAGGGCATGTCCATAGAAATGTGGATACGAGAAAATTTCAAAAACACAAGTGTGGTTAACACTTTTATATACCACAGATGTCACAGGAGCTAATACAAATCATAATAAAACATTATTTGAATACCCTGTCTGCTTAAAGTACTGTGTTAAGCTCTTTACATGTAACTCATTTAACCACCATGATTATCTTATGAGGTAGGTATCATTGTTTGTGTCATTACAGTTGTTGCTGTTCTCCTCATTTAACCGATGAAAAAATAGGGTCTATGTTAAAGAACTGGCCTAAGGTCATACAGATAGTGAATGCAAGAGCCAACACCTAGACCTAAGCAGTCAGATTTCCAAAACCCATGCCGAAAGAGTATCCACAGGCTTTGACTACAAGAGATTTCCTGAAGACCATGCAGAAAATGATTTTAGCAGAGTGGTAGAAATCTTACTGTAGAGAAGTGACAAGTCAATCAGCCAATGATGGACGAAATGTGGGAGTTAACTGCCCCTTGTTGATAACAACTGTCAGGTGTATTTTTCACCATCTCTCAGACTTAAGGGCTTCCCTGGTGGCTCAGATGGTAAAGAGTCGGCCTGCAATGCAGGACACCTGGGTTCAATCCCTGGGTCAGGAAGATCCCCTGGAGAAGGAAATGGCAAGCCACTCCAGTATTCTTGCCTGGAAAATCCCATGGACGGAGGAGCCTGGTGGGCTACAGTTCACGGGGTCACAAAGAGTTGGACACGACTGAGCGACTTCACTTTCACTTTCACTCAGACTTCACTAACTGGGGCTGGACTCTAGTTGTTCACAGCAGTAACCTGCTCAGTAATTGGCTCAGTTACTGGCTTCTTTCCTTTACATATTTCACTGTCCTGCTCTCCTACTGGTACTGCCTGAGATCGTCATATAAGTAAATTATTGTTATTTAAGCCATTGTTTCAAGGTCTGCTTCTAGGGGAATCTAGTCTACGTTAGAATTTTATTCATTTAAAAATTTTCTTAGAGCATAGCCCCATGGTTGGCACATGGTATACTTTTGATAACTGCCAAATGAATTATCCATTCATACTTTTTCAAGTATCCATGTTTCCTCTCTAGAGTAATGTACAAGTGCTACAGGTTGGCCAAAAAGTTCACTGGGGCTTTTCCATACGATGCTACAGGAAAACCAGAAGGAACTTTTTGGCCAAGTCAACACTTCCAAAGTTAACTCTTACGCAGGACCTTGAGTCTTTCTTCTCTGAAAGCAATCACCATCTCTTTATCGCATTTCAAGTCCATATAATTTAAACACTGGATTAAGTCTTTCAGATTTCCCTTATTATTTTCCTTTTACTTTCTACGATCTCTATTATAAGCAAACAAATATTCTCTGGGCATCCTTTGTTTTTGATTTAATGCCTTTGCATTGACCATATTTTCATGTATAAAACATCTTTAATATTCATGTTTACTTGTGGAGTAGTCTCATTTGATTCAAAAAATCCATAAATTAAAAATAACTGTGGGGGGAGGAATCCAGTAAGTCAAAACTAATCAATGATCTCTCTCTGACATTCTTAAAATAAACTGTAGGTCAGAGAAAATCTGCTGCATGTCTTTTTGCCTCAGTCTGTCTTTTTAATTAAATCTTAGACTAAGTAACATAGACAAGTGCATGTGTTTATTGGATAAAGATTTTTTATGGGCATTTTCAAATTTTGAAACATACTGAGCTCCAGAGGATAATCACAACAATAAACTATCATATTGTTATTAACATAAGTACAATCAGATGAATATTAGAAAGACAGACAGCAGATGTATCACCCCTTGTGAAATAACTAACCATATGTGAGAATCCATTTTGCAAAGCAGAAATTATGGAGAGATTATTTTCTTTGCAAAAAGATAAACCCCAGAGATTTCTTTAGTCCCCTTGTCAAAGATATTTAAACATGATTTGACTTATAGTCCACTCCCAGGTACATATCCCAGAGAAATGCATACTTATATTCACCAAAAGACATGTACAAAATTAGAAGATTGTATCCACCTTGGAAAGTACCCAAATTCCCACCTACCATACAGTGGAATGGATAAATATCTTGTGGTAAATTTATCAATAGAATACTACCTAGCAATGAGAATTAAATATCTACATCTATATTCAATAAGATGTATTAATCTCATAAACATAATGGTGGCAGAAAGAAGTTAGCCAAAACCAAGGACATACTGTATTATTCTATTTATAAAATGTGCAAAACCAGGAAAAAGTAAGATGATTATAGAAGTCAAGATAGCTGTTTCCTTTGTGGGACTGGTAGTCACTGAAAGAGACATGATAAGACTTTTAAGGGTCCTCTAATATAGTTTTTCTTGATTTGGGTGCTGTTTACAAAGTTGTAATCTGTTTCCGCACATTCACCAAGCTAGATATTTATGTGATGTGCACTTTTCCTCGTGTATATCATACTTCAGTAAAAATTTAAGAATATCTTTTCAAGACTTGTAGAATGTATTATACATACAACTTTGGAGAATTCATCTTTTTGAAAAGGGCTGATGTGAAATATGTATTGCTTGGGCAGATAGGAATAAGAGATGCAATGGGTTGCACCAAGGACACAAGATGACTGTGTACTTAGATTTGTGTGATAAAGGATTTTTGACAAACACTCACTGGACAGTGAGTAAAACTAGAGCCACAGAACCAAATCAGTACATAGAGACTAATGGAGTAGCAATCAGTTATGCAAATTTAAAAAGGCAAATATAGGGAATTTCATGGAGGCCCAGTGGTTAGGAATGTCTGCACTTTCACTGCCAAGGGCCCAGGTTCAGTTCTTGGCTGGGGAAATAAGATCCTACAAGCCACATGACATAGCCAAAAAAAAAAAAAAAACACAAACAGTATAATTGATATAGCTATCTTAAGAGTAGACCCTGATAAATGTATACAGAAGAGAATTTTAGAATTTTTTTTAATCTATCTCATTTTGTGAAGGAATGAAAGTACATACAAAATCTGATGATCATCAAAGAGAAAAGTTATTTTGGAGATGGACGATCAAGGTAGTTAGAGTTGGTAATTGTTCATAATTGGGCAACAATTCAAACTACAGAATTTCACCATACTTGCAACACTTCACCCAGGATATTAATGACAGACCAGAGATATAGTATGGCAATGTATTTGGTCCATTCTGTAGATTTATATTTATATCAGAGTCATCTGACATACAAAAATGAAATAATAAGGAATCTATGTTTATAAACTCAGATAATCAGCACATGTTGGTAACTGAAGAGCTACCCTAATGTGGTATTTCGTCTTTCAGAGGTCCAATTGGGTAAGCTTCTCAAGGGAATTGTACAGTAAGTAGATGCTGGATAATGAAAGAAATAAATAACCAATGCTAGGGCTCAGAATGACAGACTGAGACTCAGCATGTGTCCTGATTTACAGATCTCCAGGAGTGTCATATTGGAAACCAAGTAATCATGTCAAGAACCACAATACTGCAGAGAAAGAAACAGTTCAGTTGGTTGAGTACTAACCAGTCTTTTATTTCAAGTTTTTAAGCTAGCTATGTTTGATTATCAATATACGATCTTGACTGATAAAAATTCCCTCAGCATCTTTTCTAAGGGAAAATGTTCAAAACTGCAATGACTGAATTTTTGAATATATATATTGCTAGAGAACAAAGAACAGCTCTGTTCCAATTTCTGCACGCAAGTTACTGTCTGAGAATTAGAAGTCACTGTGACTAAGTTTTAGAAAGAAATTTTGACTAGCAGTTAGTAATGGGCTATAGCCCTGGATTTGGAACGAAATAGCTATTGTAGTTTGCATTAAGTTGATTCATCACAGCTTCAAGTTCCTCAATTGCAAAACTGAAATCATGATAGTTGTATCATCGTGAAGGTAAAATTCAACAATGGATAAAAAACTCAAGGACCATACTAAAGTAAGGTGTTATTGTTTCTCTGTACAGACATTATAATCACCAGCAAACATTTGTTATCTGCTAGGGGGAGCACTCTGCAGATCTCAATGAGTCCAAGAGTATATAAGAATTCCAGGTAGAAAGCACAGAGCTTAAATATTTAAATTACAAGCAAATCTTTTGAGGTCATTTGAATGGGTAAAGAGTGTCATCTTTTTAACTGTGGTCAACTGTAAGGAAAATTTTCCCAACTGAAGTTTAATACACTGTGAACCATTTGTTAGTATCAGGAAGAAAATATGGTAATCAAAACAAACTGTTCCCTGAGGCCAAAACAGTCACCAAAAGGCTAGGCATTATCAAGAAGGGTACTGAAAACAAAGAAATCATCATTATTCTACTCTTTTATAAAGTTAGGGTACAACTATACCTTGAGTAATGTGAGTATACATCAATGTTTTATCGTCAAAGATTTATAAGGAGCCAAGGAAAGTAAAAATAATAATGACCCAATTTATAGGAAATATTAAGATGTGCCTCTTAGGGGGTGGGAGGGATGTTCAAAAGGGAGAAGATATATGTATATTTATGACTGATTCATATTATTGTATGGCAGAAACCAACACAACAGTGTAAAGCAATTATCCTCCAATTTAAAAAGATGTGTTCCTTCTACTTCCATATGGAATTTAAACATGGTTGTATAGAAGTTTTATCTGTAGTTAAACTTTGCAAAGAAAAGTCTCAACCCATTAAGAAGAGGAAGAATCATACTAACCATGAAGTCTAATGTAGCTAGTAGAAATGGGCATTTACTCTGTTTAGGAACAGGAGAGAGGAATGTGGTTGCTGTGCAAACAGAATACAATGTCTGAGAAGACATTTCAGACCAAAAAATTGAAAAAAAAAAAAAAAGGGGGTGGATTATAGACAAATGATTAAATCCTAGGTGCTATGACTAATTTGAATATATGCTTCTCCTCTAAATCCCCCAAAAGCTGGAATTCAAGAACAGCCAAGCATTTCACTTTAAATTCACAGACGACAGACCCAGAACAAATAATTAAGTTAAAAATATTTTATAATATCAGTCTAACATTTAAGGTTAGTTTGCACATGCCAAAGATTAGTAATTTAATGCTATTTTCACACTTGGTTTGCTCTCTGTAGAATGGGGATAATAATAACAAGAAGGTTAATAATCTATGAAGACTAAAGAAATGTTGGACACAAGACAATGAGCAGAGTATTTGGCCCCTAATTACAGGGGAAAGACAGGCAGTTATGCACTTTTGTAACATCATAGGACTTTTCAAATCCTGAGCTATTAAGCAAAGGTGGGTAGTAGATTGGATGATCCCTGGAGTTCTTTCCAGCTCTAACAGTCTGTGAAATACATGCTCCTTGATGTTTCTGTCAGCGATAGAAACTCATCTTACAAGGCTATTAGGAAGAACTCAGTCATTCCAGTGCCTGGATGAACAAATAGCATATAGACATCGGTATCATTTCCCTGGAATGATATAGCTTGGCAATCATATTCAGTCATGTTCAAATTCAGTTGAAATAAACTAAAGCCAACATTAAAAAGTTCCCTTCATTTACTATCATTATTATTTTCTGGAGATTTATCTTGTGCCTTCATCTGGGACATCATCCTTTGCCTTTTCATTTCGATTAGCTTTATGTGATTGTAGTTTTCGTTCAGGAGGCTGCAAGTTTGTAGTTCTTGCTTCATCTGTCTGCCCTCTGGTGGATGAGGCTAAGAGGCTTGTGTAAGCTTCCTAATGGGAGGAATGGTGGTGGGTAAAACTGGGTCTCTCTGGTGCAGGGAGTGCTCAGTAAAACTTTAATCCAATTGTCTGCTGATGTGTGGGGCTGTGCTGTTTCCCTCTCAATTTTGTTTGTCCTGAGGTGACCCAGCCCTGAGGTCTATGCGCTCTATGGTAGGGTTAATGGCAACCTCCAAGAGGGCTCACACCAAGGGCACCTCCCAGAACTGCTGCTTCCAGTGTCCTCCAGCCCCCGCCCCTCGTTCCCCCAGCGTGCCAATGCTGACCCATGCCTCTACTGGAGACCCACCAATACTCGCATGTAGGCCTGGTAAGTCTCTTGTGGGGGTCACTATTCCTTTTCCCCTGGGTCCTGATGTACACAAGGTTTTTGTTTGTGTCCTCCCAGAGTGGAGTCTCTGTTTCCCCTAGTCCCGTGGAAGTCCTGCAACTCAATCTCAGTGGCATTCAAAGTCAGACTCCCTGGGGATTCTGAGTCCCTTTACCAGATTCCCAGGTGGGAAGCCAGATTTGGGGCTCAAAACCTTCATAAGTTCTTTGGTTGCGAGAACTTCTTTGGTACTATTATTTTCCTGCTCGTGGGTTGCCCACCCACTGGGTATGGGATTTTATTTTATTGTGATTGTGCCCTTCCTACCATCTCATTGCAGCTTCTCCTTTATTGCTGAACATGGGGTATCTTTCTTAGTGTGTCTCATGGTCTTCCCAGGTGGCACTAGTGGCAAAGAACCCACTTGGCAATGCAGGAGACATAAGAGACGCAGGTTCCATCCCTGGGTCGGGAAGATCCCCTGGAGGAGGGCATGGCAACTCCCTCCAGTATTCTTGCCTGGAGAATCCCATGGAGAGAGGAACTTAGTGGGCTACAGTCCATAGTGTTGCAAAGAGTTGGACACGACTGAAGTGACTTGGCATACAGCCAGTGTCCTGTCGATGGCTGTTCAACAGCCAGTCGTGATTTTGGTGCTCTCACAGGAGATGGTTCCATCCCTGGGTCGGGAAGATCCCCTGGAGGAGGGCATGGCAACTCCCTCCAGTATTCTTGCCTGGAGAATCCCATGGACAGAGGAACTTAGTGGGCTACAGTCCATAGTGTTGCAAAGAGTTGGACACGACTGAAGTGACTTAGCATACAGACAGTGTCCTGTCGATGGCTGTTCAACAGCTAGTTGTGATTTTGGTGAACTCAAAGGAGAAGATGAGCACACGTCCTTCTACCAACCAACTACATTGTTTTAGTCCATTTACTATCATAATTATTTTTACTTGAGATATAATTGACATATAAACTTACATTAGTTTCAGGTAAGCAACATAATTAGACATTTATATATATTGTGAACTGATCACTGTAATAAGTCTAGTTAACATCCAAAGGTTCTTTCCTTTCTGAGGTGATATTATTTTCCTTTCTTTTGATAGAGGTATGCATCACACAGGTGTGCCCATTTATCAGTACTCACTGATTGGTACGCATAAGATTTATACTTTTGACTCTATGCAAATTTTGCCACAAAAAAATAAGCAAATAAAACAACAAAAAGAACTATAAATGAATGCTTAGCTCTAGTTAATGATAAGCATGCTGACGTGCTTAGGGGTAAAAGGTACTGATGTCTCTAAATTTAGTTTGAAATGCATCAGAAAATAGTAGTCATGTATGGATGTGAGAGTTGGACTGTGAAGAAGGCTGAGCGCTGAAGAACTGATGCTTTTGAACTGTGGTGTTGGAGAAGACTCTTGAGAGTCCCTCGGGCTGCAAGGAGATCCAACCAGTCCATTCTGAAGGAGATCAGCCCTGGGATTTCTTTGGAAGGAATGATGCTAAAGCTGAAACTCCAGTACTTTGGTCACCTCATGCGAAGAGTTGACTCATTGGAAAAGACTCTGATGCTGGGAGGGATTGGGGGCAGGAGGAGAAGGGGACAACCGAGGATGAGATGGCTGGATGGCATCACGGACTCGATAGATGCGAGTCTGGGTGAACTCCGGGAGTTGGTGATAGACAGGGAGGCCTGGCGTGCTGCGATTCATGGGATCGCAAAGAGTCAGACACGACTGAGCGACTGAACTGAACTGAACTGATGGGTAGAGAAAGGGATGAATTTGTATAGCACAGTCTAGGTGGTGGGTTCAGGGACATTTACAGTTCTTTCAGCTTTTCTGTGTATTAGAATTTTTCATTATAAAATGTCACAGAAAATGCTCTCTCACAAGCACAAAGCAGCATATTATTTAAATACATTTATAAGTTATTAAAGCCACTTTTAAATTAAGAAAAAATACCATCTTGATGGACAGGGAGGCCTGGCGTGCTGCGATTCATGGAGTCGCAAAGAGTCAGACACGACTGAGCGACTCAACTGAACTGAACTGATTCTAGGACTTAACTAAAAATTCAGTCTTCATATAGTTTTTAAGATTTTAGTCATGAGTGGCCATCTTTTCCATCTGCAAAGTATGCAGCCTTGGTTTTGGACAACAGTCTGTGGCTCCAATTGTGCCTCATCTCTCTCCCTGCCCTTCAACTTTATCCTCTATTCCTGTGGACATTTTATCAGTACACTACCGTTCTCTGAAATTATAATCAGATGCTTTAAAAACCTCTGATCATTCTCTGTAGCTGTGAAAACATAATCAAAGTGTTTGAAAAAAGACTGCTGTGGTACTTGCTAGCTAAAACAGGAAATCACATCCAGAAAATCTGTAATTTTTTCAAAAAAGGATAAAATAATTTATTGGGGGCTCAAAAGTATAGCACTGTGATTTTGTGCTTTGCTCAGAATATACAAAACACTGAAAAATCAATGCTTCTGAGTTTCATAAAACAAAGATCTATTCTTCTGTATATGTTCTGAATGAGGCTATCTAGGGTATTATTATTGTTGTTGTTATTAGATGGTGATTATCTCTGAGATCAGATTTTTTTCTGAAGGATGAATTAAGACTATTTCCCAATGTAAACGTTAGCAATAATGTGAAGCACAGAAGGGCAACACCAGAACCTCAGTCGTACATGTCTAGCATTTAACTTCATAGCCCCTCAGTTAAGACACAGTCTCTTTCTTTGGTTCATTCATAAACATTCCCATCTTCTTGTCTGCCTCCCCATCCCCTTCCAAAACAAAACATTTATTAACTGAGGCTTCCAACTGTGACAGAAATTACAGTCGTGTTAATGGTACAGATGGTGTACAAAATGCAATCTAAAAACATGATTAAAAAACTCAGGAGTTAGTAACCCAAGTTCATCTCGGATATGGCTGACCAGACAGCTCTCAGGAAGGAAATACACGTTTTTGGTTAATTAGTTTGCTTTTATCCATCCCTGTAATTAGAACATGCTTTCCCCCTACTTAATCCTCAAACAGTCATTAGATTTAATAAACCTTTCTCGATTGCCACAAATGAGAAAATGAATTAGTTAAAAAGTAAGCATTAAGCTGGTATTAGCAATATGATTGTAACATTATGTGAATAAAAATGTTTTTGTTTAATTATTCAAGATTAAATATATCATTTTATAGCTTGCTGCAAAAAGTGTACCAGGCTTCCTGTTTCTTTTCTTTCTTCCTTATGTTGCTTTATAAGGGAGTAAAAGCATTAATACTGCCTCCACAGATTACAGTCCACCAAATGGAAGTGATTATTAATCATTCTTTCAAAAAAAAAAATCAAGCCATAATTAACTTCTTCTCAAGTCAAAGTAGAGTCAGAATCCCACATGACTAAGGAGAGAGGGTGGTCCTGGTTGCAGGGCACTAACCAGGGNATTACAGTCCACCAAATGGAAGTGATTATTAATCATTCTTTCAAAAAAAAAAATCAAGCCATAATTAACTTCTTCTCAAGTCAAAGTAGAGTCAGAATCCCACATGACTAAGGAGAGAGGGTGGTCCTGGTTGCAGGGCACTAACCAGGGCGCTTGGCTCAAACAACTTGCAAGGCTTCTGAGAACTGACAAGGGAAGTGGAGATGCAGGTTAGGCTTCTTTATTCCCACTAGCTTAGGCTCTAAGCCCTTGTGTGACGGTCTGACCTTTCCTAGATCCAGACCAGTTCGGAAAGGCCTCCTAACTCCACAGGGCCCATTAGTCCCCACCTGGCTCTATTGGGCAGAAAGAAAGTTACTCACACGGTGCTACTTTTCAGATGACTAAAGGTGAAAGCCATTTTTTAAAGTGAAGAACAATACACCATAAAGTTGAGGACCTAAACTTTCCAGACTTTCATCTTGCTGAGCGTTCTCTTAACTAAATGAAGTCACTCTGTGTTATATGTCAAGAAGCATTTCAATAAAAATGACTTGATGTATGAAAAGAAGTCAAGTTGGTCCTCACCTGTATCGTGTGATATAGTCATAGCAAAAACCTGTCTGCTGGGTGGCAGGTTCTAGGGCATCGACAGTCAACTCTCTGCCTGTGCTGGCTGAAGAGCCTTTGGTCATGGCACCCACAACCATGACAGCTGATGGGCATGGACAAGTGCAGGCTCCCCCAAACGTAGATATGGATCTAGATCAGTTAGGAGAGTGCAGGAGAAAGGAGGTTTATTTTGATCACAGGGAAACAGCAAAGATTTGAAGATACCTGAGTAGGAAGGTGAGTTCAAGAATGTCTTAGTGGGACCAGTCTCTCCCAGGAACAATGCTAGACTCTCTAGAAATATCTCCACATATTTTCCTTCCCACTTCAAAACTCATAAGGTTAAGAGTGGAGGCAACTGAGTCCAGTCTAGTCTTTCCATATTTACTGAGTTGGACCTTCAAATTGGTATGATAGATTGGAGAAGTAAGGGTCCAAAATCAAAATCATTTCTTCCTCTGGGCTATGGGACAACTGCAATATTTTGGGGTAATCTTAAAGGAAGAATGGTATGCCATGGAGCTGATAGCTGGTCATGTCAGCCATGTTATCATTCTAATTTCAGAGCAGGGGAAAAAACTCAAGACCCAGAAAGTACATGCTGGCAACTCTGATCCCTGACTCCCAGAGCCATACTTGAAGATACGTTTTCTTTTACTGGGTGATTGTATTGCACACAGTCCAGACCCAATAAGGACAGCAGGAAGATGTAATACTGAATGCTAGTTTGGAAGTGCAAAGTCTCCAAGCCAGTTTTCACATGTATTTATTTTAATAAAAAACATTACATTTTAGTCCACCATAACCTTTAGGAAATATCACTCTTTATGTTGCCTAGTATATCAAATTATAGAATCAGTCAGAAACCAGCCATGTGATTTTAGACAGACACTCAGCTTCTCTGGGCTGTGGCAGCCTCAGTGCAAAATGAAGTGGTTAGATAAGATGATCTCTATGGTTCTTCTAATGCTAAACTTGATGTCACCTATTCCCTAATACCACAGGCTGCAAATCCGAATTACTATTCTTTGTTGAGATTAACTTGGAATGCTTCCTAAAAAGAGGTGAGGAATCAAGAAAAAAAATGCTCCTTTACAAATGAGGTAGAATAAGAGAGATGCATGTCACGGTGGATGCTTGACCTAGGGGTTAATAGAGAATTCCAGTTTTCTGGGATGTCACTAACACAGGAGGAAAAAAAAATCTCTTCTCATAATAATGTTACAAGCTTTCAGAATATTTTTTCTTTTTAAGGAGTTACTACAAAGGAGATATTTATTCTGAACGTGAAAAGTTCAGTTCAGTATATGAAGACGTTGACATTATTACTTTAAAATTTTTATAGACTTTCTGCTCTTCATTGTTAAAAACAAATACAAAAGTCTGCACACTTTTAACAGTCAAGACATTGTTCTGAGAAAGCAAACGTAACTGCTTGGGAAGAGAGGCTGAGACTCCAATACGTGTACAGGAGTCCTGCACACTCAGCTATGTAGACCTCACAGAAACAGGTGGAAGATGTTAAAATCTTCACGGCTTCAGGCAACTGAAGGGAACATAACCACCTAACGCTCAAGCCTAGGGAAAGTGAAGAACTAATGTTGGTCACCTCAGGAGGTTGAAGCCACTGTGTGTAAATCTCTGATTGAGAGTAGGTAAGAATGCTTGGTTGGAATCAAGATTGCTGGGAGAAATATCAATAACCTCAGATATGCAGATGACACCACCCTTATGGCAGAAAGTGAAGAGGAACTAAAAAGCCTCTTGATGAAAGTGAAAGAGGAGAGCGAAAAAGTTGATCGAACTCTACATCCTTTGACATTCACAGTTCGGTGGGGTTAAGAGGACCATTTACAACTTTATGTNTGCTGGGAGAAATATCAATAACCTCAGATAAGCAGCTGACACCACCCTTATGGCAGAAAGTGAAGAGGAACTAAAAAGCCTCTTGATGAAAGTGAAAGAGGAGAGCGAAAAAGTTGATCGAACTCTACATCCTTTGACATTCACAGTTCGGTGGGGTTAAGAGGACCATTTACAACTTTATGTCCATTCTTCCCCGACCCCCCCGCCCCCAAGGATCAAAAAAACAGAGGCTCAAGGAAGTGAAATTAACTGATTCAAGAGAACAGGGCTTGGTGGTGCCTTGTGTAAAGTACTATACAAATGAAAGTAATTACTAGGATGATTTTGGCACATCTCTATAAATGAAGGTAAAATTAAACCTTCACATAGGAAAAAAAAAAAAAACCACTTCACATAGAAGGGTATGCTATTCTTTTCTGAATATGCCTACTAAAATGCTGGTGTTTCCCACCTTCAAATTCCCTCTTCACTTAGTCACTCATGAAGAGGTGTGCCTCCTCTGTGGTAGACAGCAGGCCAGTCAGCATGGGGAAATACACACTTCTATGACCTGAGCTATTCCAGACGGCCTGTCACTGGGCATTCAACAGAAAACAGCAAGACACAGAATTACCCTCCCGACGAGGGTCCCTGGGGACACAGGCCTGGAGAATTATGGCGTTAAGAAACGGGGTTTGGTACAATCAATAGTCTTTCAGGTTGACTCTGTGTGGAAAGAAAACAGTTATTAAACAATTATGCTGCACATGAGTCTTCACTAGAAGAGTGCATAGTTGATCATTTTTATGGTTTAATAAAAATGTATTTGCTTTTACTTATTACAACTGCACCAGGAAACTGAAATACCTAGCAAAACACTGGCTGAAGAAAAAAAAAAATGAAAGGCTGACAGATTTAAGAAGCAAAGTATCAATTTCTAATTTAAATAACATCAAGCCAATTTTGTTTAAAAACAAACACAAAGCTTTTATGTGAGCTGTTAGTCACCCTCGTTTTTTTGCCATTGAAAAATGAAGAGCAGCGCTTTGGGGAGGAAACGTTAATATTAAAGGCTGACATGGACCTGCCTTGCACTCATGAGACATGGGTCATCCTTACAGACACACTTGCTTTGATGACACACATGAAAATACGAAAAAACAACCCCTATAAAACAGAGATATATTCAAAGAAAAACAAACTTCTAGAAATTTATTACTGTGTGTGTTTTTAACTTCCCCAACTAAGGGTATACTGACCTATCCTGGTTGCTCTTATTTTTGATGTCCTGGCAAAACTGTTTTGAGCTTCTAAAAAATAAAATATGACTAAATGAAATATGAACTTACAGATTATCGTTTCTTCATTGGAAAATAAGGATTAGGCCGAATCAGCAAATTAATTATGTTCCCGACATTTTCGGCCTGATGGAATGATTATCTGGTTGGCTACAGGCTGCCGGATCATGCATTCTTCTCGGTAACAAGGCAAATTAGATATTTATGCTGCTATTCCAAACAAAGCAGACATGCTGTCTGGCAGGAATTTTTTTTTTTCTACACTAGTTAGAACTCTTGTGAGTAAAGCTTACGAGTTCTGTCATGTGGCGCTTCTACCCCACCACACATAAACAGTCTTTATGAGGGTCATACTGGTTCTCATTTAACAGTCAATAAATGTACTACTGCCATTCCCGTCTCTTTTTGCAAGAATTTTGTAAAAAAACAATGTTTTCTTGCTTTAATCTGCACACAAACTGGTTCATGTTTGTTCATTATGAATATCTTACTGCAGTTTGCACTTCCTGTTTCTCTGAGGCCATTCTGTCTGTGTTCTGGCCTATGCTTTGGCTCAAATTGTCAACACAACTGTTCACCTCTGAATCTTCGTAATACCTGGCACAGCGCTCCTCATATCCTAGGCATGTCAGCTTCCACCTCCTGTAACCTGCCCAGTTGCTGCCAATGAGAGTTCTCAGCTGACGAATCCAGTCAGTCTCACTTAGTTCTTGAGCTAAATCATTGTCAGGGTGGAGGGGACATTGGTGGCCACTAGCTCACTAGGAGGTAGGAGCTGAAATTAGGTGTGCTAAACCCTGCTGCTTGAAGTGAAAATGTAGTATCCCAATTTCTGTGGAGTCTCAGCTCTCCTGAACCTCCTGACAGGTTGACTTGATCCACACAAATTCTTTTCTTTCTTTCTTTTCTGCTTGATGGCCCCATGAACTATAGCCCCCCATGCTCCTCTGTCCATGGGATTCTCCAGGCAAGAATACTGGAGTAGGTTGTCATGACCTTCTCCAGGGGATCTTCCCAACCCAGGAATTGAACTCACATCTCCTGAACTGCAGGCAGATTCTTTACCGACTGAGCTATGAGGAAAGCCCTAGGTACTCAGAGAGGCTCCTAACTCTAACCCCCTGGCTCTGTCTCAAGTTCACTAGTCCCTTGCCAGGAGGGGAGGAAAGGAAGGTGAGAATTAGCAGGAAGTTCCTGCTTTGGCATCACCCAACTTGAAGTCTTGTGTGAAACAAATTCATCACAATTCTGGGATTGCCTGGACCAATGATGCTCAAATATCTGAGGTGAACAGCAGCTTAAAAAAAATTTTTCCTTTCTTCCTTTCTGAAAAATAGTTCAGATGCATCAGGAACCAACTGACTTATAAATTACTTTGTCAAATTCTTAAACGCTTACTCCCACCTCTGTACACAGCTCCTCTGAGATCAAAACGTTTGAGGACCTGCTGGATCTGATGATCTCACTTAGAACAGCATGGGCTAGGCTCCTTATGCTCTTGGGTCCCACGCACAGTCTCAGAGCTACTGAGTGAATCAAACCTGAGCTGGCCCCATTGGAAGGATAATTTTCCATCCTTTATCCTGACCTCATCCCTTCCCTCGCCATCCATGATGCCAACGGTGCTGATACCCTCATATGCCTCATGGCAAAGGCGCTTCCTAGTTATGAAAGGTACACAATAAATATTTGCTGAATGAACTAATTCCTGTGTGAAAATTGCCCTGATTGATTCACTCACTCAAAAAATTATTTATGAAGTGCTCAGTATGTGTCAGGCACTCGGTGAGATCCTGGGACATCCAACTTGTTCTTAAGCAGATTTCAGTCTAATAAGAGAGACAGGAAACAAACCCATAACCACAGTTTCACAGGGATACACGTCACGGCAGAAGGGTGAACCCACATGAGAGTGCCACTTATGCCAGTCTGGGTTTGAAACAAGCAGAGGCTTCCTGGAAGAGCTGGTGCCTGAGCTGAGTCCCAGTGGGTTAGAAGACATTCGCCAGAGGAGAACGCAGGACAAGAACAGAGGAAACAGAACCTGCAAAGATAACGAAGCAGATGGAGCTTGGCATGATTGAGAATCAAGTAGGGGAGGAAAGCTTAGACACAGCGGATAAGCGGCAAGGCGTGAACACGAGGTGTGAGTAGGAGAAAGGGACATGTAGGGAATGCAGTGCTTCCTGTAAGCTCATGACCACAAGTTCATGCTGCGCAGGACTGTGCTGAGCAACACTCAGGATGCTGAGTATCCCTGACCCCTGGTACCCCATGTCAGGACACCATCATAGTATGACAACAACCCTGGTTGAGAACTTCGGGTAGACACATTATCTGGTCAAGAAATGGCTAAGTCTCTTAAGAAGATGCAGTGGAACCAATTAGTCTGAATTAAAAGTGTGATCCTAAAACATGTGTTCAGGAAGATCACATCAGTCACGTCTAGGTATTTCCCAAGAAAAATCACATCAGATTCCTCCAGTGTTTACACCTGGCCTCTACATGGGAGGGAATCCGTAAGTAATTTTACTGTAAATCCAATTCCACTCACCAAGTATCTACTTAGAACCTATTAAATGTCAACCTCTGGCCTAGTTTCCTTTAAAGCATTTGAAAATGTAAGACATGGCCTCTACCCATGAGAAATTTATAATCCAGTTGCCAAGACATAATTAAGCATACACACAAGGCGGTATATAATCCAGTGCTTGACAAGAGTATTATTCATATGTTTCATGGGAACATTTAGCAATTAAGTGGATTCCTCTTTACTCCTTCTCCTTGATCTTTCATATCTGACCACATCCTCTATCAGAGAAGTGCAACAAAGAAACAGAAAGCCAGCAGAGATTACCAACAACTCCCTACCAGTCTTCCCAGTCTCTCCCTTATTAGGGGTTTTGGAGAAGATGCAATTTTAATTTACCTAAGAGGAAACAAAGTTATTCTTGACTGTATCATATATCCTAACAATTAACATGATTTTCCCATATTCTCCATAAGTGGTGATTTTAAGGAAAGACACACTACTACTGATTTTGTGCTGAAGGTGGAAGTTGTTTTTCTCTGCCTTCTCCAGTGCTGTTATGTCCTTCTTAGGACACGCTGGTGACCAGAAGTAACTCCTGGTCATTGTGCTGCTGCCGCCATCCTCTCTTCCTCGATGACACTACATTTTCCTGAACTACATGGTCACAAAGTGTTATGGGCTTTGCCTGAAAGGGATAGCTGCCAGTGATTTGTGGATCTCTTTGCTGGGATCATAGTCATCAAAAGTAACCTCCCACTGGGGAGAAGGCTAATTTCGAGTTATCATTTTCATAGATTACATAATTGATCAGTTCCAGAAAGTTTGTTAGAAAGTAAGAAGGTTCATTAACACAGGTGAGTCAACAATTAGTTATGAATACTTGGGCTTGAGTCCTTGTCTCTTCTATTAAAATGAAAGTAGCCAGGGAGATTCTCACATTGACCCTTTTCAATCATTTATACCTGGTAATGGACATGTTTAGCATATTCTTTCCTGCAAGTGGCTTGACTGTGAGAGGTGGAGGAGCTTGGGAGCAATCAGCGGGTCAGGCAGAGGAAAGGGGGAAGGTAATTGCCAGAAGAGGCGACTTCACAACCTTCTCCAGGTCTGGGCTGGACTTTGAATTTATGTATAAAAATGGCCTTGACTGGGTCAAGCCATGATGTGTATTTTCATTACGATGTATTTTTCTCAACTGCCATGGAAAGGCGTGAGAAATACAACATGAAAATATTCAATAATTCGGTATTTCTAACTGTCTAGACTCCTGAGCATATTAAATAGCAGTTGTTTAGCAGGAAGGGAAAGGAAATGGGTAAGAGACTTTATGAACACTTATGTACAATGAATCGGCTGTTTTGAGAGGCTCATTTCTCACAACAATTAGACACCGTGCTCCCCTGCTTTACAGATGACCAATGAGAGGGTCAGACAGACGAGGAATCGCGCCCAATGTTTCACAGCTAGTAAAGGAGAAAATGCACTTCCCAAGCTAGGTTCACCTAACCTTCAGATTACTTTCTCTTTCTCCTATTCGCTATGCTGTCTGGATGTTTTGCCAAATTTAGATTACAGAAATGGGGAAAAAAATTGTGTTCGCTAAAGGATGGACATTTTAAAAACTTTGGGTTGTGGTTGCCTGGGTTGAAATGTTAAATAATGGTTTCTTCCAAACTCACATACCCCCTGATAATGCTGGTTACTATGGCTGAGCTACTGACTTTGGAGAAATTGTTTTCTTTTGCATGACAAAATTGAGATGGCAATAAAGTATCTACACAGCTCTTCTGGGGTTAAGGGCTCCAAGCATCATTTGAAATAAAAATATGGTCCTAGTAACACATTTGAAAGTGAATTGCTTTGCTTATGTTAAACGGAGAGAGGGGAAAATGAATAAAACAGCAAGAATGAAACTGAAATGAGGCTGAAAGGAGGGAGGATCTGTGAGGAGAACAGGGCACACGTACACGGAGCTGTTCTAGGAATGTTTATAAACAATAGATGTGGAATGAAAAGCTGAAGAGCTGTGATATTAAGACTTTCCACTCTTAGGAAAAATAGGACACCTTGGCCTATATAATATTTGATTCTGACAAGCATCTTCCTATCTTGTCTAACCTTTCTATTAACCATGCAAGAAGCTTTCCTTTCAGTATTTTGTTTTTCTGTCATCTGAAAAAAATGAGCTTTAACAGCCATCATGCCGTCATTATGCCCTGTGAATAGATTCTTTTAATGAAGAATTCTAGTGAAATTATTGCTTAGGAAAAGAAACCCAATTCACATTTTTCTATGTGTTTTATTTTTTTTTAAAGCCTACATCATAAAAATGAAGACTCTTTCAAATGATAAATATCTCATATATTCAGAAGACTTCAGTCTATTTACCATTTCAAGACTTTTTTATGCTTAAACTACCTTTTGAAAATAGTTTGAAAATAGGTAACAGATTGAAGAAGAAGGTAAGTTAGGAGTAGTTCCTTTCTTTAATATTATAAATCCACCTTTGGCAGTGAAGGTCAAGTGCAGGTTGTAAATAATTGAAATAACTCACAACTAATACACAGGTTGATCAACTATTATCAAAAACAGCTAGCTTTTATTTTTTTAATAGCAGGGATGGGCATCTTCAATGTGAAACTAAATAATTACAGCAAACTAGGTTAACTATGACATGTAGAATTCTACAGCGCCAATGTTCGTTCCCTATTGTAAATGAGCCTTGATGACCTTTTGTTCACATTAATGCTGACAAACTCTGCATAATGCATGATTGTCCCATTCTCTAGCTCCTCCCAATAGAGTTTTCAGCTTTTATTCCAGTCAGTGCACTTACTCCACATCTATGGATGTGGCGCAGGGCACACATTAGTCAGGGGTGGGGGTGAGGGGGTGGAAATGGTAGACACCAGTCTGGACTGTCAATAACCTTGGAGACCTTGGCGGAAGATACAAGAGCAAATAATCTATTGTGGTAGAGAAGAGAGAGCTAGGAAGCAATCCCTCAGTATTATCTTTATGATTTAAGATAGTGTCAAAAGACATAATACATGAGAGTATTTCCTCCATCAAGGAAAAAGCACCGGGAAGTTACCTGCACAGGTCCACGCTGGTTCTTTGGTTACAATTTAAGCTGGATGTAGAAACCCAAAGAGGTACACTGGGATCATTACCTTCTTGGTGAATGAACACAAGGGCCATGACAATTTTACATAAACTTCTAAATAGGAGTTTTAGGGGGGAAATGTGGGTAATTTTAGGACTTAGGAGAATGAGGAATACATTCAGTTCAGTCGNACCGAAAAGGATGTTTACTTATTTATTCATTTAAAACTAAAAATTATTTCAGTGTAACTGATTTACATGTTGTGTTAATCTTAGGTGTACAAAATCAGTCAAACTTATACATACATCCGATCTTTTTTACATTCTTCCCCATACAGGCCATTACAGAATACTGAGCTCCCTGCACTGTAAGTAAAGGTTCAGCCAGTTCAGTCACTCAGTCGTGTCCGACTCTTTGTGACCCCATGAATCTCAGCACGCCAGGCCTCCCTGTCCATCACCAACTCCCGGAGTTTACCCAAACTCATGTCCATCGAGTTGGTGATGCCATCCAGCCATCTCATCCTCTGTCGTCCCCTTCTCCTCCTGCCCCCAATCCCTCCCAGCATCAGGGTCTTTTCCAATGAGTCAACTCTTCGCATGAGGTGGCCAAAGTATTGGAGTTTCAGCTTCGGCATCAGTCCTTCCAATGAACACCCAGGACTGATCTCCTTTAGGATGGACTGGTTGGATCTCCTTTGTAATGAACAATTTTAGAAACAAAACAAAACACTATTCTTTTATAATTAAAAAGAAATCTATAAAGTCTTTTTGTGTGTTCTTTGCAAACCAAGCATTTAGAATTTTCTCAATCAATTCTCTTATAACCTGCTTTTCAGACCTCTTAATTCACATGTTGGGTTTTCTATGCCCTTATTAGAATGAAATGAATACAAATCAATACCCTATGGATGGCTTGACCCTATTCAAAATCAATAATACTTTTTCTACATATTATTCTGAAATGCTGGAGATACTGGTCCCTGTAATGCCCTAAAAACTGTGACAGGAAATAGTAGCTATGTGGAGAAGAAATCAGGGGATAAGGCAGAATGAAGTGTCAAAAGAAATTTTAATAGTATGAACTGTGTCTCTGAGGGGCTATGATGGTTTGAATGTGTGTGTCCTTTCAGAATTCCTATGTTGCACTCATACTGCCCAGTGTGCCTTTGGGAAGCAGTGGGGTCATGAGGCTGGGATCCTCATGAATGCAATTAGTGCTTTTGTAGAAGAGCTCTCAGAAACCTTCCTTACTTCCCTTCCATTCTGTGAAGACACAGCAAGAAGGTGCTGGCTATGCACCAGAAAGTGAGCAAAATAATAAGTCAGCTCGCACTGGGATCCTGGCCTTCCTGGTCTCCAGAACTGGGAGGAATAAATTTCTGTTGTCTCCAAGCAACTCAGTCTGTGATATTTTACTCTAGCTGCAGGAGCAGACTAAGAAAGGAGATTTACAGAGGGTGGAAATCACATAGTTAAAGAGCCCATTATCTCCCTTCATTAGTTTGCGTCCAGGGTAGGTTAGTGAAAATGAGGGTGAGCGGTAGACATGCTGGCTGTCCTGCGGCTGAGTAAGCATAGTGACTTCATGAAGTTTCCAAAATAAAGCAAATGACACTTTGTGCTCCCTTCCAATTCAAGGTTTTAGCTGGTATGCTTTCTGCTTGCAGAAAGCATCTTTGAGTGGCTGATACTCTGCTTCCATGGGCCCCCAGGTGTGTTTGGCCTTGGCGGTGCACTTTTCCTGATAGGCTGTGTGCCTGTCAATTTGTGGGTGATAGGGGCTGCTCCTCTGAGCACCGAAAGGACAGAGTGATGATGGCGTGTACATCTAGCCCTTTGATACTTTTCTTTTCTTTCTTTGTCCTGGCAACTGAGGTCCCTGCATGATGAGACTGCTGAGGACGGGTAAGCAGTCTGGAATGACCTTAGAGTGGGAATCAAGAGATTTGGGACTTATTTCTATTTTGCAATTAATTTGCTATGTGCCTCCTGAAAAAATAATTTATTTCATTTCCTCGTGCCTTTTAAAAAATCATCTATATATGACACAGTTGGGCTGAAGCAAAGTTCTTTACAGTTTTATCATTCTGTCACATTCACACTTAATATTTAATCAGCAGCAATGATAGGGATATTTCTATCCGCATATGCGTTTTTAATTTAGTGTCATCATAAATAACAGTGGTCAGTAGCAATCCTTTTGGAATATCAGAGCTGAAGCTCCTCTAAGTGCTTTCGTGAAAATATTATCTCAAGGTAAACGACATTTATCTCTCAACTAGGTAGTAAAGGACAGGAATGGAATTTACATTCTATTGATTTATGCACATATTTTATTGACTTCATTAAACTTTGCATTTAAACGCTGTCAATGTGTGTAATTTATTAGAAAATTAAATGGCAGTGATATTTGATACAGGCAGATGAGATGGAAAGGTTACATTTGCATGAATCCACGCTTCAGTTTTTTGTTTTAAGTTCTGAATTATAACAGAGTCCTTTCCCTTGTTATTAAAACGTTTTGCAATGTATTGATTAAACCATCATCTGCTTGGAACTAGAAACTGTTTTCTATGGCCTTCAGGAAGCATTCCATACATGGTTGAATGAAGGAGTGCCAGAGGCAATCACATAACCATGTAGATGAACACTGCTGCCATCCATGGTCTAATCTGAGTGAAGCCAGCCCTCTGTTGGTGGTCAGTTCTTAAGGTATTTTTGGCTACTTTTCCCCATTTCCCTTAGATATTATTCCAAATCCTTATCATTTACTACAAGCTACCTATACAACTCTTGCTTCTTTCGCTTTCAGCAAATGGCTCTCACACTTGCTTCCTTAAGAAAACAGGTGGTCATCCCAGTGCAATGATGCTGTTACTCACTGACTTTTGGTGCTCAACAGAAGCAACTCCTTGTGCAGTGCTATCAAGTGAGGCAGCTAGCCGGTTTGGAACTCTGAGGTCACATTGTATCTGAATATGTTACTGCCAGGCCCATCATAGTAGAGTACACCGGTCTAGTGCTGCACTCTTTCTCACAGACCTGAACTCTTCCAGCTCTTACTAATAAGCCAGAAATATGTCCATACACCTACCCTTTTATCCTCCCTTCCACAAGAACCCTTCCTTTCCAAGGCCCACTTTCCACAAATGCCTCCATTCCCTGCCCTCTCCAAGACCTTGCTTTTTCTCTTATGTCTTCAGTTTGTCTCTCTGCTGCCTTTTTTCTGTGAGTCCAGTTCATTCTTGGGTTCATTCATTCATTTCAGATGGAATTATTGATCCTAATTCTCCTCTCCCCTTTAATAGGATTATACATCCATCCATTCTTTTACCATATAACTTGGCAGTGTTCTCGCACTCTCATTTCTTTGAATCTGTTTCCTCAAGTGCAAAAGGAACTAGTTGGATAAGATGAAATTCTTTATATAGTTTAATATCTTATGGCACACTCAATATTTAATTAGCAGCAATGATATGGACATTTCTCTCTGGGTATATGTTTTGAGTTATGCGCCATAATCCTGAATAATAGTGGGCAGAATATATTAATACTTTCNTATCTGTTTCCTCAAGTGCAAAAGGAACTAGTTGGATAAGATAAAATTCTTTATATAGTTTAATATCTTATGGCACACTCAATATTTAATTAGCAGCAATGATATGGACATTTCTCTCTGGGTATATGTTTTGAGTTATGCGCCATAATCCTGAATAATAGTGGGCAGAATATATTAATACTTTCCCACCTCTTTGACGTTGGTCTTGGTCTTGTGACTTACTATGACCTGTGGAAAGTGCACAGAAGGAACCGTGTGCCAATCACAGCCAAGGCTTCAGGAAGCATGACATGATTTTGCCCGTCTTCTTATTTTCCAGTGATCTACTGAAAGAACATGCCTCAGGCAGTCTCTAGCCCAAAGAGGGTGGAGAAACACATGGTGCAGAACTGAACACAACCCACAGCCTGGAGCCAAGCCCAGCCAAGCTCGCTGAGATCAACTGAACTCAAGCTGACCCACAGATTCATGGTCAAGAAAGGAATGCTTGTGATTTTTCAGACATCGAGTTTCAGGAAGATTTGTTATTTAGCATTATTGCAGTAAAAACTAACTCATACACTACCCAATCCATTTTTCCACTCAACAGTTATTTATTGGGTAGCTAATAAATGCCAGATACTTGTAGGCTTCAGAGTTACTCTGGTGAATAAAACAAAGAAGACAAAATAAATGAGCAGAGTGATTTCACATCCTGTCAAATGCTATGAATAAAGCAAACTGAGGTGAAAAAACAGTGATAGGGGCCATGCAAGAGTGTACCTTTGGTTTGGGTGGTCAGGCAAGGCCTCTGGATACCCATTTGAATAAGACACAGATGACAAGAAGGAGGCAGCCAGAGAGTGATCCAGCCATAGCACATTCCTGCGAAAGAACAGCCATGGAAAATCCTTGGCTTCGGAAGAGACTTGGGTCTCTCAAATAAGCAAAAACTGTAAAATTAACATGAAACATAATTCCAGGTACTGGAAGCTGGGCTGATATCTAGAAATAAAACCAGGCTGCAGGTAACAGCTGAGCCAGACTAGAAAATCAGGGTGGCTGCAAAGGGCAGCAGATTCTGGGCTTGAGAGTTTGGCCACTGTCATCCAACTCTAGGGTGAGTCAGGCTGGCTTATATGCAGCTGACAGACAAGCGTCGTTCCACTGAAGTGGACAGTTTCTTTCATTGTCGGCATCTTGTTTAGTATTTCTCGGGCCAAAATTTTTTCATCTCAGCTAGAGATGCAATGCATAGTTTTCACCAGATGCAAATACTCAGTTTTCTATGGGAAAACTCTGTCTGTTCCTCTTTTGTTGTCCCTCCACCCCCATTCTTTTAATCAAAGTTATACACACACACCTGGTTTGAAGAGTCAAAGAAGTCTATAAGGTTTCTTGCAAGAAACAGCCATCATCCGTGAGCAGCCCCTGCACACTCACATCCACCCTTCCCAAAGCACTTACCCCCGTTTACCTGGTTATTATCCTTTCACTTTTGTGTCTCTAAATAACAGATATATTGCTACTTCTTGATTTCCAGTTTTGGGATATTTCATGTTGATTCTTCACACTTGACTATGAGAATTTAGTTTTCTTTCTTTTCTCTTCTCCCATCAAATACATGTATCTATTCTATCACCTTTTCTTCTCAGTATGCTGCTGCTGCTAAGTTGCTTCAGTCGTGTCCGACTCTGTGTGACCCCATAGATGGCAGCCCACGAGGCTCCCCATCCCTGGGATTCTCTACAAGAATACTGGAGTGGGTTGCCATTTTATGAAAATTTTACTTACCTCATTGTCTGTTTATAGAAATGCTTTTGAAAGCTGAGTCACACAATACAATGTAACTACTTTTCTATGTTAGGCAACCTCTGATATGGTCCCCAGTGATCCTTGCTGACTAGTATTCAAGACTACATATTTCCCTTCCATGAGTAAGATGGGCTTACTGACTTACTTCTAACAAATAGAATATGGCAGAAGCAATGACATGTCACTTATGAAATGAGATGTGGTGACATAAAGACAACTTACATTTGGGGCATTCTCTTTTGTTCACACACTCTGAATGTGGTAGAGGTCTGCTGCTGCTGCTGCTGCTAAGTCACTTCAGTCATGTCCGACTCTGTGCGAGCCCATAGACAGCAGTCCTTCAGGCTCCCCCGCTCCTGGGATTCTCCAGGCAAGAACACTGGAGTGGGTTGCCATTTCCTTCTCCAATGCATGAAAGTGACACGTGAAAGTAAAGTTGCTCAGTCGTGTCCGACTCTTAGCGACCCCATGGACTGCAGCCTACCAGGCTCCTCCATCCATAGGATTTTCCAGGCAAGAGTACTGGAGTGGGGTGCCATTGCCTTCTCCAGTGGAGAGGTCTAAATTCCCCCAAATTCTCATTCCCTAGTTAATCAATCAAATAGTAATCTCAGTACTGCTGTGAAGAGATTCTGAAGATGGAATTAAGGTTCTTAATCAGTTGATCTTAAAATAGGAAGTATATTATGAACTGAGTGTGTATGTTCCCCAAAATTCATATGTTGAAATCCTAATGCCCAATGTGATTATATTACAAGGTAGGCCTTTGGGAAGAAATTAGGATGTAAGTGTGAAACCCTCATGAATAGGATTAGTATTGTAAGGAAAGGGTCCCTAGAGAGCTTTCTCGTCCTTTGTGCTGTGAGAAGACCCAGTGAGAAGACTGCTGTCTATGAACAAGGAAGCAGGTCCTCCCCAGATACAGAATCTCTCAGTGCCTTGACCTAGAACTTCCTAGCCTCCAGAAATGTGAGAAGTCCATGTTTGTCATTCAAGCCGCCCAGCCTATGGGGGTTCTGTTATAGCAGCCCAAACAGACCTAGGGAAATAATTCTGGGTCATCCAAATAGACCATATGAACCCTTGAAAACAGAAGTGCAAGGCAGAGATGAGAAAAAAGAAGCAGATGTGTGGCAGAAGGGGAGACCAAAGATACTAAAAGTATGAACAGGACTCAGGTCCCCATCAGCAGCTTCTAGATGAAGGGGGTCATGAGCCAGGGAATGTGGGCTTTGAAGCTGAGGGTGACCCTTGGTGAATAGCCAACAAGGAAAAGACAACCTAGTCTTACCATCACATGGGACTAAATTCTGCCAACCTCCTGAAGAGCCTGGACGTGGATTCTTCCCCAGAACACCAGACAAGAGCCCAGACTGAGACACAGAGCAGAGGCTCTGAGCTTACCTAGACTTCTGACCAATGGAGCTGTAGATAATATGTGGGTGTTTTTTTAAGCTGCTAAATTTGCAGTAATTGTTACAGCATCAATAGGAAGCAAAAACATTGCAGAAACCGCTGGTCAAACTGTAAGCAAACAAAGGGAGTTGAGGAAGTGATATACCAAGGATCCATGATAAGGTTGGATAAGGTTACTTTATTTAATAAAATTTTCTCAAAAGATTACACGAAAGAGGTCATGCACTTACTCAATAACTGCTTATTGAGTGCATGCTGGGGACACTACCATGAATAAGACAATGGTTCTGTTGCTGTGGAATTAACAATTTTAGTTAGAAAAGAGGGTGTGTGGCTATCAATTACATTTACGTTCTGTTATTCCAAGTATACTCACAACCAAGAGAGACTTCCTCATACTTATTTTGATACATTTTAGGAAAATCCAAGATTATTTGACAAACATTTAATTTGCTGTTGTTATTCAATCGCTCAGTCATGTCCAACTCTGCAACCCAATGGACTGCAGCTTGCCAGGCTTCTCCATCATTCACCTTATCACGGAGTTTGCTCAAACTCATGTCCTTTAAGTCGATGATGTCAGACAACCATCTCATCCTCTGTCACCCCCTTCTCCTCCTGCCCTCAACCTTTGCCAGCATCAGGCCTTTTCCAGTGAGTTGGCTCATCTCATCAGGTGGCCAAATATTGGAGCTTCAGCTTCAGCATCAGTCTTTTCAATGAATATTCAGGGTTGATTAAACACTGACTAAATCCTCAGATTGGTCCAGGTCCCAGGTGGTAAACAATGATTCCTGGCCTCACAATGTTCATGTAAGAAGAAGGCAGGTGTGGAAGGGTATTGCTTCCTACCTTCCTATCCTACACAGTGTGATGTTTAAAAGAGGAGAAGAGATGGGGCCCAAGGAGGAGCAAGGTCAGGTTGTTAGAGCACTGACTAGGGTGCACATTAGTTAGGATGTTTTTAATTTAGCAAGAACTGTCTTTTACATTTTGTCTTTCTAAATAACAAGGAATATGGTATCTTATAGTTCTCTTGTTTCTGATTCTACTACAGATGCAAGAGAAAGCAAAGAATGCACTGCCCTTGCACATTGCCTAAATATTTACTTCTGCTCATAAAGTTAAGGGATCTATTAGAAAATTAGCCTTGAGCTGGACAGATGTGCCTATGCAATAGAAGATTAGGTTTTCGTGTTTTGTGCTCAAAAGCACTATGCTGTTGAAATGTGCTTTTCCCAGAGTAATCTCATTACCATCACTCATTTACTAATTTAGTCAGAGACCATTTGCTTAGGGGACCCCTGTGTGTATTTTAAAAATAGCTACACATTCAGGTTTCCTTGATCTCATAAAAAGAAAAAAAAGAAGCTGTCGGTTGTCCATACAAAAATAACTGATCTCAACTCAATCTGTTTTCTCCTATATATAAACCTGGGCACAGATGTGTGTAACCTGCACTGAAATGATTTTATGAAAGTTAGCATATATGGTTCTCTGTGCTCTTTTTGTTGAATATGTCTTTGTTTGGCTTTCTCATTAGGAACCAGAGATTAGAGGCATTGCTTCACATTTGTTTTTCTCCTCTATTGTTAGTTTGGGGCTTCCCAGATGGCGCTAGAGGTAAAGAATCCACCTGCCAATGCTGAAGACACAACAGATGCAGGTTTGATCCCTGGGTTGGAAAGATCCCCATGGGGAAGGAAATGGCAACCTACTCCAGTAGTCTTGCCTGAAAAATCCTATAGACAGAGAAGCCTGGCAGGCTACAGCCCATGAGGTCACAAAGAGTCAGACATGACTGAGTGCACACACATTGTTAGTTTAATAATTCCATCAAGTACCTGCTATATGCCTAGCACTGCGATAGGCTTTAGGGGATATAAACATAACCATGAAAGAGTCTCAGGAGTTAAGTAACTCAGTTGAGTGAGGAGTCGATGTCTAAATTGATTTCTGTTGAAGAATAAATTAGGAATGCCCTCTTCTTGAGAGAAGTTGGACCAATAACAAGATGATACACTAACCTCAGTGACAAAAATAATTCAAGGTAGGATAAAAGCGTTCTACCTAGGAGAGTCCCTCCCTAGGAGACAGAGTTGTGGGATATAGAATTCCATTAGAATGAATCGGTTGAATTGAGTAGGAACTAGAAGCAAAAATTGGATGGAGACCCCCATTTTTTAAAAACTGGATTAGTTAAGATAGTGTTAACTATTAATAAGAAAAGTAAAAGCAAAGTGAATGATTCTTTACATAGGATAAACATATATTTGTCAATCATATAAAGTACAAAATAAACATGCCTAAATGGTGGAAGCTTTCTTCCACGTAGTGACTCAGGAATCAACACTCCCTCCATTCTGTGGCTTTATTACCTTAAGCACTAGTTTACAAGGTCACTGCATTCTACACCAAGTCCAAAGATAATGAAAGAGTACAGATGTATTCATAGGTTGCTTATGGTCCAGGCTTAGAGATGGCAACAGTGTTCCATGCTATGGGCTAGGATTTAGTCATGTGACCTCAACCAACTAGAGGAAAGATGAGAAATAATAGATTAGCTGTGTAACTAGAGAGAGAAATGAGACAAACAGCTAATTTCTGCCACAAAAGCCTTAAGCTGAATTATAATACTTTAGGGTTGGAAGGCACTAGAGGATTTTGCATCTATTTATTCTCTTCTGCTCTGGCTGGAGAATGCTTCAATTATATCTTAAATGACATATGTTCTAGGCTACTTTACATTTTCTGTCTCCTGAACCTGGACTCTCCATAATTTGTCTACGTCCAGCTTTAAATTTTGGTGTCCAGAAAGATTCTATTATTCCAGATATGGTTAACCAGAAAGAACCGTAAAGGGACAAACTTTTCCTCACGTCCAAGATTAGGTAACCATATAGCTCTTCTTACTTTTTATCATTTAATTTATTCACTTAATTGGTAGGTGTCATGGATTAGAAAAGTAAATGTTACTCTTTCTTATTCATTGTTGTATTGCCGTGTCTAGCATAATACCTGCTACACAGGAAGTATTTAACAATTATTTAATGAATGAAAAAAAGTTTATCAGAATCTTATGAGTTTCCTAAAATTTAATATACAGTTTCATATTTTCCATTTCTTATCTTTCTGGGCTGCATTTCAGGTGATTTCTGCTATCAGTTTTCTAATTTAATTCTTATTCTCTTTAACTGTGCCATTCAGTGGATCATCAATTGAACTATTTTAAAAAATTTTAATGTTGTTACTTTTAATTTCTAGATTAATTTTGTTCAGTTGCCTTTTTGGATTTTGTCCTTCCTCTGTTTAGAGCTTCCCTCGTGGCTCAGAAGTAAAGAATTCACCTGCCAATGCAGGAGACATAGGTTCAATCCCTGGGTGGGGAAGATCCCCTAGAGGAGAAAATAGCAACCCACTCCAGTATTCTTGCCTAGGAAATCCCATGGACGGAGGAGCCTGGTGTGTTACAGTCCACGGGGTGGCAAGAGTCAAACACGACTTTGCAACTACGCAACAACAGCAACTATTTATCTGTTTAAACATCTTTATCTGAAGTCACTTTGAGGATGCTCCAAGTTTGTAGATTGCGGCGTTTGAAAGTTCTTGCCTGTATCATCCTCACTGCGCCCTTGCTCTGTCTCTGACACAGCTGACCACAGGCACTCTGAGCTGGGGATGCCAATGGATGTCTTCAGGTGTGCCTCAGTTGAGGCTCTGTCCACCAAATGACTTTCAGATCAGTTTTTATATTAATGTCTAATTTTAGGTTTTTTTCTCTCTTGAGAATGTCTCATTTTAGGAATTGGGGTACCCGCTTCAGACAGGAGTTTCTAGCTCTTGTTGCTGGTGGATGACTGGGAGTGGAGCCCAAAGCCTTCATTTCCTCCTCACGGTGCTTAAAACCCTATCCCCCTTGGGCATATATGTGGTACTTGTGCTTTGCCTGTCAGTTCCCTCTTCACTCTTGGCACCCTTTCTTGCTATTTTATGCTTGACCATGTATTAAAAACATTAAAAGAATACATTCTCCCCAGCATTTCTATGGGCTTGGAGCAGACACTGGGGTTTCCCACTGGGGTGGATACTGTGATATGTGGCCCAGAAACCCCTTCCCTGAAGGATTTGTTGACCCAGCTGCTGGCAGTGCTGTCTGTGGAGAGTCTTCAGCTGTCAGCTCCTTCGGGGATTGCTTCAGCTGTGGAGAAGCGCCTCGTCCAAGGTCACAGCCTTTTGCATGACTAAATAAATGAAATCCAGGTTCACTCTGTATATCTCTCATTTACTAACTTCATGGGGTTCTCAAGGCAAGAATGCTGAAGCGTTTTTTCCATTCCCTTCTCCAGTGGAGCACGTTTTGTCAGAACTCTCCACCATGACCTGCCCATCTTGGGTAGCCCTACATGGCATGGCTCTTAGTCTCACTGAGTTAAGAGAAGGCTGTGATCCATGCAGTCAGCTTGGTATTGTAGTTTTCATTCTGTCTGCCTTCTGATGGATACGGATAAGAGGCTTGTAAAAGCTTCCTAATGGGAGGGACTAGCTGTAGGGAAATCTGGGTCTTGCTCTGGTGGCAAGACCATGCTCAGCAAATCTTTACTTCAATTCTTTGTTGATGGGTGGGGCTGTGTTCCCTTCCTATAGTTTGGCCAAACTATGGTAGGGGTAATGGAGGTAATGGTGACCTCCTTCTAAAGAACTAATGCCAGCACACCCAGGACTGTTGTACTCAGTGCCCCTGACCCCACAGCAGGCCACTGTCGACCCACACCTCTGCTGGAGACTCCTGGACACTCACAGGCAAGTCTGACTCAGTCTCTTGTGGGGTCATTGCTCCTTTCTCCTGGTTCCTGGTGTGCACAAGGTTTGATTTGTACCCTCCAAGAGTCTGTTCCCCCAGTCTTGTGGAAGTTCTGTAATCGAATCTCACTGGCTTTCAAAGTCAAATTTCCTGGGGGGTCTTAGTCCAATGGCACCCCACCCCAGTACACTTGCCTGGAAAATCCAATGGACGGAGTAGCCTGGTGGGCTGCAGTCCATGGGGTCACTAACAGTCGGACAGACTGAGCGACTTCACTTTCACTTTTCTCTTTCATGCACTGGAGAAGGAAATGGCAACCCACTCCAGTATTCTTGCCTGGAGAATCCCAGGGATGGGGGGAGCCTGGTGGGCTGCCGTCTATGGGGTTGCACAGAGTTAGACATGACTGAAGTGACTTAGCAGCAGCAGCAGCTTAGTCCCTTTGCCAGATCCCCAGGTTGAAGAAGCTGTTGTGGGCCTTAGAACTTTTGCAACAGTGGGAGAACTTCTTTGATGTAATTGTTCTCCAGTTTGTGGGTCATCTGCTCAGTGAATCTACAGTGGGGCTAATGGTGACCTTGTCCAAGAGGATTTATGTCACATGCCTCCCAGGTCTGCTGTGGCCAGAGCCTGTGCCCCACAGCAGGCCACAGCTGACCTGTGCCTCCACAGAGACATTCAGACACTCAAAGGTCTGACTCAGTCTCTCGTGGGATCTCTGGGCCCTGGTGTGCACAAGGTTTTGTTTGAGTCTCTGAGCATCTCTGGCAGGTATGGGGTTTGATTCTAAATGTGATTTTGCCCCTCTTACCATCTTGTTGGGGCTCCTCCTTTGCCCTCGGAAATGAGGTACTTTTTTTAGATGGTATCCAACATTCTCTTGTCAATGGTTATTCAGCAGCAAGTTGCAATTTTGGAATTCTCACAGGAGAAGATAAGCACACGTCCTTCTACTCTGCTATCTTGAGAAGTCAGAACTCTCCAAGGTGTGGCCCTAACGGAAGCAGAAGATATGAAGAAGAGGTTGTAGGAATACACAGAAGAATTAAACAAAAAAGATATTAATGACCCATATAACCATTATGGTATGATCACTCACCTAGAGACAGATATCCTGGAATGAGAAGTCAAGTGGGCCTTATGAAGAATCACTACAAACAAAATTAGTGAAGGTGATGGAATTCCAGTAGAGCTATTTCAAATCTTAAAAGATGTATTGTAATATATTGACCTGAAAGAGATAATCTGTATGTTTTATACTCTACTAAAAGTGAAGAATTTCTTCATTCAGTCCTCACAGGATAGGAGAGATTGTACTTCATAGGCCCTTATTAATGCTGACAATCAGACTGACTTGGGGCTTTGACCTGAAGGTCAGTGGCTCTGGACTCTCCACTAAGGATGCTATAGATGCTGTGGAAATGCTGCACTCAATATGCCAAGAACTTTGGAAAACTCAGCAGTGGCCACAGGACTGGTAAAGGCCAATTTTCATTCCAGTCCTAAAGAAAAGCAATGCCAAACAATGTTCAAATTACCTCACAATTGCACTCATCTCACCTAACAAAAGCTCAACATTCCCCAAGCTAGGCTTCAACAGTACGTGAACCAAGAACTCTCAGATGTTCAGGCTAGATTTAGAAAAGGCACAGGAACCAGAGATCAAATTGCCAACATCCCTTGGATCATAGAAAAAGCAGGAGAATTCCAGAAAAATATCTGATTCTGTTTCATTGACTACACTAAAGTCTTTGACTGTGTGGATCACAAAAAACTGTCGAAAATTCTTAAAGAGATTGGAATATCAGACCTCTTTACCGGCCTCCTGAGAAATTTGTATGCAGATCAATAAACAACAGTTAGAACTGGACATGGAACAATGGACTGGTTCCAAATTGGGAAAGAAGTACATCAAGACTGTATATTGTCAACCTGTTTATTTAACTTATATGTAGAGTACATTATGAAAAATGCTGGACTGGATGAAGCACAAGCTGGAATTAAGACTTCCGGCAGAAATATCAATAACCTCAGATACACAGATGCCACCAATCTTATGGCAGAAAGCAAAGAGGAACTAAAAAGCCTCGTGATGAAAGTGAAAGAGGAGAGTGAAAAAGTTTGCTTAAAATTCAACATTCAAAAAATGAAGATCATGTCACCTGGTCCCACCACTTCATGGCAATTAGAAGGGAAAACAATGGAAACAGTGGCATANGTGATACTAGGCTCAGTGCACTGAAGCACTTGATTTCATCTAATGTCAGAGCAAACACAGTATCAAGCTTTGAATGGAATTTATTTTTTCCTTATTTGCAGAACCATACACATCCCTCCAACAAGCTGACACATGAAAAAGTGCCTAAAATTCAATAACAAGTAAACATTTATATATTCATGATAATGCCAAAACAGAATAGTGTACATTCATTAAAAAGTTACAGATTTAAAAGTCACTTGTGTACTTGTATTTACTATTTGAAAGAGGTTGATTTGGCACTCGGACTTTATTGCCTTTTGAATCAAAGTCTAACGATGAGTCGTGGAGGAAGGGGAAAGCTGTCTAGTTTGTAACTTGTACGTCCGTTCATGCCTTCTCTCTGCATGGCCCCAGTTCTCCGATAGAGAAGTGAAGCACTGGGCTTAGGCAGTGTCTTTCTGGCACTGCCTTCCTGAACCAATGAAATGTTTTGCTCAAAAGCCCTACTGTTTCAGTCCTGTCCAAGCTTCAGGATGAATGTCCTTAATTTTAAAGAAGCACAGTACAATAGTTTAGATGTTGCTTGAAGAAGGAATTAAATTATGTTTGAATTCACTAGCATATGGTCCTTTACAGGAAAAGAAAAGTTTTCAAACTCTGCTGTAAACTCTAAAGGGATTTCATACAAGAAGAGGAACCCAGGCACCAGGAAACACATGTGTTCATCATTTCACTGGTTTTTAAACTTACTGTGATGTAGGACGGGTATGTATCACTGTGCAAACTCTCATGAACATGACAGATAAAATCCAGGGAAGTTTCATTGACACAAATTACAACACATATATTTCTCATGAATTTAAAAGTTAACACATGCATATTATACTATTTGACCCTCACCAACCATGTTCAAGATAATAAATCAGGTTTGAATTAAAGGTATTCCTTTTTTAGATAAAAAGCTCAGTGAGACTATTACGTATGAGAAGGATGATTATGCATTTTCTACTCTCTAGGTTTTCAATGCAGTGTTCTTAGTAGTTAAGTGTATTTTAAAAAATCAATTAATAGAATGAATTAAGTAATAATAGGATGTAAATTACTGGAAATAGGCTGGCCAGTTTGAACCCATTTTCAATACTGTTCAGCTAGCTGAGTGGCACTGCCAAGATATGAACCCTGCCTTCCCTTAGCAAAATCAGAGTTTTTCACAAATTCCTAGAACTACATCGGTGTTCTCTTGGTCATAGTCCTGTTTATCACAGATTTTCTACTCTCTAGTTTTTCAATGCAGTGTTCTTGGCAGTTGAGTGTATCTTTTGAAATCAATTAATGGAATGAATGAAGTAATAATGGAATGTAAAGTGCTGGAAGAAATAGCTTAAAATAGCTTTAAAATAAGAAACAGATGAGATGAATATTTTATGTTAATGTTTTAAGCCTTAAAAACTATTTATTTCTAGCTTTATAGATAATGTTACCTTAATATCATGAACCCTTCGGATGTCCATTTGGACCCACGGATTACATTTTATACAATTTCTATTGGTATTGCTCATAGTGCTCATGTGACACATTAAACCTCAGTGAAATGACATTTCAAACAGAAACTGCAGTTCACATCTTTTTCAACAAAAAATCACAGTATTAGCCTTGTGTCCCATGCATTCTTCCAGGACTGAGCCCTGTATTTTGCATACAACCCAAGTTGTATGCAAGGTTAAAGTGAAGCTTTAACCTTCACTCTTTATTCAGGAGTAGGATTCATTAAAATACATTCTTAGAATTTAAGGCACACATTAAGAAGATGTAACCACTGAGGAATATGGTGCTTTTAGGATAAAACGTAATTAATAAAATGCAAAATGTGTTTTATGAAGTTATGGTTTTAATTTACTACCTTAAGAAATATGCTCTTGCAATTGTATACAAGGGAACTTCCCAAGAGAATTTAAATCCTCTTTTACCCTCCCTCCTCGAGGTGCTGAAACGATTATGATTAATGCACACTAAATCTCTCTTCACTGGAAAGGGCCTAGCACATTTCTAAAACCAAATTTAAGCTACTGAGAAGTACGACAGTCTGGACTCTGGAACAACTTCCTCAGACTTGAGAATTTCTCTCCTCTCTCTTTTTCCCTTTGGTGTTATGACACAGCAGGAGATGGAGTGTGTGAAAGGTGGGCCCAGCTGGAGGAAGCACAAAAGACGGGCCACATACAACCCCAGCGATCCCAGCAAATGGACAACCGACATTGGACGCAAGCAGTTCACAGGAGAAAAAGTGAATCTGTGTTGCAGCCTGCATTTAACCTGCATTTTAAGAAGCAGTTAGAGAGATATACAACGTAAATATGGGCAAGATAAGTACTATAAGCATGCAGCGCTCTAAATTCATAGGCGACATCAGCAAAACTATATATGTTCATGTAAATGGGCATATGGCCTTCTTTCTCTTAATTCCTCAATCTTCACAAACAAATGCACTAGTGGGAGGTTAGCACAAGTAAAAACAGCATTAATGGGTCGCATATTAATATTTATGCTTTACTATATAAAGACCTTGCATTCATTATGACTCTGTTTTGCAAGCTGAATGAATAACTTATGTTACATTATGTATGGGTACATATTAAACAGACGTGTCTACACTTTCTTAGTTCAGGATATGATTAATGCAGCCTATCAGAAGCCAGATGGTGCAGAACTAGAACCATCAATCAAAATGAAAAGACCACTGCGTGCTCTCCACAATGAGGTTCTCACAAATGGAGATGCTGTTCACAGACCCTAACTGGTAATAGGCAGAAAATGCCAAGAACATAGCTGCACTGTCCCACTGGGATAAAAAGTCGCAGCTCAGGCTTGGCGGGATACAAAATCTGGCGCGGGCACTCGTCGCTGGAGCCCTTGAGCATAAGAGCTGGGAAAACCCCAACAACCAGTCTGTCCTTAAGGTTAACAAAAAAGAAATTCAGAAGCTTTTTCATTATTTTAATAATGTTTGCACTGATGACAGTATGTGTCAAACAGCATCCATTTCCCATTTGATTTGGGATGGGACAGTGCCACGTACCAACACAGCAGCTGCCACTGTCTGCCTGACACGTGCGTGCGCTGGCGTCTTGCTTCTTTCGCACAGGCTATATTGTAAATAACCCCAGATGCTTTAGTCTTAGTTTGCAGCCTTTCTTCACGGATCTATGGGAAAAAATTTTAGTCTGTGTTATGCTTAATACTAATGACTATTTTGGGGGCAGTTGTAGGCAGAAAGGTGGTCGAAAGATGTTTCCTGTTCCTTTAATAGCTTTACATAAAAATAACTACAGCAACACAAGGTGCTTTGTTTTTGTAAATGGATCATGTGTGCTTAGAAAATGTCAACTAATCCCCATGCATTGCAGGACCAGGAAAAAAAATTTAAAACAAATATATATGATAGCCACTGAAATACCATCTCAGAATTCTAATTTTCTAGAATTTAGAGGAGGCAGACAGATGTACAGGCAAGAAGAAAATTCTAGGAAATGTATACTACTTCCAGAAGAGTTATGCAGCAAAATGAGATATTTAAATATGTTGAAAACCACAAATTTAAAAGGCTAATGGAAATAAAAATATTTGGAAAACTTAAATGTGTTATCTAAAGATATTTCCATCTAAAGATAAAAATTATATTATGACCTTCATAGCTTTGACATGTGAAATAATTTAGAGAACAGCCTACTTTAACTTTTGTAGCAATAAGAAAAAGGAAAAAGAAGTGATTATGCATATTTACATAATTAAGACCTTAAATAGAATTGCAGTACTTAGGAGATTTTTAAATTTATATTTCTATTTTCAATATTTTGTTGCTTTAAACCAGGGCTAACATGCAAAGTTATGTAAAATTCTGTTACCATCTTTCCCTTAATAATATGACCATTTCTTACATTGCTATAAATTCTGTGTAAATAATAGTTATCAGCTGGGTATTATTCCACTGCACTTATATATTATGATTTACTTATACAATTAATTTCCTTAATGGCAAACATTTGAGTTTTTTTCTCTCTCTTTCCTATTATCATTAATAATACAGTGAACAATTTTGTGAAAAGTGGTGTTCCTGTCTTATGAAATACTTCCTTGGAATAGATTTTCAGACACAGAATTGCTGCTCTAAAATTTTAGGGCTCTAAAATTTATATTCTCATTCAGCACTTGGTAGTCTCTATTTAAAAGTCTTCATAATTTTATAGGTGAAAATAATACTTTATTATAATTTAAATTTGTACTACTTTAATTACTGGCTAGGTTAAGAATTGTTCTGTGGTTAAATAACCACATTTCCTTTTTAAAGTCTTATCAATGTCTTAGAAAATGTGTCACGCTTATCTACTCATAAAATGAATCAAAGATACTCCTCCTTGGAATACTGACTTTGTCTAATTCTTTGAAATCAGTTGAGATTACTTGAAGGTAATAGCTTTCAAGTTTATGTATTTATTACCCATTATTATTTTAGTATAAACTAAATACTCCCTTAAAAATAAATATTTTTCACTAATTTGGACCTTGCACACATTATGACTATTTTGCAGGCTGAATTAGTAACTAATGTAACATTACGTATGAGTATGTGTTAAACAGATGTGTCTATACTTTCTTAGTTCAGGATATGACTAATGCAGTATCAAGTCTCCCTGGAGGTGGTGGTGGTGGTTTAGTTGCTAAATCGTGTCCGACTCTTGCGACCCCATGGACTGTAGCCTGCCAGGCTCCTCTGTCCATGGGATATTCCAGGCAAGAATACTGGAGTGGATTTCCAGTTCCTTCTCCAGGAGATCTTCCCGACCCAGGAACTGAACTCAGGTCTCCTGCATTACAGGCAGATTCTTTACTGACTGAGCTATGAGGGAAGCCCAAATTGTTAAGTCCAGTTTGCTCAAATGTGGAGTTGACTGAAGGTCTGAATTCCAGAGTAGTTAGAAATAAAGAAGCTCATATTCTGTAGAACACAAATATTGAAAATCAGTAATAGATACAAACAAAAGTATACAATGATGCCCCAAATCTCCAAAGCACCTTGTGGTGAGGTGAAAGGCCTCTCAGACTAGGAGTTGGCAAATCTCACTGTAAGGTATAGTTTTATCATTAATTAGTTAACTACCAGGGCATGTAACCCCTGTGGGCCATAGTTTTCAGATATTAATTAAAAGAGAAAGAAAAAAGAAGGAATTGCTTATTAAGTTGACCTTAACAATTCCTCTCAGTGCTAACATAAATGCTGCTAAATATATACCCTATTACTTTGACTATTTAAGGGATAAAGGTAAAAACCATCTACTGCCAATTTATTAGCATGTAAAATAATCGAAGTAATCTTATTTTGGATTATATCTACAGTTATCAGTACAATTCATTTTTTTCTCCTTGTTCTTTTTTAGGGTGAGGTGGGGGAAATGGTAAACTAGAGTTAGCATCCTGCAAGACAATACTGATTATTCAAAGGAATGGCTGGACCACAAGAACCAGGCTGCGATATGCTAATATGGCAACACACATCTAAGCAGCATTCTAAGGCAGGTACTGTCAGTCAAAGTGTGAATTATGAGGTCTACTTTGGGTTCACACATGTTAGTTAGTTTTTTGACCCTTCACAGCACAGGCTTTTCACTGTTATGCTATCCTGGAGAGTCTCAGTGCTATACTAAAATGACTTGCTTCAAAAATACACATATAGCAGAAACAATCAGTTCACAGAGAACCTGAACAATTTCCACTTCTCTCCTTTAGATTTCAAACTGGTTAGATTTTTATCTAGTTGAAGGGCCCTAGTGACACTTTCTGGTATCCAATCACACGGATGCTTTAACTGCCATAAAATTACCTCATTGTTGATATTCTTTAACAGATATCTAATTATAGCAATACAAGTTTACTGGCGGACTTATTTTTTAACATTTATTAAGCACAATATTCAGAGCACTGTACCAATCTTTTCAACATATATTCTCTTTTTTANAATTACCTCATTGTTGATATTCTTTAACAGATATCTAATTATAGCAATACAAGTTTACTGGCGGACTTATTTTTTAACATTTATTAAGCACAACATTCAGAGCACTGTACCAATCTTTTCAACATATATTCTCTTTTTTATTCCTTACAATAACTCCATGGAGTAGGTATTATTTTTTAATCTCCATTTCAGAGATGAGAAAGTCGAGGCTCAGAGAAGTTTAGCAAACTGCTTATGACACACAGCTAATAAATGGCCTATTAAAACCCAGGCTTCAGTGTTCTCTTTTGAAAGCTGTCCAAAACAGTTTGAAAGCTTACTGGGTTTTATAAATTTGATGGTACAATAGCCCATTATGCTGTTCAATGCCCCTTAACAGGAAGATTGATGGAGTATATTCTATTTAGAGATTTGCCCTAAGAAAAGGTTGTCACTCCTCCTGAGTGATATACTTTCTGTTATTACAAAATGAAAGCTGTGCATTTAGCTGTTTATCTATTTGCCTTTGCTTCCCAGAAGCCCAGGCTTTTATTCTCAACTGTAACAATGACTCAGACTTTATGGGTAAACAACACAGCTCTTCTTATTCTATTCTAAAATGTTTTATGTACTTTTTATATAAGCCACCCTGAGGCTTTAAATAAAGCCAAAAAATAAAAACAAAACAGGTTTTAAGTAATGAAGGCAATGTGTCAGTAAAACAGAATCATATTTTAATCATAATGATACTTTCTTTAGTCAAGTAAACTCAACCTGATGAAATAGTGAAATAAATAACAATTAACTTTTTTTTTTTTTATTATATGCTTTAACATGTATCACCTCATTTGGTACAACAACTCTGTGAGATAAATAAGTATCTGCATCTAGCAGATAACAAAATAGTGATCAGACAAAATAATTTATCCAACATCAAGTCATGAAGCACTGATTTGAGGTTGGTTCTTCAGATTGAGGGCAGGAGGAGAAGGGGACGACAGAGGATCAGATGGTTGGATGACATCACCGACTCAATGAACATGAGTTTGAGCAAGCTCCGGGAGACGGTGAAGGACAGGGAAGCCTGGCGTGCTGCAGTCCATGGGGCTGCAGAGTCAGACGTGACTGAGTGACTGAACAACAACAGCTTCAGACTCTGTTTTATCATAATTCTAATATTTAGTGGAGCAATTTTATTATTTGTAAAAAAATTAAACTCATAAATTCAAATGACAGAGAGTGATTTCCTATACTGCTTATAACAACAAAGCATATTATAACTATGTTTTGGCATTCGCTTCACTAGAAAATCAAAATGGTCCAAAATGACCCAGCAATTTTACTATATCCACATGTATGACACTTCAAATTAAATATACATTGCTCAAATGTGGTTAAAACCCTTACAGACAGACTATATTACGGCACCGTAGGGGCTGTGAAGGGGCTGTGCCCCTTCATCTCTCATGCTGTAGCTGATGTGGTTGAGTGAGTCAACAACATCCCTTGCTTCCCGGGGTGAGAACGCCGACTGGCTTAAGTCAATAAGCACACTGATCCCAAAGTCAGGGAAATACATACAGTTCCAACTGATCGGGTTTGGTGGAACTTCAGCTGGATATTTCAGGACAGTGGCTTTCTCTCTTCTTTACGTTTGGTGGTGTGAGGAGAGGGGCTGCCACAGCCACTTTGCTAACTCCAAGGCTGGGGGAGCTTGAGGATGGCTGATACCTCAAACCCTGCCAAGTGATACAGCAGAGATTGCTACTGGTGACTCCATGTGAGTTCTGAATCAAACTTGGCTTAATGCAAAAATCTACCTTGACAGTTCAATTAAGGAAGCCGATAAATTATACATATAAATTGTCTCTTTGTTTAAGTCAGCATGAGTTGAGTTATTCACAACATTACTTTAAATAAAATATCCAATAAGTCAATTAGGATCCTTAGGGATATGTCACATTATCAAATTAAGTACAATGTGGGTAAAACTAGCAAATCAAAATTGTAGACTTGGGTCTTCTGTTTGAGCAATATTAACTTAACAGAAGACCAGTTCATGACTGGCTGTGGAGAGTGTGTGTGTACGTGCACATGTGTGCATGCTACAGGTAGCAGTGAGACAGGAGGACTCGGAAAAGTGATAAAGGTTTAGGATAAGTGCCAAGAGAAATGAGAAATGGAGCTGACTGCCAATGTAGAAAAGGATAAGACTGGGCTCAGCTGAGATGGGAACGCATAACTTTATAATGAAGCCGATTGCGCTCATATAGAACATTTGGAAGCAATGTAACACACACACATGTTGTGCAGGCACATGGGATGCAAACACCAGTACATTTTACACCACCCCATTATTCTAATTTGCCATCAAATTTGTAAACTTTGGGTGTGGAAGAGGCAACACACCCTTGTACACTGCACTCAACCACAGAAGAAAGCATACCCTGCTTTCAAACCATTCTCCTTAATTTTATATAAAGGTAACATAACTGGGAACACAAAAGATAAATTTTAAATATGAAATATAGAAATCCAGTGGGATCACTGCTTGTCTGTACAAGCTTATAATTCTCATGCGTGCACAGATATAGATGCTTCAGAGATACACAGCCAAGAGTATAAGACAATCAGACCTTGAAAAAACATTATGCTCATCTTTTAAATCACCATTTATTAAACATATTCTGTGTGTCAGCCATCCCTAATCCTTCAGAGATGCAGACCCTACAGACACAAACTCTGTCCTCAAAAGCTTCAGTCATCCGGGGAGACAGAAGGATCGAGAGGCTGGGGGAGCAGGTGGAGAGGAAAGAAGACAAGGGTGGCTTCCTGGAGGAGGGGACTGGACTTGAGCTTGGAAGAGGAAAGATGAAACAGGGAAATGAAAGAGCAGCAGCTCCCAGAAATGGAAAACAGGAAGTACAGAGACATGGGGGCAGAAGGAGCATAGGGTACCTGGGAGAGGCATGTAATTCTGCTGGACCCGGGAAGGCTGGAGAATGAGGTAAAAGGAAGGCACAACCAGCCAGAAGGGGCCTTAGCTGTCTCTCTGGGGCTTTACTCTGTAAGTGACTCAGGGCTGTGGAGGGATTTCATGCAGGGGATTAACACAATCTGAACTGTATTTTATAAATATCCCCATCAAACTGGGAATGACATACACACACTGTGTGCGTGTGCGTCCTCAGTCGTGTCTGACTTTCTGGGATCCCATGGATGGAGCCCGCTAGGTTCCTCTGCCCATGGGATTTCCCAGGCAAGAACACTGGCGTGGGTTGTCATTTCCTTCTCCAGGGGATCTTCCTGACACAGGGATCAAACCCACATCTCCTGTGTCTCCTGCACTGGCAGGCGGATTCTCTACCACTGAGCCACCTGGGAAGCCCCATATATACACTACTATATATAAAAGAGATAACCAATAAGGACCTACTGTACAGCACAGGGAATTCTACTCAGTACTTTGTAATGACCTATATGGGAAAAGAATCTTAAAAAAAAAAAGTATATACATATAACTGTTTCACTTTGGTATACAGCAGGAACTAATGTAACAACTATACAGCTATACAACCACAATTACACAACTATAGTTGTAAACAACTACACTACAATAAAAAATAAACAATCTACTATTAAATTAAAAAAAACACAATCAACCAGGTAAAAAAAGAAAGCAGTAGGAGAACAGATTAGAGTCTGGGAGCACAGTGAGAATGCAAACAGGGAAATCAATCTGAGGCAGGTGAAGAAACTCAGGAGAGAACTGTCAGAGGCCCCCACGAGGGTGTCCGTAGTGAAGACCATGGCCAGATCTAGATAAGCACAGGAGATCTGGGAGAATCTGACCAGGCAGAGGTGGCGGGTAAAGGCAGAGGAAAGAGGCCAGGGACGCCATCCTGGACTGTGGCTGAGAAGCAGGATGACCTGTTGGTATTCGTCAAGCTGGTAAACACAGAGTAGGTGTGCTGCGCATGGAGCAGAGGGAGGAGGTGAATCCAGTCCAGGATGTGGTGAGGTTAAGGGATGATTCCAAAGGAGATGCCCTGGAGTCTGCTGCATGGACGCTCAGGTTCCTGGGGGCATCCACGGGCACGCGAGGAATAGAACACTGCTGTGAACAGGCGAGAGCTACCTTCGTCAGAGACACAGAAGAGAAGCCCGGAGGGGGAGACCGGGGAGGTGAGGGGAAACCCTGGAAGAGATCAACAAACTAACACGTGTGTATTACACCATGAACCTATTACCTGAAAATCAGCAAATTATATCCTTAGATCAGGGTTTTGCAATCCTTAAGGGACGTTTTAAAACACACGTGTGTTCTATCTTCAGAATTTGTCATTATGAATACTTAATCTGAAAGAGCTTTCTCATCCCTGAACTAAAACCATTTGTCTTTATTTTAAAATGAGTACATTTGCACATTACAACTGAAGTGAAGACTGGGGGATGTTTACACATACCAAGTCCAAAAAGAGAGAGTGAACTCAGTCATCAGGCAGAGAGGCAGCACCGGCAGACCTGAAGCCTTGGCAACTGCTGACCTTCAGTGGCGCGAGCTTAGTGACAATTCGGTAGCAGTTCCCTTCTGTTGTTCTAACCTCACTACAGACTGTGACAGCATTTCAGCAGGAGAGACCAGGTTTGCCTCAATTTTTCAGAGCAAACTTTCAGGTTTTGACCTAATCTTCTTCAAGTAAGTGAAAGGTAAGTGACTGTAAAGTCAGATAAACCTATCAGCAAATGGGGCTGTGATAAAAGGGGACTTTTATAACCCGTGGATTGACCTCCATCTACACTGAGATGCTCATACAACAGCAAGAGGCCCTCTTTCCTTCACCAAGGACCCGAGAGCAGGGCCAGGCTCTGCTGATTTAAGAGATAGCTGAATTTTCAAACAAACTGTCACTCAAACACTCAACTAAATTTAAGGTAAAAACATCCACATTTAATTTGTGAGTATGGTCGAAGCCATTCAAAGAATTTTAAGGTCACTTCTCAGGTGGGAACAACTACCCAGAACTTGGCTATCTGCAGAGAATTCATTCAAGCTAACCTTGATATTGCTTGCGTGCTCAGTTGCATCTGACACTTTGTGAGCCCCATGGATTATAGCCCACTAGACTGCTCTGTTCATGGGATTTTCCAGGCAAGAACACTGGAGGGGGCCGCCATTTCCTTCTCTGGGATCTTCCCGACCCAGGGATCGAACCCATGTCTCTTTGCATCTCCTACATTGGCAGGCAGATTCTTAATCATTGCGCCACCTGGGAAGCCCAACCTTGATATTAGCCAGAGCTTATATTTTAGTCATATCACATATATACCTCTCTCTACACACTTAAATACACATACCCCACAAATATTTATAAGACATATACACACACTTGAAGTCTATATTTCATATCTCCTATATTTCACAGGTGGTGCTAGTGGTAAAGAAGCTGCCTGCCAACGCAAGAGATGTAAAAGATGAGGATTCAATCCCTGGGTCAGGAAGATCGCTGAAGAAGGAAATGGAAATCTGCTCCAGTATCCCTTGCTTGGAAAATTCCATGGATGGAGGAGCCTGGCAGGCTACAGTCCATGGGGTTGCAAAGAGCTGGGCACAACTGAGCTCACACACACACACAGAGCAACTATTTACATAGAATTTACATGCAGCATGTGAAATGCCAGGCTGCATGACTCACAAGCTGGAATTAAGATGCCAGGAGAAATATCAATAATCTCACATATGCAAATAATATCACTTCATTGGCAGAAAGTGAAGAGGAACTAAAGAGCCACTTGATGAAGGTGAAAGAGGAGAGTGAAAAAGCTGGCTTAAAACTCAACATTCAAAAAACAAAGATCATGGCATCTGATCCCATCACTTTAGGGCAAATAGATGGGGAAAAAGTGGAAACAGTGACAGATTTTATTTTCTTGGGCTCCAGAATCACTGCAGACAGTGACTACAGCCATGAAATTAAAAGACGCTTGCTCCTTGGAAAAAAAGCTAAGACAAACCTAGACAGGGTATTAAAAAGCAGAGGCATTACTTTGCCAACAAAGGTCCATGTAGTCAAAGCTATGGTTTTTCCAGTAGTCATGTACAGATGTGAGAGTTGGAGTGAGAAGGCTGAGTGCTGAAGAATTGATAGTTTTGAACTCTGGTGCTGAAGAAGACTCTTGAAAGTCCCTTGGGCAGCACGATCAAACCAATCAATCCTAAAGGAAATAAAATCTGAATATTCATTGGAAGAAAATGATGCTTCAATACTTTGGCCACCTAATTTCGAAGAGCTGACTCATTGGAAAAGCCCCTGATGCTGGGAAAGATTGAAGACAAGAGGGAAAGGGGGCAACAGAGGATGAGATAGGTTAGATGGCATCACTGACTCAATGGACTTGACTTTGAGCAAACTCCAGAAGATGGTGAAGGACAGGGAAGCCTGGCATGCTGCAGTTCATGGGGTAGCAAAGAGCTGGACATGACTTAGCAACCGAACATCAAGGTATTATAAGCAACCTAGAGATGATTTAAAGTACGTGGGAGGATATGTGTAGGTTACATACAAATACTATTATCTTCTAGTATCAGGGACTTGAGTATCTGTGAATTTTGGTACCCTTGGGTGAGGGGGTTGTCCTGGAACCATTCCCTGTGGAAACTGAAGTATGACTATACTGTGCTTTGACAATGCAAACTCTTAAAAATGTAGGACTTACACAAACCTTATTAGTTCTTATTAGAATCATGTATGTGCTAAGTCGCTTCAGTCATCTCTGACTCTTTGCGACCCCATGGACTGTAGCCCACCAGGCTTCTCTGTCCATGGGATTCTCCAGTCAAGAATACTGGAGTGGGTTGCTATTTCCTTCTCCAGGGGATCTTCCCGACCCAGAGATCGAAACCACATCCCTTACGTCTTCTGCATTGGCAGGCAGGTTCTTTTCCACTAGCGCCACCTGGGAAGTCCTAGAATCATGTACAGATTATATAAAACTATTTTTTTTTTTTCCAACCGAACAACAGTCAGACTATTGTTTGGAAAAAAATTATACCAACAATATGCTGAAGAATTCTTTCTATTCAAAGTTTTTAGCTTTATAAATATAGGCTTTTAAGTGTTTACACTGAGCTCCATAGGGCTCTGCTATTTCTGGAACTAAAGCAGGAGTTTTTAAATAAGGTTCAGAAGTTTCAGTGAATATGGGGGTGGCGGGGGCAGGGAGAGAAGAGCCCAAGACCACAGACCCCTAAGATCCCCAAACCCTGCTACTCAGAAAAAATGAAGATTTCTACATACAATTCTGCTGAAGCTTTGGAGGAGGCAGTAGATGACTTTCTTCAGTCAACATGCATTTATAGAGCACCTGCCATAGGCCAGCACTGTTTCCGGTGGTGGAGAAACAGCATTGAACAAAACCGACAAAATCCCTGATTACATTCTAACAATAAATTTTGCATTCATAATAAAAATAATTACAGCAGCAGTTATTTATTGAGAATGTACTATATGCTTAGTACTAGTGGTGGAGCTGACATTCTATTAATTATGATTTTACTGCAAGAACAATAGCAGACATTTTTTTGAGCACTTATTATGTGCCTGCTAGGTGTTATTTCAAATGCTTTTCATTTCATCCTCAGGACAACCCTACGAAGCAGGTACGAGCAAATTTCACTGATTCTTAACTGCATATTTCTCCTTTACATTTTAGCATTTCTCAGTTTGAGATGCATCTTCTAATGAATGGTGTCTCACTATTGTAATAGCTAGAGTTTTTTCTTTTCTTAGGGTTATATACATTTTCATTTTGCATAGGAGAAAATGGAGATAAATACAGCTTCAGTTTCTTGGCAAAGGTACACAGCTGGTACGTATTGGGTTGGGCAAAACATTCTTTCAGGTTTTTCTGTAAGATGGTACACAAAAACCTGAATGAACTTTTTTTTTTTTTTTGCCAAGCCAATCTATGTGTCAGAATTTCAAGTTTTAAATGTGGAGATAGCTACATAAAATAAAAAATTCAATTATTCTATTTTTTGTGGATATTTCTGACAACTGAGTCGCTACACTCAAAAAAGAAATACAAATGAAAACTGCAAGATGTCTTTCTCTAACAGAAAAGGATTTTAAAAGTCAGCTGACAAAGTATGTCAGAGAGGGTGTGGGGGAACGACCTTGTCGGTGAGCATGTACGTTGCAACAGCTTGTCTAGTGGGTATTTTGCAACTCCTATCGTGATTTAAAATGCACACACCCATGATCCTGTCATTCCACTTGTAGAAATTTATCCTACAGTTAATATTTATACATGTGTGAAATGACATGTGAGATTATAGACTACAGCAATGAGTATAATATCAAAAGATCAGAAGTCATGTGAAGATCTATCAGTAAGAGTCTACTTAAATAAATACAGTACACATCTGGAGCAGCACATATACATCTATTGTTTTATAAAAAGGAAAAAGGCAGCTCTTTATGTATGGACTGAAATTATCTTCAAGACATATTATAAAGTGAAAAGGAGAAGCATTTGAGATGGGTGGGAAGGAGGTTCAAAAGGGTGGGGATATATGTATACCTATGGCTGATTCATGTTGAGGTTTGACAGAAAACAAAATTCTGTAAAGCAATTAATCCTTCAATTAAAAATAAATAAATTTTTAAAAAGAGTATATATGTATATAAAGACACATAGAAAGGGATGTGTTTTTATATGCAGAAAGCAACTTGACGTTTACACAANAAAGGGTGGGGATATATGTATACCTATGGCTGATTCATGTTGAGGTTTGACAGAAAACAAAATTCTGTAAAGCAATTAATCCTTCAATTAAAAATAAATAAAATTTTAAAAAGAGTATATATGTATATAAAGACACATAGAAAGGGATGTGTTTTTATATGCAGAAAGCAACTTGACGTTTACACAAGGAACTTAAACACTGGTTGCCTCTGGAGGGGAACAGGGATCTCTAATATTGGGTCAGGAGGGAGACTTTCTTTGAATATGGTATTAAGTGCATGTATTACCTACTTTATGATTAAAAACCAAGAACAAACTTAGTGCCTCCTCCTGCAGCGGTGGTCAGTACTACTGGAACATTCCAGCTACACAGTCACATGGCCAGAGCAGCAAACTGGCAATGAGAAGGCTGGATTTTCACCCTGTATTTGCTGTGGGATAGTGGGTAAGGGCTTGGGATGGTTATGGTATGCAGAGCAAAAGAAGAACAAAATACACTTCATGCATATAACACATTCGATTCTAGTCCACCATTCAGGGTCTTCCCCTGGAGGGGAAAGAAAAAGACAAGACATGCTCTTTGTCCTGTTGACACTCATGGTGTGATAGGAGGAAACAGCTATGTCAACAATAAATACACAACAGAACAAAATGACTCTAACGCAGCGTTTGTTGCCACCTCCTCCTCTTGCCCCACTGGCTTCTAAGCATTTTATCCCAGGTATGGTACCAATTCCCTAAAAAACAGACAAGCAAGCAAGCCTCACGGTTGCTGAATGGAGCTGAGTTCTAAGAGCATGACAACTCGAATAATAAAGACCCCACCCCAGTACTCTTGCCTGGAAAATCCAATGGACGGAGGAGCCTGGTGGGCTGCAGTCCATGGGGTCACTAACAGTCGGACAGACTGAGCGACTTCACTTTCACTTTTCTCTTTCATGCATTGGAGAAGGAAATGGCAACCCACTCCAGTATTCTTGCCTGGAGAATCCCAGGGATGGGGGAGCCTGGTGGGCTGCCGTCTATGGGGTCACACAGAGTCGGACACTACTGAAGTGACTTAGCAGCAGCAGCACGCTTGTCATAGAGGCGGCATGAGAACAATTTCCCAGGCACATCAGAAAAGATGCAAAGATGGCAAAATGAAACTGAGTCTCGAAGTAAGAGGAAGAATCCACCAGGACCAGAGAGACTCCTTTACGGGTACAAGAAATGGAACGGGGAGGGTGGCGGGATTATAGGAGCTCTCTAGTTTAAGAAGGGGGAAGGGACGGACACAGTGTTGATTTTTCGTGTTTCTGTCTCCGAGGGAAGGGAAGCAAGTCCCAGAATACGTCACCAGGTTGAAGATCCCCAGAACTATAACCCATACAACTCCAAGCAGGAACACATTAGAGGGTAAAAAGCAAACACACCTAAGAAACTGTGTGGAGAGATGTAAAAGTAAGTGGTAATAGTAGGGAAATATAGTACAGGGAGGAGACAAGCTGAAGCGTAATCAAAGGAAGCACCCAGGCCCTAGAGATGAGGGTGTATGTGCGCGCTTGGTCACTCAATCGTGTCCGACTCTTTGCCACCCCATGGATGTTGCCTGCCAGGTTCCTCTGTCCACGGATTTTCCAAGCAAGAATGGAGTGGGCTGCCATCTCCCTCTCCAGGGGAGGCAACCAACCCAGGGATCAAACCCAGGTCTCTCGTGTCTCCTGCACTGGCGGGTGCATTATTTACTATTGTGCTGCCTGGGAAGCCCCTAGAGGGGAGGGGAGGGAGGCAGAAGTTAAAGTGTTAGCTACATCATAGCTTTAAATTAAATTAGAAAAATAGAGTGTTGATATGAAATAAGAAGTGAGGGATATAGACGAACAAACAACTTTAAAATTACCTCTCAAAAAATAAAGGGGGGGGGGCTAAGTTGAACTAGAGATCTATGTCAGATGATTATAGTTTACAGTAATTAAAAAGGGAATCGTTTCCTTTCTTACTCATGTGTGTGCCATATAATGACAGCTACATTAAAAAAACTTGAGTTTTCAAAACTCCTTTATTTTTATTTGACACACGTGCATTTAAAATACTTCTGGAAATCTGAAAAGCATCCAAAGCTAGAATGCTGAATAAAGAAAAGTATTAACAATCATGAGAAGAAGCTGGTTAACTCATTTTTTCCTCAGATGCTAAAATTCTCTAGATTTACAACTTCAAGAGAAGAGTGTTAATGTATACATTTAAAAAAACGCCACCAATGCTAACCGGAATTATGTCTTCTTAACCAGTCCATTCTGAAGGAGATCAACCCTGGGATTTCTTTGGAAAGAATGATGCTAAAGCTGAAACTCAAGAAGCTGGTTAACTCATTTTTTCCTCAGATGCTAAAATTCTCTAGATTTACAACTTCAAGAGAAGAGTGTTAATGTATACATTTAAAAAAACGCCACCAATGCTAACCGGAATTATGTCTGCTTAACCAGTCCATTCTGAAGGAGATCAACCCTGGGATTTCTTTGGAAAGAATGATGCTAAAGCTGAAACTCCAGTACTTTGGCCACCTCATGTGAAGAGTTGACTCACTGGAAAAGACTTTGACGCTGGGAGGGATTGGGGGCAGGAGGAGAAGGGGACAACCAAGGATGAGATGGCTGGATGGCATCACGGACTCGATGGACGCGAGTCTGAGTGAACTCCGGGAGATGGTGATAAACAGGGAGGCCTGGCGTGCTGCGATTCATGGGGTCGCAAAGAGTTGGACACGACTGAGCGACTGAACTGAACTGAACCTTGCACAGAAACCCTAGAGAGAATGAATTACTGGCCCATGGAAATACTTTCATTTCACTACTCTTTGTCAAGACAATTCTGGAAAATGTGGAAGTCACAATCTGTATTGAAGGTTGGTGATCATAGGAGAGTGGTACACAGAATGAGGTCTGTACCTGTTGTATAAAGTGTTGAGGAAGATAGAGGCCAGGTCTGGGAAGAAAATTCTGCAAAGAGCATCAACCCTCCAATGAAAAGATTCTCAACCAGCTGAAAACTTTAGCAGCAGAGCTATAGATGGGGGGAAAAAAAAATCAGGAGTAGCTTCCTCATTTCTCTAGTGGATGTCTGCATTACTTGCTTTAAGCATCACTGGCATTAACGCTTTTTAGTGTCAAAACATCTCAATAAAAAGAACTTCAGCTGGAGAGAAGTCATTAACATATTTTACAACAAAATGTATTGCTGGAGAAACAAAGTGTACTTTTCAGGGGTAGATCTGAAAACTCTTCCTTGAAAATAAGCTAGAAGCATTTTTTAATTTTAACTTTTGTGTCTTCCAAGCAATTTTCCAAACAGGTTTCCCAGGTTAAAACACAGTCACAAGATTTTAGAGAACAAAAGTTAAATGAGTAGCTTGTTTCATCTTCTTCATTAAAACAGTAAATGTCTGAAAAACCATCTGACATTGGTGTCAGTCTTTGACAGGGAGGCCAGGCACATTATACAAGGATAGGGTTAGGAACAGGAAGAAACTTGCGCATATCCTTCATGTTATATACAGGGGAGGTTTTAAACTCATTTTTTATTTCATTCTCTCTGAGATATTCTTTTCCCTTTCATCTTTCTATCTCAATTTGCCAAAATGAAAAGTGTAATGCACATACAACTGGGGTTGCCAGATAAAAACAAAACATCCACTTACATGTGAATTTCAGATGAACGAATCAATTTTTAGTACAAGTAAACTCCAAATATTGCATGAGACATACTTATACTAAAAAAAGAAAAGAAAAAGAAAGCAAACAAACAAGAACAACTTGTTGTTTATCTGAAGTTCGAGTGTAACTGGTGTTCAGTTTTCATTTGCTAACTGGCAACCTGACAGGTTGGAAGGACTGATGCCGAAGTTGAAACTCCAGTATTTTGGTCATCTGATGCAAACAGCTGACTCACTGGAGAAGTCCATGATACTGGGCAAGATTGAGGGCAGGAGGAGAAGAGGGCGTCAGAGGATGAGAGGGCTGGACGGCATCACCAATGCAATGGACATGAACTTGGGCAAACTTCCGGAGATGGTAGAGGACAGAGAGCCCTGGCGTGCTGCAGTCCATGGGGTTGGAAAGGGACAGACGTGACTGGGAGACTGAACGACACCGACAGCCCAACAAGCAGCGGGCCTAATATGTCAAGTGGAGGGTGAGCTAGCTAAGAATGTTGCTGGGGAAGGCTGGTAAGCGGTAGTGNAACTTCCGGAGATGGTAGAGGACAGAGAGCCCTGGCGTGCTGCAGTCCATGGGGTTGGAAAGGGACAGACATGACTGGGAGACTGAACGACACCGACAGCCCAACACGCAGCAGGCCTAATATGTCAAGTGGAGGGTGAGCTAGCTAAGAATGTTGCTGGGGAAGGCTGGTAAGCGGTAGTGCCCACTGGTGGTCAGACGCAGAAAGAAAGGCTGGGCAGGCTGCGTATCAAGACAGGAGGAGGCTGGTGATACATTTTAACTGCATGCAGAGGCTGATGGCAGAAGACCAGCCTGGGGAGTGACTGGTGGAGCACAGGGAGGTAAGCAGCTCAGGGCTGAGTGGTACAGGCACACACTCTGGCTCTTGATATATGCAGTTCCTCTTTCCTCCTCTGCTGATTTCTTCCTCACGCTAGTTAATTTCATATAATGACGACAGTAGAAAATGAGATACCTTTAGACTTGATAAATAATTTAGAATATAGTAACTGCCACTTCTATGTAGATTTTATTTTTTTACTTGAGATGTGATTGAAACACATTATGTTAGTTTCAGGTGTACAACATAATGACTCAATTTCTGTATATACTGCAAAGTGATCAGAGTGGGTCCAGTTAACATATGTCCCCATACACGTAAGACATTTTTCCTTTAATGAGAACTTTAAAGATTTACTCTTTTAGTGATTTTCAAATACACACTACAAAATTATTAACTCTAGCTGTCATACTGTACATTGCATCTCCATGGATTATTTATGTTATAATCGAAAGTCCTATCTTTTGACTCCCTTCATTCATTTCTCCCACCTACCACCAACACCTGCCTCCGAAAATCATCAATCTGTTTTTTTTTGTTTGTTTTTTAATCTATGAGTTTATTTTGCTTTGTTTNGTCCAGTTAACATATGTCCCCATACACGTAAGACATTTTTCCTTTAATGAGAACTTTAAAGATTTACTCTTTTAGTGATTTTCAAATACACACTACAAAATTATTAACTCTAGCTGTCATACTGTACATTGCATCTCCATGGATTATTTATGTTATAATCGAAAGTCCTATCTTTTGACTCCCTTCATTCATTTCTCCCACCTACCACCAACACCTGCCTCCGAAAATCATCAATCCGTTTTTTTTTGTTTGTTTTTTAATCTATGAGTTTATTTTGCTTTGTTTTAGATTTCACATTTAAGTGAGATCACACAGTATTTGTCTTTCTCTGCCTGACTTATTTCACTTAGCATAATGCCCTCAAGGTCCATTAGCAAGACTTCCTTTATGGCTAAATAATATTCCACTGTGTGTGTGTACATACAAATATGTTTTCCTTATCTGTTCACCTATCCATGAACGCTCAGGTTGTTTTTATGTCTTGACTATTGTAAATAAGGTGCAATGAACAATGGGGTGTATATCTCTTGTAGAGTTAGTGGTCTTGTTTTCTTTGAATAAATAACCAAAAGTGGAATTGTTGGATCACTTGGTAGTTCTGTTTTTAATTTTTTGAGGAACCACCAAACTGTTTTCCATAGTGGCTGTACCAACTGACAACAGAACGCAAAGATTCTTTTTCTCCACGTCCTTACCAACACTTATTTCTGAATTTTTGATAATGGCCATTCTAACAGTTTGAGTTAATATCTCACTGTGGTTTTGATTTGCATTTCCCTGATGATTAGTGTATGGATGTGAGAGTTGGACTGTGAAGAAGGCTGAGTGCTGAAGACTTGATGCTTTTGAACTGTGGTGTTCGGAGAAGACTCTTGAGAGTTCCTTGGACTGCAAGGAGATCCAACCAGTTCATTCTGAAGATCAGCCCTGGGATTTCTTTGGAAGGAATGATGCTAAAGCTGAAACTTCAGTACTTTGGCCATCTCATGCGAAGAGCTGACTCATTGGAAAAGACTCTGATGCTGGGAGGCATTGGGGGCAGGAGGAGAAGGGGATGACAGAGGACGAGATGGCTGGATGGCATCACCGACTCGATGGACGTGAGTCTGAGTGAACTCCGGGAGTTGGTGATAGACAGGCGTAATGTGATTCATGGGGTTGCAAAGAGTTGGACACGACCGAGCGACTGAACTGATGATTAGCGATGGATGATTAGTGAGTGATAAGGGCTTCCCACCTGCAATGTGTGGGACTGCTGTTCGATCCCTGGGTCAGGAAGGTCCCCTGGAGAAGGGATAGTCTACCCACTCCAGCATTCTGGCCGAGAGAACTCCATGGACCGTATAGCCCATGGGGTCCCAAAGAGCTGGACACGACTGAGCGACTTTCACTGCGATTCCTTTGACTTCGATGGTCAGTGATGCTGAGCATCTTTGCAGGTGCTTGTTGGCCATCTGTATACCTTCTTCTGTAAAATGTCTATTCAGATTCTCTGCCCACTTTTTAACTGAACTGTTTGTGAGTTACTCTGCTACTGAGTTGTATGAGTTCTTTATATATTTCAGATGTTAATCTCTCATGAGGTATAAGATTTGCAGATATCTTCTTCCACTTGGTAGGATGCTTTTTCATTTTGTTGATAGTTTCCTTTGCTGTGCAGAAGCTTTTTAGTCTGATGTATCCCACTTGTTTATTTTTGCTTCTGTTGCCTTTTAGATTTTCTTTTGATTAATTTTCATCAATACTTTTACATTAAATGCTAGCAAAATATTTGATCATGAACTTTGTTTCTCCTTATTCCTGATGTTTCCTGGGAGCAGCTGGGCAAAGAGGTGTGAGGTAAGAGAGCATGCTACTAAATAAAACATTCTTAAGTGAGGACCTGGGGAACTCTCTGACTTCTGATTTAGAAGCCCAGCTGCCTATAAAAGAAGTCAGAAATGCTAGCTGGGGTCCTGATGAATGGAACGGGTTTCCAAACTGTCCTGCTGCCATTTTCCCATCTCCACGTGACTTCAATTCATTCTCTCCTCAACCTTTTTCTGGGCTCTAGGCTTATAGGCGGGCTTGTCTTATTTATCTGGCTTGGATATCCCCTGCTGTTTTGGCCCTAAACACTCCAACCTTCAGCTGCAACTTGTCCCGTCCCCACCCTCACAGATGCAAGCTGAGAGGAGAGCAAGGTGAACAGGCTCTGCAGACAGAGAGCCCAGCAGTGCTTAACAGTCATCTGTTGGTCTCCGGTGGTAGAAGCCCTGGTGTCCAGCTTAACGGAAGTTTCCCTCCTTGCCCCAGGCTGACGGTGGATTTATCAGATTGGGGAAGAGTGGAAGTGAGGGTGGAGGTTCTCACTGCTCTACTGTCTGCTTTATGGGGAAGCAGTCTGTAGAATCTCTGATGCTTTTCCCCTGGACTATTTCTGTCCTCTCTCTCTCCTTTCTTCTCCTCCCTCTGTGGCTACATGGAGTTTGCCTATTTAGATGTCGATTTGCAGGTGGAGGGTAAGAAGGCCCATTCTGACCTAGAACTTGAGTTGTGCTCATCAATCCACCTTTATGAGAGCCTCTTCATCTGCAGATCTGCTGCTACTCGTGGCACAGGGGTGATGAGCATGGCCTCTGGAGCTAAACTGCTCTGTAACTTACTAGCTGTGTGACCTTGAGCAGTTTCTTAACCTATGTCTCAGTTTCATCATTCGTAAAACAAGGGATAATACTGAGTTGGCCAGAAAACTTCTCTGGGTTTTCAGTAAGATGTTACAGAAAGCCCTGAACGAACTTTTAGCCAACCCAATGACAGTACTGATAGAGTTGGTATGAAAATTAAAAGTGTATATGCAAAGCTCTGAGAATAGTACCAGTTACATGGTGTGCTTTAAGTAGTGTAATGATGATGATGATGATAATTCAATCAGATTTCAGTCTCCTTGCCAATCCTCAGGGAAACTGCCAGAGCAGAATTCTGACATCTATGGGTCCCTGGATATATCATTTTAACATACCACTAAAATCTTCGATATTTACATATACTTTGATACAACCTATCCCTGAAGTTACAGTAACAAAATAATGTGTTAAAAAAAAAAAAAAAGTTTAATTTTTAGAACAATGCCATGTTAGAAGGAAAAGAGAAAAATACAATGGTACAATATCAGAGTTAGGCTCCAGGAAACATGACCTGTTATTCAGCCTGAATTACAAGCTGAGAAAAGTTAAAAATAAAGAAAATGCTTTTGGATCAGGTTGGCATGGATCAGGAAGCAAAAGGGTGTCTAGAGATACCTATTCTTGAAGCCAGAAATAGCAGATCTGCCTCTGTGGTAACAATCATAGGGTTACCTTGAGCAGGAAGCACGGATTTTACACCAAAGGAGCTCTTTAGAATGTCCATTATTTTGAGACTGAGTTACTCATACGACTTTACTGTAGAGTTCCTGAGGCCAATGGAATGAGTTTAATATTTACTGAAGTGCTCACTTCCCTGTGTTCCAAGGCCATAACCTGAGCACGGTTTTAGTATGTTGTAAGCTCTTTAGTTTACTAAAACTATGGTTTTAGTATGAATGTGATAAATGTAACAATAAGGGAAGTCAATCAGACGTTTATCCAATTGTTCCTGCTATTTAGCAACATCCCCCAAATTACTTTTTAAACAACTTTTAGCCTTTGCCAAAGATGGGGACTAGAGTTAAGTGCTTGTGCTTGGGCTAGTTTTGCCCAATCTGCTGCAGAGAACGGTTTTAAGCATGGCAAATCAATAACATGTCTCTTCCTCTGCGTGTGCCATGAAAATCTGGCTATCAAGGAGTGCTGGATCCATTAAGAACTGAAGTTGCTATTTCCAGACAGCAGATAGCTCAAAGCCCAATAGGGCCAGCAGGCAATAATCCAAACCTGCATCTCCTTCTCTAAATGTACAACCCAAGGCACTCTGATGCTACTTCACTCCAAGCACAGGGCATGATGCAGGTTTGACAGTTCTGTAGCTGCCTCAGGATTGAGTCAACTGGCTGTGACTCTTCAAACATAAAGAACTGGATAAAGTAACTTCTATGTTAAATTACTAGATAGATGTGATTAACGGGAAAATGTAAATCGGTAGATGATTTTCTGAAATGAAACTGTTCCTTTGGCTTAAGTTGTGTTATGTGGATTTATGAAACCTGATGCCAAAGAGATTACTAGTCTCTTAGGGAAGAAAGGACAGTATATAACCAAAGACTTCTTTTCCCCAAGACTTCTGAAATAGAATGGGCTTCTGTCCAAATGAAGCTGCAGAAAATATAATTTTACACTTTCTATTACATAGTTCACTACACACTAGTAGGTACGAATTCCAAGAAGTATTTGTATCTGCAACAGTTCTTAAGGTAATCTTAGGAAGTGTGGATAAGGAAAACACATGTCAATTATTTTCGCATATTTAATACTGCAGGTAAAAATGCGCTATACTGGACTCCCCTGGTAGCCCAGTGGTTGAGAATCTGCCCACATGCAGGGCACATGGGTTCAATTCCTGGTCTGGGAAGATTCCACATGCCTCAGGGCGACTATGCCCGTGTGCCCGTGCGCCCAGAGCCTGTGCTCTGCAACAAGAGAAGAAACCACAATGAGAAGCCCCTGCACCACAGAGAGCAGCCCCGCTCACTGCAACTAGAGAAGGTCTGTGCACAGTAATGAAGACTCAGTGCAGCCAAAATCAATTCAGAAATTTAAAAAAACTCATTGTACTGATTCACTACTTACAAGTATTCACTCAAGTTATACCTAGAATAAGCTTTAGGATAAAAATATAATAATNTTACATATACTTTGATACAACCTATCCCTGAAGTTACAGTAACAAAATAATGTGTTAAAAAAAAAAAAAAAGTTTAATTTTTAGAACAATGCCATGTTAGAAGGAAAAGAGAAAAATACAATGGTACAATATCAGAGTTAGGCTCCAGGAAACATGACCTGTTATTCAACCTGAATCACAAGCTGAGAAAAGTTAAAAATAAAGAAAATGCTTTTGGATCAGGTTGGCATGGATCAGGAAGCAAAAGGGTGTCTAGAGATACCTATTCTTGAAGCCAGAAATAGCAGATCTGCCTCTGTGGTAACAATCATAGGGTTACCTTGAGCAGGAAGCACGGATTTTACACCAAAGGAGCTCTTTAGAATGTCCATTATTTTGAGACTGAGTTACTCATACGACTTTACTGTAGAGTTCCTGAGGCCAATGGAATGAGTTTAATATTTACTGAAGTGCTCACTTCCCTGTGTTCCAAGGCCATAACCTGAGCACGGTTTTAGTATGTTGTAAGCTCTTTAGTTTACTAAAACTATGGTTTTAGTATGAATGTGATAAATGTAACAATAAGGGAAGTCAATCAGACGTTTATCCAATTGTTTCTGCTATTTAGCAACATCCCCCAAATTACTTTTTAAACAACTTTTAGCCTTTGCCAAAGATGGGGACTAGAGTTAAGTGCACAAATAGTTTTGCCCAATCTGCTGCAGAGAACGGTTTTAAGCATGGCAAATCAATAACATGTCTCTTCCTCTGCGTGTGCCATGAAAATCTGGCTATCAAGGAGTGCTGGATCCATTAAGAACTGAAGTTGCTATTTCCAGACAGCAGATAGCTCAAAGCCCAATAGGGCCAGCAGGCAATAATCCAAACCTGCATCTCCTTCTCTAAATGTACAACCCNGCGTGTGCCATGAAAATCTGGCTATCAAGGAGTGCTGGATCCATTAAGAACTGAAGTTGCTATTTCCAGACAGCAGATAGCTCAAAGCCCAATAGGGCCAGCAGGCAATAATCCAAACCTGCATCTCCTTCTCTAAATGTACAACCCAAGGCACTCTGATGCTACTTCACTCCAAGCACAGGGCATGATGCAGGTTTGACAGTTCTGTAGCTGCCTCAGGATTGAGTCAACTGGCTGTGACTCTTCAAACATAAAGAACTGGATAAAGTAACTTCTATGTTAAATTACTAGATAGATGTGATTAACGGGAAAATGTAAATCGGTAGATGATTTTCTGAAATGAAACTGTTCCTTTGGCTTAAGTTGTGTTATGTGGATTTATGAAACCTGATGCCAAAGAGATTACTAGTCTCTTAGGGAAGAAAGGACAGTATATAACCAAAGACTTCTTTTCCCCAAGACTTCTGAAATAGAATGGGCTTCTGTCCAAATGAAGCTGCAGAAAATATAATTTTACACTTTCTATTACATAGTTCACTACACACTAGTAGGTACGAATTCCAAGAAGTATTTGTATCTGCAACAGTTCTTAAGGTAATCTTAGGAAGTGTGGATAAGGAAAACACATGTCAATTATTTTCGCATATTTAATACTGCAGGTAAAAATGCGCTATACTGGACTCCCCTGGTAGCCCAGTGGTTGAGAATCTGCCTACATGCAGGGCACATGGGTTCAATTCCTGGTCTGGGAAGATTCCACATGCCTCAGGGCGACTATGCCCGTGTGCCCGTGCGCCCAGAGCCTGTGCTCTGCAACAAGAGAAGAAACCACAATGAGAAGCCCCTGCACCACAGAGAGCAGCCCCGCTCACTGCAACTAGAGAAGGTCTGTGCACAGTAATGAAGACTCAGTGCAGCCAAAATCAATTCAGAAATTTAAAAAAACTCATTGTACTGATTCACTACTTACAAGTATTCACTCAAGTTATACCTAGAATAAGCTTTAGGATAAAAATATAATAATTCTGAAAGGCTTTAATAATTTTAGAGTATCTAAATAAATAGATAATTGGGGGAAAGACAGATTCTACCCTTCTCCCCTCTTGGGCTCTCATACATCTTCTGTTCCACCTGGTTAGTTTCTTTACCCAGTTACCAATACCTGTTCAACCACTCTTTGACTATTTCTCATTACTAACCACTCTCTATAGTAATACATACTTCATTTATCCAACGTTATTAACAACTGGCTTTTCCTAAGAGAGTTTTCAGGATAAAGACGATTTATTCTTAAAAGATCAATGTTTGTAAAAATAGATTATACACATCTCTACTATTTTTTAAAGAAAACATCTGTTTCCTGAGGTAATTTAGGTCCAATTATTTTACTCTGGGACTACAAAAAATGTATTACAGGGATATTTGGATCCACGTTAAGTGGCCTTGGGCAGCTGCACATTTAGAATCCCTCTGTTAATGACTTAGAGCGTTTATGGCCGGCCCTGTCCTTGCATTCATTTTGCATGCTGCCACTTCTTAATGGAGCTCTGACTTCTTGAAGCAATAACCACCCTCTTTTTAACTGCTGCTAGAGTTGACTGTGGTTTGGGAAACCACGCATCTCTGTTTGTTAGAACTATTTTTTTTTTCTTAAGTGGACTGTTTGTGGATGGAGAACTGAAGAACTAATGAGGCAGGGAGAGAGAGAATTAGATGATTGTGACAGTCTGGACCTAGGCTGGCTTACTTTCAGGTTCTGGGTTGTGTTTTTGACGGCTAAAATCACTACACAAAAGACCTCCGGTTGAGTGATTTTTTGTGTATTCATATGCTAACTTCTCAAGTGTATTCAATTCACAGGCAGCTGTTTTTTTGGACACACATGAGTCTGTTTACAGTTCAAGCGATACTTGTCTTATGTGTGTAGAAAAAAACCATTAAAATAACACTGGTCACCAAAAGACAAAGAAAAGTTTACCTCACCAACACAAGTATGTTTCTACTCATGTGTGTCCACTGATTTATGTCAAAAATTATTCAAACAACAACAGTGACTAAAAGAAAATGAGAAGCCCACTTCACAAAATACAGCAACTATAGCAATGACAACCTGTTAAAAAGACTCGCTTTTAACGGTCGAGTATATATTAATTCACACAGATTGTCTATGCTGAGGAAGCATTGGATTTTGCAGATGTAAAAGCCACTACAGACCTAAACGGAAGTGTGTGCCTTTTCCTCCCCAAGCATGTTCATATTTTACAGTAGCATTTTATGATAGCGAATTATGAACATCTGTCTTTAGCTGAGAAACCTAGATTTCCCCCAACACACAATTCTGATAATATGTAACAAGAAAGAAAAGAAGGAAGTAGGAAAGAGGGAGACATCATATATATGCACGGCAATATTTTCTTCAGGTCGGAGACAAAAAGCATATGCTAATCTGCATAGCTTTAATAACAATGTGCTAATGATAACCTATTCCACTTATCCTTGACTTAGCCAAAGGAGAAATGCAACTCCAGTTGGCTGTCCTTGGCCTGGGAAACCTTTGGTCCTATAAGCTTGTGGTTAGCTGTGATGTGGTTTCAGAAATTCCAAGCTCTGTTTATTATGTGTTTATTAAAACAACAGAGGAAAGAATATAATGTACAAAACACAATCAGATTACCTGCGGCTACTGGATTTCCTTTACCAAGGCTCCCTTTTTATTAGGAGAGAGAAATGAGACTTAGGGTTTGGTCAAGCCTTTCTGTGTATGTTTACGAGAATTCCTAAAAACAATTTTTAAAAAAGATGAACACAGCACTAGAGATAACAATCCAAAGTGAAATTCTTCCAGGCTCCAGCAAAATTTGACTTAGAGTATAAAAAAAACAAATCGAGTATTTTCCTCAAGACTCATCCTGAGTGCTCCTTTTGCCCTAAGCTCTATTTGCTTTTTTCAACAGCACTTAGAGAAAACCAACTGACCATTTACAACCTAAACAATGGCTTTCAAGTCTGATTAAGAAACGCACCTGGCTTCACTCAAACAACAAATTTGTTTAACCTGGTGACTTTCCTGTGTCTGGGGTCAGGCAGGCGCAGTCTCGGTTTGGCGGAGAAAAGGAGAGCAAACCTAAGTGACTCACTGAAAGCAAAATGGGGGGGCTGACTCCCTTTTCTCATTAAACTGTTTTAACAGTTTCTTGGAAGCAAGGCTATCATTTAAGTGACCCACTATAATTTGGGATGAACCCCCAGAAAATTAGGCCAACTTTAGAACAGGATTTGCATTTCTGGGTTTGCTCAGCATTATGAACCTTCTGAAATGTTAAGTATTCCTTCTTTTGGTACAAATTTACATTAAGGGAAAAATGAACAATTTAAAAAATCTAGCTAGAGAAGAACAGAATACCGTAACACTCACTCCCATGAGTAGACCATAGTGTTTTTTTACTTCTGGCGTCATTTTTACTATGGAAAATTTCAATCATATTAAAAAAAAATACACAGAATAGAAGGATGAACTCCTCCCCCCAAAATAATTTAGTTTTGATAATCATCAACACAAGGCCAACCTTTTTACTGTGCCCTACCCATGTCCTCTTTTAATTCTTTTTTAAAGCAAATCCCAGACAGCCTATATTTTATTTTATATAAGCTTTCATTTACAACATATGTATATATTTAACCTGAAAGATCTCTCCAGAAAGCTCATTGAGCATAAGATGTTTAAACCAATTTTAACCACATCGTACAAAACATTTTACACTAAAAGCTATCTGTCTAGAAAACTAATTTGAATATAATTGGGTAATTAAAATGACAAGGTAACTCAAATCACAATCTTCTATTATTTTATTTATGGAGAAAAAAGGAACATTCTAATATTAAGAAAACAGTGCAACTCACTCAATGCCCATGTTTCGAGAGACATAGTTAAAACTAAAACGGTTAAATTTGCCTGGAAGGAGTTTAGAAAAACATGAAGAGGTGAGTAAGGGGAAGGGGAGGAGAAATTTTCCTAGAAAATTTCCCCCTTTTTACTGCATATACAGAATAAAACAGAATGCCATCAGGCTAAACCTTGGGTGCTTCAAAAATCACTCATCAAGCCGTCCAGCTACTTAACAGTAATTTATGACCGACCTTAAAGCAAAGATCAAAGGGAACTCCATCTAGCATTTATGTTCAATTCCTCACTGCCTGATGACTAATTTGTAGAGGAATGAAGTCTTCACAGAGGAAGCCAAAATCATCTGAGGTGACTCTGATACAATGCCACAAAGGATATGAAGAGGAAGCCAGGAGAAGCTGTGAGTGGCTAAGCTCCATTAAGAGTTCTAATAAAAGAATAATGGAATTTCCCTTAACAGTGAATTCAAAAAATGTTAGAAGTGGGCAAAATTAGACAAGTCAGGCAAAACCTTTGATTTGTCACAGCTTATTGTTGCTGCTGCTGTTAAATATTAACTTCAGCCACTGTTGCATCTATGTTAATTAAATGACACTGCCTAAAAAAAAAAAAGGCAACTTTCCCATCGGACATCTGGCAAATCTCATCCTCTGGCTGTCGTGTTACTTATCAGTCTGCCCCTTCCGCCTGCGTTGTCAGACACTCCTGGCTTGCTCAAGCTCTTTCCAACAAATTGCTATTCTTCAGTGATCGATTTCACTTGAAAAATTTAACTTGAAATGATAAATGTTTAGTCTGTGGTCACATGGAATACAACATCTCTTTTGACAGATTTTTGACACTTAAGTCAACTGGTTACTATAGAAAAACCAGAAGCTATTCAAATTCTTTCAGCTTCTATGAACAACTGGCACAATTTTTTTCCTCCTGAATCCAGACATCTCTGTATTCTCAAATGAAGAAAGTAGTTTCACACCCCTTATTTTGGCTAGTTAAAAAATCCCTACCACATGTCTTTTTGTAAATTCACAGATATAGATTTAAGTTTATATCAGCATTTCAACTGTGCAAATGTTTTGTTTGCTGCTGAAATCACCTCAAATTAACAGATTTATCAGAACCTTATATGACACAGAAGATTTGAACAAGTCTCAGGATACTTTCATAAGATGTTGTATTGCGCATTTTCTTTAAAAAGTTAGTGGGCTTTTTTAAGAATTCATGTTTTACAAATATATAGTGAAATACTTATCAGTGAGAAGAGGCTTAAGAATTCTTCAAAGACAGGGAGTGGAGAGTGTTGGGTATAAATGCAACAAGACTAGCTGTGGATCTATGAAGTTGATGGATGGAGGGCCAAGGTCATTAACCATGTGGTCTTCGGTACAGCAAAGCTCTTGGGAGCGAGTATCTCAGGTAAAATTCTAGGCACTGCTTTCTGTTAGAGTGTGTGTGTGTGTGTGTGTGTGTGTTTTAAGAAATAGAACTTTCTGTCAGGAGCAATGGTGAACCGAGAGTTGGCAGATAATATTTCAACTATCTTCATCAATTCAAAAGCCAAGTTCATTTACCATACTTTTTGGAAAGGAAAAAACCCACTAATCGAAAAACACCCCAAATCTGTCTTTTGACAGTCTTTGAGGCTTCAGTGACAATATGTAACCAGATTTTAATGTGAATACAGAAGAATATATTTTAGTTCAGAAATACAAATTTTCTCTCTTCTTTACAAGAGTTAGAGAGTTAAAAATTAAAACTGAAATATGAATGTAATTGGTAGAAGTGCACTTCAAAACCGCTGTGCACTGGTGAACGCTGCTCTGCGCTCAGAGGCCTCTATTACCAGCCACACTGAGAACGCGCTGCTCTTACCTTGTGATCATAAGGGCTGTATGAATGGAATATCCGGGAAAGCTCTTTTGTTCTTTGCTTTTTCTGTGGGAGAAAACACAGACCTTTGAGTTGACAGGTGGCAAAAAGACACACACGTGTATATAGCTAAATGTAGATCTCTAGCTCTATCTCTCTATTTACTTTATGACATTATTTCGAGATTTTTCCTTTGTGCAGGCCGAGGACCTACACGGTTAATTTGGGATGAATGGGTACAACCAGAAACCAAGGCCACTTGATAGTCATGTGGATCACTGTCACAGACCAGCCAGGCAATTTCTTTATGGAAAGTTTCATAATTACAGCTCTATGTATTACAAATGCATATATTCAGACACTAAAAAAAAAAAAAAAAAACCTATGAGAAGATAGAAAATACATTTAGAACATTTTCAGTTTCACAGCAACACCAACTTCTTCTGTTACTCTGGGTTGGGCACGAGCAAGGCCTCCCTGGAGGCTCAGCGGTAAAAGAATCCACCTGCAATATGGAAGCTGAAGGAGACACAGGTTGGAGCCCTGGATCGAGAAGATCCCCTGGAGAAGGGAATGGAAACCCACTCCAGTATTTTTGCCTGGAGAGGACCATTGACAGAGAAGCCTGGTGGGCTAGAGTCCACAGGGTCACAAAGAGTTGGACACAACTCAAGTGACTTAGCACGCACGCATGCCTACATATATATGACTGCTATAGATATAATGGTGTCTCACACACAGTAGGCACTCAATAAATATTTGCTGAAGTAATGAGTAAACAAATATACCTGGGTTAGACAGGCATATACCTGCTCTATCAGTAATGACAACACGTGACTCTCATACACAGTTACGAGAAAAATAGCCCCCTTCGCTTCTCATGATGTCTTCTTCATTATAAGAAATGAGGCCTCTCCATCTCTTTTACCCCCAGCATCTGTGATAATGAAGGGTGCCATTCTCTTAGGAGAGGTGACTGTAAGAATCAGCTTGTTTACTTTTGTTTTACTGATTGTTTTGTTTACTAATTGTTTAATCACTGTGTTAATCCACTGTAATCTATCCACCTTCCCATAACCACTGTGGAAGATTTTGTGGATAGTTCCAGACCTTCTGTGCATGTATCTTCACACACAACTGAAAACTTTTACTTTCAAAGAAAAAGGATCATTCTGTATACATTCTTCTGAAATTTACTTTTTTTTCCACTTCACTATTTATCCTTGCAAAACTTAAGTGCCTGTATATCCAGCACTGTGATCCCTTAAGAGTTCTAAAATCCAAAAACTCCTGAAATCTGAACTTTCTTCCTGCAATGCATTTCAATTTATAAATATAATGATAATCTTTGCACAAACATCTAGGCCAGCTTGAGAATGTGTGTTTTTTAAAATGATAAATTATGGAAGTCCAGTTGCAGAACCAAGGAGTAGGCATGTTTATTACCTTGATAGGAACAGCCAGGCAGCCCCCTCCTCCAGAGTAGACCAACCTTCCCTCTCACCAAGAGTGAATGAGAAAACGGATTATGGCTTAGGTTGGAAATTCTTAATTTCTCTTTTCCGCTTAAAGGTTAGAACATTTATAAACTTAGAGAAAAGATAAGACATTTTAAAAAAACAGGTATTAAACACCATCCCAGCTGCTGATTATAGAACACATTTCTTGCATTTAGATTTTGTGTATCATAGTGTTAGCCCACTCCAGTTTAGTTCAGTTGCTCAGTCGTGTCCCACTCTGTGACCCCATGGACTGCAGCATGCCAGGTTTCCTTGTCCATCACCAACTCTCAGAGCTTGTTCAAACTCATGTCCATTGAGTCAATGATGCTATCCAACCATCTCATATACCACATCTTAAAATTCTGTCATGAGAGTGGCCAGTCTGTCCTTAAGACTGCCCCCATCTGGCTTCTGGGTCTTTCTGATGTTGATCCTTGCCCGGTACCCATGTTCCCTAGGGAAGGATTTCCTTCCTTTAAACTCCAGTCTCCTCCTGAGCACACCTATTGCACCTCCCCAGGGTGAAATCCATGTAGATCTCCAGCATAGGTCCTACATGACCTGTGGCATCTACCTGGTTGAGGAGTCAGAGCTAATATCAATGAGGCCCTTGTGTTAGAGTCATCTGCACACACTCATGGGTTTCCTACAGGATACTTCTCTACTTCGGAACTGTCTTTGGAGCCCAATTCAAGTAAGCAGTGCTTCAGATCACGGCCTGTTTCCGCATTCTGAAACCCACTAGCCGAATCCCTCCCTGCAGGTCAGCCAAAATTCCCACTTCCCCTGTCCACCTCTGAGCCGTGTTGCTGACCACCTGCCCAGTAACCTAAATCCATTTCTCTGGAGAGCAGAGATGTATGTCTAACTGTATGCAAACAGTTTCATGGCTCTCTGAGCCCTGGCATCTGTTCTGAACAGGTCACCTGCCTACCAGAGTTTTCATTAGCTTCTAATTTTCTCTTTCCTATCCATACACCCACTTAGCTGGTTTAACAGTTCTTGGCTTATACTTCAATCAGAAGAGAAATGACGGATATTAACACTTCCTTTGGTAGGAGACAATATAAAACACTGGGGAAAAAAATTTTTTTTTTTTCAGAAAGGAAATTATGCTAGAGAAGATAAAATAGGCGGCATATCAGTATTCAGCTTATGAGGTCTCCCCAGGACTGATCAGTCCAAAAATGGCAGAGCTACCAGCTTGAGTCAGCAAGTGGATAAGGAATAAGCAGAGGTAGTTTGGTATGGCCTTTTTCTGTGGGTTTGGATTTTACATCTTTATTTTGATTGCTAAAACCTAAATATAGCTTCTATTATTTGGGAAAAAAAGTAGGGTATAAATAAATAGCAAATAACACTATTCAGATTAAACCCAAAAAGAAGACAGTGAAGAATGCCCTTTTGTCTGACAACAAATTCACTATATACAACTCCAGTGAAGTCCTGGCCGTGACTATGGAAGGTTATATATTATTAGCCCAGTTAACTGAACGCCACTGCTGTTTTTCCTGTGAGGTCAGAGACATGTAGCCCAGAGCTGCATCTTCTGGGATCTAGAATAGGGGTTGACAAATGATGGCCCCTTGGTCAATTTGGCCTATTGTCTGTTTCTGCAAATAAAATTTGAATGAAAAATAATAGTCACATTCACTTGCTTATGTATTATCTATGGCTGCCTTCATGCCATAACAGCAGAATTTCAGTGGCTGCAACAGAGACTCTATAGTTCATAAATGCTAAAGTATTTACTATCTGACTCTTTACAAAAAAGTTATAGCAAGAGCCATCTCTGATCTGTTCACATAATCTCTATCTTTGACCATGTCCACTTCTGGCAATAGTCCTGTGACCCCAAACTAAATGAACAACTATTTGTTCAGCAAAATTCCTTGTTCCTTTTGCTCACCAAACGAAGCCAGTTCAAGAATCAATCATACCTATATCCTGACACATCAGGATGAACATATCAAGGAAGATATCAATTAGCTGTTTTTTCAGGATTTTGCATTCTGAGCATTCTACACTAAGACAGAGAATGTTACAAGCTGTTTTTGACAGCATGCTGAAATAGATATAGGGCTTTGGGAGCTTTCTGTAGTCACATTATAACTGCTGGTGACAGAAACTTTGAGAAGAGACCCTTTACTAAGTTCTAGCACTAAAGCCATTCTGAAGGAGATCAGCCCTGGGATTTCTTTGGAGGGAATGATGCTAAAGCTGAAACTCCAGTACTTTGGCCACCTCATGCGAAGAGTTGACTCATTGGAAAAGACTCTGATCCTGGGAGGGATTGGGGGCAGGAGGAGAAGGGGACGACAGAGGATGAAATGGCTGGATGGCATCACCGACTCGATGGACGTGAGTCTGAGTGAACTCCGGGAGTTGGTGATGGACAGGGAGGCCTGACGTGCTGCGATTCATGGGGTCGCAAAGAGTAGGACATGACTGAGCGACTGAAATGAACTGAACTGAGCACTAAAGCCAAGTAGAAGGTTTTGTGTACAAGTAACTAAAGTAAGCCAGTTGCTAGTGAGCCAGTTTCTCACATGCAGACCATGTTAACAATACGAAGCTACAAGACTTGTTGAGCCTTGCTATCAGCAGTTTTAACTGAAACTAAAAGCTGAGCCAAAAAGGGAATAATTAGTTATTTTCCTATTGCATCACAGTGTGTGTCTAAATTACCTCCCACTTTTTTGCCTGTTAAAACAAACATCTCAGTCGGGCAACCACCTGTTAATTCTCCAAGTGTTTAAAAGGTAAACATGTTAAACAAGTCGNTTTTGGAGCCCAATTCAAGTAAGCAGTGCTTCAGATCACGGCCTGTTTCCGCATTCTGAAACCCACTAGCCGAATCCCTCCCTGCAGGTCAGCCAAAATTCCCACTTCCCCTGTCCACCTCTGAGCCGTGTTGCTGACCACCTGCCCAGTAACCTAAATCCATTTCTCTGGAGAGCAGAGATGTATGTCTAACTGATTGGAAACAGTTTCATGGCTCTCTGAGCCCTGGCATCTGTTCTGAACAGGTCACCTGCCTACCAGAGTTTTCATTAGCTTCTAATTTTCTCTTTCCTATCCATACACCCACTTAGCTGGTTTAACAGTTCTTGGCTTATACTTCAATCAGAAGAGAAATGACGGATATTAACACTTCCTTTGGTAGGAAACAATATAAAACACTGGGGAAAAAAATTTTTTTTTTCAGAAAGGAAATTATGCTAGAGAAGATAAAATAGGCGGCATATCAGTATTCAGCTTATGAGGTCTCCCCAGGACTGATCAGTCCAAAAATGGCAGAGCTACCAGCTTGAGTCAGCAAGTGGATAAGGAATAAGCAGAGGTAGTTTGGTATGGCCTTTTTCTGTGGGTTTGGATTTTACATCTTTATTTTGATTGCTAAAACCTAAATATAGCTTCTATTATTTGGGAAAAAAAGTAGGGTATAAATAAATAGCAAATAACACTATTCAGATTAAACCCAAAAAGAAGACAGTGAAGAATGCCCTTTTGTCTGACAACAAATTCACTATATACAACTCCAGTGAAGTCCTGGCCGTGACTATGGAAGGTTATATATTATTAGCCCAGTTAACTGAACGCCACTGCTGTTTTTCCTGTGAGGTCAGAGACATGTAGCCCAGAGCTGCATCTTCTGGGATCTAGAATAGGGGTTGACAAATGATGGCCCCTTGGTCAATTTGGCCTATTGTCTGTTTCTGCAAATAAAATTTGAATGAAAAATAATAGTCACATTCACTTGCTTATGTATTATCTATGGCTGCCTTCATGCCATAACAGCAGAATTTCAGTGGCTGCAACAGAGACTCTATAGTTCATAAATGCTAAAGTATTTACTATCTGACTCTTTACAAAAAAGTTATAGCAAGAGCCATCTCTGATCTGTTCACATAATCTCTATCTTTGACCATGTCCACTTCTGGCAATAGTCCTGTGACCCCAAACTAAATGAACAACTATTTGTTCAGCAAAATTCCTTGTTCCTTTTGCTCACCAAACGAAGCCAGTTCAAGAATCAATCATACCTATATCCTGACACATCAGGATGAACATATCAAGGAAGATATCAATTAGCTGTTTTTTCAGGATTTTGCATTCTGAGCATTCTACACTAAGACAGAGAATGTTACAAGCTGTTTTTGACAGCATGCTGAAATAGATATAGGGCTTTGGGAGCTTTCTGTAGTCACATTATAACTGCTGGTGACAGAAACTTTGAGAAGAGACCCTTTACTAAGTTCTAGCACTAAAGCCATTCTGAAGGAGATCAGCCCTGGGATTTCTTTGGAGGGAATGATGCTAAAGCTGAAACTCCAGTACTTTGGCCACCTCATGCGAAGAGTTGACTCATTGGAAAAGACTCTGATCCTGGGAGGGATTGGGGGCAGGAGGAGAAGGGGACGACAGAGGATGAAATGGCTGGATGGCATCACCGACTCGATGGACGTGAGTCTGAGTGAACTCCGGGAGTTGGTGATGGACAGGGAGGCCTGACGTGCTGCGATTCATGGGGTCGCAAAGAGTAGGACATGACTGAGCGACTGAAATGAACTGAACTGAGCACTAAAGCCAAGTAGAAGGTTTTGTGTACAAGTAACTAAAGTAAGCCAGTTGCTAGTGAGCCAGTTTCTCACATGCAGACCATGTTAACAATACGAAGCTACAAGACTTGTTGAGCCTTGCTATCAGCAGTTTTAACTGAAACTAAAAGCTGAGCCAAAAAGGGAATAATTAGGTATTTTCCTATTGCATCACAGTGTGTGTCTAAATTACCTCCCACTTTTTTGCCTGTTAAAACAAACATCTCAGTCGGGCAACCACCTGTTAATTCTCCAAGTGTTTAAAAGGTAAACATGTTAAACAAGTCGTATGATGAGCTTGGAATGAGGGTGGCCAAAGCACAGTAAGTACGGCAAACACCTCCCTGAGGACTGTGTAAGGTGCCTTCAAGTCCACCTCATCACTAAGCTCAAGGCCCGGGTCACAGAGATGTGCGGGCATGCTCAGTCATGTCCGACTCTTTGCGACCCCATAGACTGCAGCCCACCAGGTTCCTCTGTCCGTGCGATTCTCCAGGCAAGAATACTGGAGTGGGTTGCCATGCCCTCCTCCAGGGGAAGCCAGAATCTCACTCTGCAAGGACAGAAAACACCAATGACCCCTTTTATGTCCATGTTTAAACTCCCTTTCAGACAAAACCAAACAAAATTAATGGTCCTAGGGGAGAATTTTTTTTAACAGTTCAGGTTTGCAGATAATGTAATTATTTCAATTTTCATCAAAGATAACAACAGAGCTCAGATCTAAAAGGCATTCCACATGTGAGGAGAATCTGTATTTTGAACAAGATCAAAATATAATCAATTGAGTTTTAACAATATCCACCAATTTTACTTCTGGTTCCCCAAACGAATTCAATGTTTTCTGGGCCCATTCTCTATTTATAGATTAACGTTTTCTAAAATAAAACAGTGCTGAGTATAAGGTGAAACTGTAATAACTCTACATATGGAGTCTCAAAAACAAGAAAATCTACAAGCTTTCAAGGAGTTTGATGTGTTTAAGGTATGTTCTAATAAAACTCAAGTGTTTCAGCAGGTCTTCATCATACTTTGTGGTAAGAAGACAAGAGAACAAGTTTGAATTTCAGTGAACTGACTGCTGGTTTCTGGTTCTGTCTATAAGGAACTTGGAAGTTACTATTCTGAAAAATCGGCAGCTCGTCTTGGACCCAGATAGGAGCAAAGGACACATGGAACACTGTTCCCCA
>SJYX01006680.1:54290-86013 GCA_006410675.1 Oreotragus oreotragus | reverse complement strand
AACTGGAGAGACCAACAAGCAACCGAGCAGAGCAGGTCCTTGTTGGGACCAGAATTGGGGCAGGGAAACCCGAACGATAATTACTGGAAGCTCAGTGCTGACAACTTTGGGAGTTAAGGACTCCAATGGGATCCAATTGTAGGGGCCCCCCACAAGGCTGTGAGATTTACCAGCAGAAGCTCCACAGAAAAATCAGAGAAAAATCCCCTTGGGCTTCTGGCAGGAGGAGGGGGAAATGGAATCATTTTGGAATACACCAATGCATTTTGCTCTTCACAAGGTCTGCCCCCAAGAGAAGCTAGCTAATCAAAGCCTAACCCGCCAGGGTATTACCTAAGTGACCTCAGAAGGGAACACACAGCTCCAGCCCACTCCACTGTCCAATCCCACCTAAAGAGAGAGGAAAACACTGAGAGACACTTATGAAGATCACAGTGCTGAGGCCTAGGCTGACTGAGAGACTGTGATGCAATCACAGGCATACAGGATGCTTCCCTCCACACACATCTTGCCATATTATTAAAGACAGTTCCTTCTAACCAAGATACCATATCTGATGATCAAGAAACATCACGAGGTATGTCAAAAGAAAAAATCACCCACAATTTGAAGAGACAGAGAAAATGTCACAACCAGACATGGCAGAAATGTTAGAATTATCATAAAGCAATTATGATTAACAGCCTAACATCTCTAATGCGTAAAGCAACAGCATGCAAGAACAAATGGACATTGGAAGCAGAGAGATAGAAATCCTAAGGAAAAAACAAAAGAAATGTCAGAGATCAAAAATAATGTAACAGAAATGAAGAATGTCTTTATGGGCTTATTAATAGAGTGAACACAGCTGAGGAAAGAATCTCTGAGCTAGGGGGTATTTTGATAGAAACCTCTAAACTGCAAAGCAGAGAATAAACACTGAAAGAAAAAAGAATATCCAAAGATTGTGAGATAAAAGGTATAACATATATGCTATTGTACTTACAGGAGGAGGAAAAAAGACAGGGGAAAAGACAAAATAACTTGAAGAATGACCAAGAATTTCCTCAAACTAAGGTCAAATTCTGGAAGATTCTGGAACTAAACCACAGATTTAGGAAGCTCAGAGAACATCAATCAGGACACATGCCAAGAAAATTACACCTTGCCATATCATCTTCAAATTACAGTAAATCAAAGATAAGAAAAAATCTTGAAAGATGCCAGAAGGAAAAAACACATTGCCTGCAGAGGAACAAAGGTAAGAGTTACATTAAACTTCTCTTCAGGAACCTTGCAGGCAAGGAGAGAGTAGAATGAAATATTTGAAGTATTGAGAGACAAAAATCCACCAACCTAGAATTCCGTACCCTAAACAATGATCCTTCAAAAATAAAGGGGCAATTAAGACCATATCACATATGCGTGTGAGAGTTGGACCATAAAGAAAGCTGAGTGCTGAAGAATTGATGCTATTGAACTGTGGTGTTGGAGAAGAATCTTGAGAGTCGTTTGGACAGCAAGGAGATCAAACCAGTCAATCTTAAAGGAAGTCAGTCCTGAATATTCATTGGAAGGACTAATGTTGAAGCTGAAACTCCAATACTTTGGCCACCTGATGTGAAAAACTGACTCATTGGAAAAGACCCTGATGCTAGCAAAGGTTGAAGGCAGGAGGAGAAGGAGACGACAGAGGATGAGATGGTTGGATGGCATCACCTCCTCGATGTACATGAGTCTGAGCAAGCTCTGGGAGTAGATGATGGACAGGGAAGCCTGGCATGCTGCAGTTCATGGGGGGTGCAAAAACTCAGACATGACTGAGCGACTGAACTGAACTGGAAACTCTTTCAGACAAAGAAAAATTGAGGGAATTGATTAAAAGAAACTCTTTAGAGAAAAGGAAAATAACATAGGTCAGAAATGTGAGTCTTACTCTTAACTGATCTAATAGGCAACGGTTTGTTCAAAATACATAAAACAACAACAATATATTTGATTATGCATGCTCATGTATATGTGGAATAAGGCTTTACTCCTCCTGTAAGGCCACCATACAAGGGATGGGAGGAAGGTATGAGGATTGTTTTGTTATTACAAAGTATTCACACTACCTGGAGAAGGAAATGGCACCCTACTCCAGTACTCCTGCCTGGAAAATCCCATGGACGGAGGAGCCTGGTGGGCTGCAGTCCATGGGGTCGCTGGGAGTCGGACATGACTGAGTGACTTCACTTTGACTTTTCACTTTCATGCGTTGGTGAAGGAAATGGCAACCCACTCCAGTATTCTCGCCTGGAGAATCCCAGGGACGGGGGAGCCTGGTGGGCTGCCGTCTATGGGGTTGCAGAGTCGGACATGAGTGAAGTGATCTCAGCAGCAGCATTCACACTACCTGTGAAGTTTTATCATCCTATGTGAAAGTGGATTTTTTTTGGTGGGGGGGATTAGTTAGAAATGGATGCTGCAAATTCTAGAGCAACCGATTAGATAAGTTAGTTGCTTTTCTAAGTATAACTGATATGCTAAGAAAGGAGAGTTTCAACACACTTATGTTTTCCTGCTTCCTTTCTGGCAGCGGTCTGAGAAGTGGTTAGCCAATTAACTGGCAAAGAGCAGCAGCAAAGTCGGAGCGAGAGGACGGGAGCTGAGCAAGCTCACCCTCTGGACTGCCCTGTGTGCTTGTGCAGGGGCAGCGGTGACTATCGGGGACCAGGAGAGTGTGGCTCTAAATTCAACCCGCGGGGCTGGCGTCAAAACTCCAGGTAGTAAGGGCTAGGGAACAAGGGCTGCTCAGTCACTGCATGACACAGACGCGGCAGGTGCTCCACAGGAGAGCCAGAGAGCCATGTCCTGAGACAAAGGGCGGAGAGAGCCAAGACTTGCAAGGCAACGACCAAGGACTGAGGATCCAAAGGGCTGTTGGTAAAGGACTAGGAACTGGGAGAAGCACAGTGAGAACAAGGACTAAGCACAGAGTAGTTACCGACACTGAAGTCAGGGATGAGAAAGGCAGTGGCCAGACACCTTCAGAGGCCAGCGAAGGCCGTGACTCCCAGGGATGTGGGCTGGGGCTGAGGCGGGCCTGATGCTGACCATGGGCTCCTCTATTATACTTTCTGCAGCGGCAGGTTCCTCTAGTCAGGGTGTAGGCAAAGCGCGGCCCATTAAACTCAGCTGAAACAGGACAACGTTTGGTTGAAGAGGGAAAATCGTCTCGCCTACTGGGGGGAGGTCAGTTTTTGATAAAAGCAGAAAGAAAAGAATTGAGTCTATACATAGATTGTGCCATTTATAAACCATAAGAAAGTAGGTCAAGCACAGGCACGCAGAGACAGAGAAAAAAGGACATGCTGTGTTGAACCAAAGAAACGGCTAAATGATTCGAGTGTGTGGGGTAAGAATTGTGAAAAGCCATTGAATGTGTGTCTCAGAGAGTTTTGTCATGGTGTTACAGATGGAGCATGGGAGCAAGGCTAGAGGCTGAAGACGGAGAGAGGAGGGTGCAGTGGCTCCAAAAATTGACACCGTCCCACAGGAAGCGAGTGGCAAGGAGCGGAGGTGAGATGAATGTGAGAAACAGCCCAGAGGCAGGACAGGGGGCACTTGGTTAGACAGGAGTACAAGACGGGGGAGGGCAGAGGGACACCATGACTTCTGGCACGGACGGCGGAGGGGAGAGGGGTGCCCTACGCTGAGAAGAGGAACCTAGCTGGACAAGACTCTCCGACCACTGGGCGGGGCATCTGCTCTGGCCCTCAGAGTCCAGTGGAGGAGTCGGGTTAGGTTCCACCCTGCTTGCAGGTCAGAATCACTGCAGAGCCTTTCAAGTACACCTGCACTCCGGTCTTCATCCCTGGTGATGCTGATTTCATTGGCGTGGTGCGACCTATGCATGTGTGTGACTTAAATGCTGTTGAGTTTTCCAGTGAGCAGTCAAAGCTGAGAGCCACTATCCCAGACGATCTCTAAGGTCTCCTCCAACCGGTAACCTCTGTTCCTCTACTTCAGTTCCCCACTGTCTTTCAGCTGCTGCCATCCTGGGTTGTGAATTCTACCAGACATTCCCATTCTTAATCCCCATATTATGTCTGTGGCTTTGCCTTATTTCCTGACCTTTTCCTTTCCTTAAAAATGGATTCCATGTAGGAATTCCTCTGGGGCACATTGAGGCTTTGACTGCAGAGAACAGGCTGCTGTTATATATTTAGTTCCTTATGTGGTAAGAGTCTTTGAAAAAACAAGTCGAAAGCTAATTTAATAAACCTGAACCTTTATTTTGTTATCAATGTATAAAACGTCAGAAGCTTAATTAAAAGCACTTGACATTATCAGTGTTCAATCACAACCTCACTTTTACGTTTTATGTTTTTGGCTGGTGTCCCTAAAATTATGATAATCATTCAAGGTCACTGCAAAGGAGGAAAAACAAGTCCCTGGAATTTAAACAATGGACTCTCACATTTAGAAATTGGTGGAAAAAAAATTAGTGATGTGAAGTATGTTTGGTGATCAAAAATACCCCCAAACATTCAGGAAAACAAACAGATTCTTCAGAATATCATCTGTTTTTCCTTTATATGATATGTTTACTACTTCTGTGTTGTTTGAGAAACAACTCTACTGTGAGGATGGTAGGAAAAAAAAAACTGCTCTAACTTTATAGATTTTTTTGACCTCTTATTTTCTAGTAAGATCTGCAAGAAAATGGAAATGACCATGAACGCTGCTGGCTGTAGTCTTAAATCTCCTTCTCTCCCTCCTGTAAGAGCAAATCCAAGGAGAGTGAGTGTGTTCTTTAGTTCTCCAGTCTTCACGGTCAGGAGAGGGGTCAGGACAGGCATTTCTCAGAGAACACTGAGACAGCAGACTTCTAAGAGTGGAAGTCAGAAAACAGACAAGTGAATCTGTTCACTCGATGTAATGGTGCTCAACTGAAACAACCAGGCCGCCATGGAAATGTACCACTGATTTTAAAGCACAGTAGGTATCAGTGGGAAACTTTCACCACTCTTACGTTTCCTAAAATAGTGGAAAGGAGCAGCAGCAATCAGCCTCGGGTCTCCCAGTCGGGGTGGTGGAGGAGCACTGGCGCCATTTGCCCTGGCAGGTCCTTAACTAGGCAACAAATGCTGGAAGAAAACGTAGAGGGAATTCTGCATCAATTCAGTGGTATCTGATAAAATATAAGTAGCCCTATCTCCTTATATCAGGCTCACCTTACTTTCTAAAGAGAACACTTGTTTGCAAGGAAAGGTCATTCTTTGAAAACAAAGGCATGGCTGGCACATAAGGAAGGAAGGAGACTTGGCTATTTGGTGGTGATGGGTGCTGCTGAATGAAAAGCCATCACAAGCAGTGGGAAGAGAAACAGCTTTTCAACATAAAACAAATTCCCGCAAACAGAACAAAGTCAAAGGGGAACTAAACTCTACACACCATGAACAATGGTTCCTCCTTCCAGGCTCCCTTGTACAGTAACCACTGGGTGCTCGAAAGTAGTGCTTGAGAACGTGAGTCGCTATAAATGTCGACTCAGTATCATTTATCTTCACTCTGCCCTTGCAATGAACCACAAAACAGAGTTAACTTTACCTCTTATCTGAACTGATGTAGAAATGTTTTCTTTCCTGGACTACCTGAGGCCAATTTTCACCCTCTAAAATCAAGAACTGGCAAAAGAGACTCTGCGGGCCAAATGATGACGAGCTGCAAGTTTTGTACAGTCTGCAGTGTGCTTTTATATTTGCGAATGGCTATTTGAAAAAAAAAAATCCAGATAACAAGAATACTGGTGACCTGTAAACATTATATGAAATTCAGATTTCTATAAAGTTTTATTAGCACACAGCCACACTCATTCATTCACATATTGTGTGTGGCTGCTTTTGTGGACCAAGGCGGCCTGGGATGGCTCCAACAGAAACCCTGTGGCCCATAAAGCCAAAAATACTATCTGGCCTTTGACAGAAAGAGTCTGCCAAGCCCTGTTCAAAGTCACTGGTGTGCAGTCCTCACTGCATGCTAGAATCGTTGAGGGATTTAAAGAATACTGACGTCTGGGTGCCACTGTTAGAGACTCTGGTGATTCAGATAGTAAAGGGTCTGCCTGCAATGCAGGAGACCTGGGTTGGGTCCCTGAGTTGGGAAGATCCCCTGGAGGAGGACATGGCAACCCACTCCAGGATTCTTGCCTGGAAAATCCCACGGACAGAGGAGCCTGACGAGCTGCAGTCTATGGGGTTGCAAATAACTGAGCGACTAAGCACACACAGCTGATTTAATTGATCTGGGATTCATCTTGGGATCTGGAATTTTAAATATTTGCAGGTGAGGCTAACGTGAAGCCAAGGTTGAGAACCACTGCTTAACCCAAGTCTGTCCTGAGGCTGGAATGAATTTTCTAAGACATGATCATCTGTCACTCTCCTCTTTCAGAACCTGCAAGGGCTCCCATCACTCAGAGAATCAAGTTTCAAGTATTACATCAGGGCTTCGTCCCACTTTCCCCACTAACACCAAAGACAATGTCCTGTTCCTGGTAGACCCTGCCTTTTCCTGAGTCCATATCTTGCTAATGCTATGTCCTTTGCCTGGAATGCTTTCCTTACCACCTCCACATATTATATCCACTTGAAAAGCCCAGTTTAAATTCGTGCTGGATGCCCGCCCCTCCCTAGCCAAACAGAAAGAACCTTTTAAACCACGGGCTTCCACAGATCTNCCTGGTAGACCCTGCCTTTTCCTGAGTCCATATCTTGCTAATGCTATGTCCTTTGCCTGGAATGCTTTCCTTACCACCTCCACATATTATATCCACTTGAAAAGCCCAGTTTAAATTCGTGCTGGATGCCCGCCCCTCCCTAGCCAAACAGAAAGAACCTTTTAAACCACGGGCTTCCACAGATCTCTTCACCACCCTCCCTGTGTGTCACTACCTCCTTGGGGCAGAAGCCATGTCCTGGTCACATCACTTCCGTCCACAATGTTTTATTAAAGAAAGTGACTTGCACGTGGGATCTGCCCAACAAATGCTGCCACCCCCATAATCCCACATCATTTTGGTTTAATTTTCACTGATCCTTTGAATTTGAGCCTCAGACGACTAACCCAGGTCACCTTTCCCCCCAGGCTCTTGGTTCATGAACACAACACTCAACTTGGTATCCTTGGCTTCCGCATATTCCTTTGTCCTTCATTTTCCCTATGACTCCTGCCCCCCACCTCACATTAATCCAATCACTTGTCCCCTGGGTAATTTGGGTACTATCTCTGAACCAAAGCCACTGCAGCATTCCTTGGTCATTCCTCAGAACTTCCTCAACAGTTTTTCTGTCTTCACTCTCTTCCTCTGTATCTAAAATACCCTTGCTAAGCTTTAGAATTTAGTTACTAAACCACTATGTGCGTAGCAGCATTGTTTACAAAAGCCAAGACATGGAAGAAGCCTAAATGTCCATTGACAGATAAATGGATAAAGAGGATGTGGTGCATATACACAATGGAATACTGCTCAGCCGTAAAAAAGAATGAAATGATGCCATTTGCAGCAACATGAATGAGCCCAGAAATTATCATACTGAGTGAAGTGAGTGAGAAAGAGACGACAAATACCATATTACTTATATGTGGAATCTAAAATATGACCTGAACTTATCTACAAAGCAGACTCCCAAATCTGGAGCACAGACTTATGGTTGCCAAGGGGGCTGGGGGCTGGGGGAGGGATGGAGTGGGAGTTTGAGATTAGCAGATGCACATTGTGACGTACAGAATGGCTAAACAACAAGGTCCTAACTGTATAGCGCTGGGAGGTATAGTCAATGTCTTGTGATAAACCATAATGGAAAAGAGTATGAAAAACAATGAATATATACAACTGAATCACTTGTCTGTACAGCAGAAATTAATACAACATTGTAAATCAACTATACTCCAATGAAATAAAATTAAAAAAAAAAACCTCAGCTATTAATAGAATCGATTATTCATTCCATTGATGCATTGACTGTGTACCCAGGGGGTTATACTAATCACTGTTGAGCTGGAAACCTAGTCAGATGAGGCCACTGGAATCAACAGAACTTACAGACTAGCAGGGAGAAATAATCACATTTAACCACAACCAGGAACACAGACAGCAAGTACTGAAATGTTTGCTAAATGAATCGCAAAAATTCTGGCTATTAACATTTTGGCATTAACACTGTTTATTAAGTGACTGCGCTAACAAATGACCTGTTTATGGTTTGTATACAGATTACTAAGTCAATGCAAATTAATTTTACACTTGATAGTTATTTTTATAACCATAAAATGCTGCTTCAAGATGATAATCATAAAAATTCCAGAATTTGAAACTTATTTCCACGGGACTTTGCTTTTGAGTCAAGTTATATGTACACAAAAATTTTTGTTAACATGTCTACACTCTCATAAAGCCTGCTCCTCTCTCTGACAAGTTATACACAGGATGGGGAAGGACAGCACCAGTCTCTTTTGCCAGGTAGAAAAAACACTAGGAAAGGACAAAATCAACAGCTATAAGTCACGCATCACCGACAGGGCTTCCCTAGTAGCTCGGATGGTAAAGTCTGTCTGCAATGTGAGAGACTCGGGTTCGATCTCTGGGTTGGGAAGATCCCATGGAGAAGGAAATGGCAACCCACTCCAGTAGTCTTGCCTGGAGAATCCCATGCATGGAGGGGCCTGGTGGGCTACAGTCCGTCCATGAGTGGGATCTGCCCAACAAATGCTGCCACCCCCATAATCCCACATCATTTTGGTTTAATTTTCACTGATCCTTTGAATTTGAGCCTCAGACGACTAACCCAGGTCACCTTTCCCCCCAGGCTCTTGGTTCATGAACACAACACTCAACTTGGTATCCTTGGCTTCCGCATATTCCTTTGTCCTTCATTTTCCCTATGACTCCTGCTCCCCCACCTCACATTAATCCAATCACTTGTCCCCTGGGTAATTTGGGTACTATCTCTGAACCAAAGCCACTGCAGCATTCCTTGGTCATTCCTCCGAGCTTCCTCAACAGTTTTTCTGTCTTCACTCTCTTCCTCTGTATCTAAAATACCCTTGCTAAGCTTTAGAATTTAGTTACTAAACCACTATGTGCGTAGCAGCATTGTTTACAAAAGCCAAGACATGGAAGAAGCCTAAATGTCCATTGACAGATAAATGGATAAAGAGGATGTGGTGCATATACACAATGGAATACTGCTCAGCCGTAAAAAAGAATGAAATGATGCCATTTGCAGCAACATGAATGAGCCCAGAAATTATCATACTGAGTGAAGTGAGTGAGAGACGACAAATACCATATTACTTATATGTGGAATCTAAAATATGACCTGAACTTATCTACAAAGCAGACTCCCAAATCTGGAGCACAGACTTATGGTTGCCAAGGGGGCTGGGGGCTGGGGGAGGGATGGAGTGGGAGTTTGACATTAGCAGATGCACATTGTGACGTACAGAATGGCTAAACAACAAGGTCCTAACTGTATAGCGCTGGGAGGTATAGTCAATGTCTTGTGATAAACCATAATGGAAAAGAGTATGAAAAACAATGAATATATACAACTGAATCACTTGTCTGTACAGCAGAAATTAATACAACATTGTAAATCAACTATACTCCAATGAAATAAAATTAAAAAAAAAAACCTCAGCTATTAATAGAATCGATTATTCATTCCATTGATGCATTGACTGTGTACCCAGGGGGTTATACTAATCACTGTTGAGCTGGAAACCTAGTCAGATGAGGCCACTGGAATCAACAGAACTTACAGACTAGCAGGGAGAAATAATCACATTTAACCACAACCAGGAACACAGACAGCAAGTACTGAAATGTTTGCTAAATGAATCGCAAAAATTCTGGCTATTAACATTTTGGCATTAACACTGTTTATTAAGTGACTGCGCTAACAAATGACCTGTTTATGGTTTGTATACAGATTACTAAGTCAATGCAAATTAATTTTACACTTGATAGTTATTTTTATAACCATAAAATGCTGCTTCAAGATGATAATCATAAAAACTCCAGAATTTGAAACTTATTTCCACGGGACTTTGCTTTTGAGTCAAGTTATATGTACACAAAAATTTTTGTTAACATGTCTACACTCTCATAAAGCCTGCTCCTCTCTCTGACAAGTTATACACAGGATGGGGAAGGACAGCACCAGTCTCTTTTGCCAGGTAGAAAAAACACTAGGAAAGGACAAAATCAACAGCTATAAGTCACGCATCACCGACAGGGCTTCCCTAGTAGCTCGGATGGTAAAGTCTGTCTGCAATGTGAGAGACTCGGGTTCGATCTCTGGGTTGGGAAGATCCCATGGAGAAGGAAATGGCAACCCACTCCAGTAGTCTTGCCTGGAGAATCCCATGCATGGAGGGGCCTGGTGGGCTACAGTCCGTCCATGCAGTTGTAAAGAGTGAGGCACGACTGAGCTACTAACATTTAAAATAAACAGGTAAATAAAATAACCAATAACAGTTCAGAATAGAGCCAGATAACTGATTCGCTATCCATATACTCAGTACTAGCTTTTACAACATACCCCAAACACTTGCTGAGCAAGATAAATACCACGTCCGCACGGAGGTTTTTCCATTCCCCCACCCCATCCCTTTGGGTGTTCTTTACCTAAGTAGTTTGGCAAAGGAAAGAAAACTGGGCTTAATCTAATGCCTGTAAAATTTGCTTTTACACAATTTGAGAATTTCTAGACCAATTCACATATATAAATATTACCAATACAAGAAGAGGTTTCACTGTTACTTTTAAAATTGAAAAAATCCCTTTAACACATGACAACTGTTCTCACTGTGGTATTTTGGAATGGCCAGTTAACAGTGCTGAGACCCTCCGGATGTCTGGCCCATCATCACAGCCCAGTGAACAGCACCAGCAACAAGTCCACGGCCATCTATGCACTTCATGGTTTTTATTTTTGTCTCCAAAGTTTGACTCTGCTATGACCTGCTTGCAATTAGGGAGAGGGTAGGGCCAAGTGATTTTATTAAACGCTTTTTCTACTTGCTTAATAACAGCATCTGATGTCTGTAAACCATTTTGGTAAGGACAAATTATATAACTGAAAAATGGTAAAAATAGGAAGTTGTATCAGAGATGTAACTATGAGAGGATACTATTTCGCAAGTGGATAAAAATAAATACAGGTTGGCTTTTTCTAATTAGTGCCCTGGAGTCCTATGTCTTTCTGTATTGTCATTAAATACTTTCCTTCCTGTCCTTTACAGACAGATAGTAACATGCTTTTACTGTATCTAGCATTTGGTGAGTTTGGAGCCCAACATAGTGAAATGCACAGGTTGTAGAGTCTGGATCTGCACAAACTCTATTAAGGCTCAGAGCCTCATTGTGGCTTCCAGAGGCTAACCCACCTCTTACCCAAGGGGGAAAACGATGACAGAAGAATGAAAGAAACTAAATTTCTATGACCCACAAATAAGCTGCTCTATGGTTCTAAAAACTGATCAAAACCAATGTATCTCTTTCATGACCCCAAAGAACCCCTGGTATCACTCCATTCAAAGAGAAGCTTGAAAATTGTTCTGCGCCAGTTATTGCTGCATCTCGAGATAAGCCCACAACTCGTTTTTATTATGATTCCACGACTGGGACCTGGAAGGTCAGACGTGACAATGTAGTTTTGATAACTCTTCTGCTTTCTACATCTAATTCAGCACCTACTGTTAAAAAATCACTTTTATCAGCAACGCGACCATCACCCATATCTCTCTCTGCCCCATCACATCAATAATAAGTCTAAAATTCATTTCAGGGGCGGCTGGGCTTTTTGACCTATTTTCTCCTCCAGTCCTACATCAAAAATAGACTTATTTTTGTCCTATGTATTAAACATACACATTTTCTTTTTTTTATCTTTGGCCTTTATGACAGAGGACTCTTTATTTGATAACCAGAAGACAATTTAATATATAGCTCAATCTTCTCCATTCTCTTGTCCTCGTCACTTCAGAAATCAGTCGATTCTTTTTCATGTTGCAGAACAAGGTTACTAGGCATCCAGCCAGCGGATGGAAATTTCTGAGGTTGGCTCTAAGACAAACAATATTTTCAGCCACTGTCAAGAAAGATGCAGGTGGAGGTGGGTAGGTGGTTGAGGCCTGGGAAGTTAGACAAAGGGCAAGACAGGAGGAACATCAACTAGCTGCGGTTTGCCCTGTGCCCATTCCAACCCTAGACAACTCCAGCTAAACGTAATTCATGTTACATAATAGCTTTTGGAGAAATTAACCCATGTTCACACAAGCAGGAAAAAAAAAAATGCCCAGAGAGGGCAGGTTTCTGTACCAAACGACAGGCCTGACTAAGGTAAGTAATGAGAAGACAGGCATGCATCTACGAAGTCCAGGATTACAAACTTCCTTGGAGGTTGGAGAAGGAAATGGCAGCCTACTCCAGTATTCTTGCCTGGAAAATCCTTGGAGAGAGAAGCCTGGTGGGCTACTGTCCATGGGGTCACAAAGAGTCAGACACGACTGAGCAACTTCACCTCACCTTGGAGGCTGTACAACTGTTGTGCTTCAGCCAGCTCCTGGTTCTTAGGGAGTCACCCCCTGAGGCACAGCCTCGGGGCTCAGGGTGGGACTCCCTCCTCAGCCTCTCCAACCTCACCCTCAGTCTCTCATCTTTCACCTATCTTTCTGTCTCCCAAGAGGAAGAGCTAAGTGAGGAGACCCTGATAGCTACTTGTTGTGAATACTGTGTGCTTTCTGCCTTTTCAGTGGGAGATAATCCTAAGGCAAAAAAAAAAAAAAGAGAGAGAGAAATAAAAGGCCTGTAGGTAAACATACATGCACGTTTACAATGCAAAATCATAAGAGTGTCTTAGAAAAAGCTGGATAAACTGACTACGATGATTTTAAGAGTTATGCTTAAAGTAACTTTAATAAATGTCAAAGTCCAAACACTATTTTTTGACATTTATACAGTGCTTTATATATTTTCAAAGTGCTCATAACTATACAATGGTAAGTATTTATCCATTTACTCCAAGATTTACTGAATGCTCCATGCATTTTATCAGCAATTGGGCCTCCCTGGTGGCTCAGCTGGTAAAGAATCCGCCTGCAATGCAGGAGACCTGGGTTCAATTCCTGGGTTGGGAAGATCCCCTGGAGAAGGGAATAGCTACCCACTCCAGTATTCTGGCCTGGAGAATTCCACGGACTGTATAGTCAATGGGGTCACAAAGAGTCAGACACGACTAAGCAACTTTCAACCTCCGTCTCGTCACCCGGTGACTGGATAAACTGGTTTTTTCTATTACCAACAGCAAATGACCATAAGCTTCATTACTTTTTTTTTTTTAAATTTCAGAGCAATGTTGGAAGTTCTTTATGAACCTGTTAGCAGTAGAGAGAGCTAAGCATTCTTTACAACTCTTTTTCTCCTTCAACACCGCTGGCCTCTTGTTTGGCTTTTACGAGCACCTCGACAAGTTCCTAGGTTGGAGAGTTTGCAGTGAGGGGGTAATCTCTTTTGTGTGTGTGTTGTTTGGTTTTAGCAACTCTCTTAATCCTAATCTTCCCATCATTTGCTTTTCTTTTAACTCTTTTTCTCCTTCAACACCGCTGGCCTCTTGTTTGGCTTTTACGAGCACCTCGACAAGTTCCTAGGTTGGAGAGTTTGCAGTGAGGGGGTAATCTCTTTTGTGTGTGTGTTGTTTGGTTTTAGCAACTCTCTTAATCCTAATCTTCCCATCATTTGCTTTTCTTTTCAGTTATTTTCCAAAATCATTTACACCTGCATGTAATCTGAGTCAACCTCAACATACTTCCCAGCTGCCCTTTCCCAATTCTGCTTCCTCAATAGTATTTAGTCTATTTATCACCATATTGCTAAGTAACATGTCTTTATTGCTATCCTTATTTTTAGTCTTAAATACTATGTGTTGATCTTTCACTATAGGACATGAGCTTTCACACCTTTCCCTCCCCCTGTTTACTTGTATGTTCTCTACCTCCACTTCCTGATATGATGACATCATACACATGCCATTCAGCATCTGGCTGTGTAACAACTATGATTACATTTCCTTTTATGTATATTTTCTTTTCCTGGAGTTAAAGTCATTTTTCTCACTTACTTAATCTTCTATGCATTTGCTAATTCAACCCCCAATTCCCTTCCACTTATCTAAGTCTTTGTTCAAGAAATTCATTCACATGAAGTAGTCTATCCTTTTAATCTTCTTGAAGTCTTTCCCTCAGACTAAATGTTTAGTCTGGTTGTCCTCCAAGCTCTTCTGATTCATGGCTCTCTCTTTAACCATGGTCTTGGAGACTCTGCTTGCCTTTCATCTGTGTTGAGTCTTCTGTTTCCTTTATCTTAAATCCTTTCTCAGTATACTCCTTTGTTTCGATGATGCCCAAAAATTCTCTAAAAGCTTTCTGAAAAAGAGGTATCTTGGAACCTGATTGATACTTTGGTGAGATATTAAGTTCTAGGATGGTAAGCATTTTACTTCAGAATTGAGATGGCATCATTCGTTTTCTGGGTGCCATTGAAAAGTCTGAAGCCATTCTGATTACAGATCCTTTTACTGTGACTTGGGTCGTGTCTCTTGTCTTAGTACAGGCCTAGTCTTCATACATACTGCTGGGCTCGGGGTGATGGCTTTCTGTTGGCAATTCATGTCCTATGGCCATAAGAAATATCCCTGACTTATTTCATTCATAATTTCATCCTTCTGTTTACTTATTTTGGAATTCCTATTATTTGAATGTTAGCCTGTTCTGGATTGGTTCTTTAATTTTCCTTTCTTTCCCTAGTAAATTTGCTATTTCATTTCCTTTTGTTCTACTTTCTGGAGATTTCCTCTACTTTATTTTCTAACTCTCCTGAATTTTTCACTTTGTTACCATGCTTTTAATGTCCAAGAATTATTCTTGTTCTCTAAATCTTTACTTTTGGCAGTCTGATCTTGTTTCAGGAATATAATACTTACTCTCATTTTTCTGAGAATAGCAAGGTCTTTTTTTGTTTTTTTAAGCCTTCTTCCTTCTGCATAGTCCTGTGTCTACTTTTTTTCCCTTTCTCTCATCCCACTTCTCTTTGTTTTGCTTTGGCCCTATTCTTCACATTAGTTGTGTTCCTCAGCTGTTTAGTAATCTTTGATTGCCCAAGTGTAAATTACGTGAACTGAACTGTGTCTCCCCCAAAATGCAGATGATGAAGTAAACTGGTTGTCTGGAATCAGGCTGCACTGTTTTCATTATAAATAATGATTACATTCTGATAGAACATCCACATCCCCTAAACCCAAAACAACAACAACAAAAAATGCAACCAATCATTTAACCTACAGAGCATGCGTGTTGTTTCAGCTACATTTAAGTGTCATTTATAAACTGCTTCAGTGAGTTCTCTTTCGGTTTCGGGTCATATTTTATGACTCTTAGAGCGGTCTCTTTCTCAATCTCTCTCAGACCTCTGTAAGCCCAGTTTCTAGAAGTGCTGTGCTATCTTTGCTCTTGACTTGGTTTTCTCTGTTGGGTTTATACGAAGCATATTCACCAACCATATGTTCAAGTATGTTTTCCTCATGAAAGAATCTATTTATCAAAGTTAGTGTTTTTATGAGACTTCTTCAGCAATTATGTGGTTCAGTTCAGTTCANATACAGCCTTGATGTACTCCTTTTCCTATTTGGAACCAGTCTGTTGTTCCATGTCCAGTTCTAACTGCTGCTTCCTGACCTGCATACAGATTTCTCAAGAGGCAGGTTAGGTGGTCTGGTATTCCCATCTCTTTCAGAATTTTCTACAGTTTATTGTGATCCATACAGTCAAAGGCTTTGGCATAGTCAATAAAGCAGAAATAGATGTTTTTCTGGAACTCTCTTGCTTTTTCCATGATCCAGCAGATGTTGGCAATTTGAATTATGTGGTTAGTCTACACTTACTCTTTTATTCCATTCAGCAAGCATTCACTGTTGGCGCCTGCCATCTCTGAGGAAATGTCCAACTGTGGACAGGAAGTCAACAGAGTCAACAGTAGGCCAGTCAGGTGACACAAGTCACTCTGCACACTGTTCCTTACCATGGGTGGCTTAAGGATATCTGTACACTCTAAAAACATTAACATTTTTAGGAAAATTTGTTTTCTGGAAAGAATGCACATGTATGGATATACATGCATGTATATGTGTGTAGTAAATGTTATATATATACATTTATATATAGCATCAAATTCTCAAAAAATGTTAAGACCCACTGACCCAGAATTAGAGACCTAGACTAACACTTTGAACTTTTTGACCCTAACTATGGTTTTAAAAACAGCAGATCCAATTTCCAAAGGGATCAAGAGACTTAAATTACTCCCCAGCACCACGTTTTAGGTCATCATGGGCACTCTGACTGCTGTGGTTACGTTATACTGGCACGAGGTGCCAGCAGAGAGCGTCTTTCCATCTTCCAGTCTGTCCCTGTATAATTCTGGCCGCTAATAGAAGAGGAAATCAAATTAAACTACTTCACAGTGGTCTTTAAATTCTCTAATGGAATAGGATTTCAGGTACCCGACAAATTATCCATTTGGATAACCTTTCTAGACCCTTGAAGCACACTCTGATTTTCATTTTAATAGCATCTGAATAAAGAGGGCTGCTCCCTGGGGGGTCCTGGAGCTCCTGGGCTCTCTAAGACTTAATATCAAGTTAGTTGGGAAGAGATCCATCAATTACTGAATCTTTCCATTAACTCTGTAATGTCCCCAGTGATCTCAATCATGTTTCTGTGCTTGATTCCAAGTAGAACCAACAGTAACTGGATTCTGCCATGGAATTTACATACAGAATTTGCCCTCCACCTTTTTATATTTGTTTGTCCTAAAATAGTAAGTTAAAATGATTCAGAAAGTAGTCTGAGAGGATACCTTTTCATTTCACCAAAAACAAAGTTCAAGAGGAAAGACAGTAAAGGAATAAAAGATGCATGGAAAATATTTCTTATTCCAACAGCATGACTTTGATACTGAGTATATTCCAACAGGGCTGGTAAGTATCACAGTATTTCAGGAGAAATATCTCACTCATGACTTATGAGTTCCCTCCAAATATTAAAGATCCATGAATTTTCCTAGCTCCTCTTGACCCACACAAGTTTTTGATATGCACAATTTTTAAGAAAGAAAATTCTACATGTGCTTTTTTGCTGTGTAAATATACAGGCACGTCAATGAGACAATTTTTCTGCCTTTCCAATTTTAGTTTCCCCTCTCTTTCACTGCACACTCAATTTAAAGTGTCATGTTCAGGGGTGGGGAGGGATAAATTAGGAATTTGGGATTAACAGATATACACTACATTAAATAAAAAAAAACAGATGGACAACTAGGATTTGCTGCATAGCACACATAACTATATTCAGTTTCCTGCAATAACCTACAATGGAATATAATCTGAGAAAATACAGAAATATACACATTCACAAAACTGAATCCCTCTGCTGTATACCTAAAACATTATAAAGTAACTATGCTTCCATTAAAAGATGGGAAAAGTATCTTGTTTAAAACAATTGTACTCTAAGGATTAAAAACTGAGAGAAAAAAATCTAAAGATTTAGAATACATTAAAACTAAGAAATGAAAATTTGTTTCAATTACATCATTATGGCAGTTCAAGCTATCATAGAATTGAAAGTGTGAATTAAACCACTAAAACTTTTGAGTTTTCAAGGTCTTTTTTTTTTTTTCTTATCCCTGTCTATGATCCTATTAAATACTTGAGATTAAACACTCTTTTGCTAAAAATAGATAAGTATTCAGTGGAGAAAACCAGACTCCACCTTAACCGCATGATCACCAGCAAGGGACAGAAAGGCATTATGTGTCTCCGGATGTGATATGCTGAGAAGGATATAACATCATTTATTTACTTAAACAGGGCCAAATATGTGACATGAATCTAAACAGGAGGAAAATTCACACCCCAATTGAGGGACATTCCATAAAATAACTGGCCATTATTCTTAAAAAGTGTCAACACACCATGAAATATAAAGAAAATCTGAGAAACTATCTGGATTAAACTATCTTGATTAAAGAGGACTAAAGAGCTTAAATGTAAGATTCTGAACTGAGTCCCATATCAGAAAAATGACAGTTATGAAGGACAATGTCAGGATCCTTGACAAAACTGGAATCTGAACTGTAGATTAGAGAAAGCACTGTATCACTGTTAAGCTTCCTGAATTTGATAACAATATTGTGATTAAGAAACTGTTTTTAGTAAATGCACCCTAAATATTAAGGGGCGAAGCAGCATAATGTCAGTTTTGTGAGTGTGTGCGTGTGTATGTGTGTGCGTGTGCATTTTCTCATATTATATTCCATTGTAGGTTAAGGGGGAAAAGCCAATGTCTAAGTGACTGTTTCTTAAGAAAAAGAAAATGTAGGGAAATGTTAAAAATTGATAAGTCTGGGTAAAGGGTATCATTTTTAAGAAATAAACATTTTTAGAAATCACTGCTATGACAGAAAAACAACTTTGGAAACCAACACTTTTTGGTCAAAGTACTCAAGTTATTTTGACTCTGTGGGACAAATACTTATTTTATTGTATGTAAGAGTATGGAGCCAAGAGTCAGAAATGAATGGGGTCTCAGACTCGTCACTTCTGTGTGCGTGCTTGCTCAGTCGTGTACACCTGTAGCGCCGTGGACTGCAGCCCTCCAGGCTCCGCTGTCCATGGGATATTTCAGGCAAGAACAGTGGAGTGGGTTGTCATCTTCTTTTCCAGGGGATCTTCCTGACCCAGGGATTGAAACTGCATCTCCTGCACTGGCAGGTGGATTCTTTACCAGTGAGCCATCAGGGAAGTCCATGGATGAATTTATTTGACTTCTCTGAGTCTCACCTAACTCACCCCTAAAGTATGAAACAATACCTAAAAGTTTTGTTGGAGGAATAACATAGGACAAAGTACATGAAAAATACAGACTATATGATTCAGGCACATATTAATATTCAAACAATGGAAGGTTCTTTTCCCTACCAATATATCTTCTAATCTTACATACCACTTTGATAAAGGTATTTTATTTTGAGTAGCAAAAATAAAGACAGTCCTTAATCATGAAATAAACATGATCCTAAGAGGCAGAAGTTAGAAAAGAGTGTCACATTAAATTACCAAATATATTCTGTTGACCTAAATACACATTTAACATTAGGTCTAATACTTGGAACTACACATATAAATCCCTTGGAAGGTTATAAATATGGAGTTATTAATGAACCATAGTTATCACAGAAAAAATAATATAAGACCAAAAAATAGGAGGTTCTTTATCTTTAGAAGTTACTCTGAAGAGTCTACTCAGTTCTAAAATTGTTATTAAGGTAATAAAAGTGAGTTCAAATTGAATATTACAATTTTAATAAATCAAATTCATATAAAAGGCATAAAAGAATTATGTAGATCTTTCCAACTTTTCTGAAACTTGTACGAATCAAAGCATGTAATCATCACTGAAAAAAAAGTTAGACTAAAATATAATAAAGATGACTTTGCAAAGGATAGAGTTTATATTCTCTTTATTTAATACAAAATCACTCAGTCCTTCTCAACCTGAATTATTCAGCATCTGATAGAAGACTTATAACCAAATACCTTCCCACTAATTTGGTAATTATAAATTCATAAAATAAGCAGGCTAAAAATAAATGCCAAAATGAAAGAAAAACCTACAAAAATCATAAGAAACAAGCGAATTTTTTTCTAAGAAAGGTTAAAAAAAAAAACTTTCTATGAGGTCACCATAAAGTAAGAACTCAGACTGCTATCACTGAACTCAAGGTTCTCAAATCAGATCCGACTTTTCACTGTCCTAAAATTGGGTTATCTTAGAAAACTTGAAATACTAAGGTTTTCAAGACAAACCATGGTTCTAAAGTATAGCCATCTCTAATTTTTTCTTACAATGGCTTGTATTTAACAGAAGAGTCATATGAAAGGGTTTCAGGTACCAACAAAAATCTGTGCTTTTTTTAATCTTTACCATCCTGAGCAAAACATGGCTCCACCCTAGAGTTATAGTCTACATATGTCTAGTCCTGTGGGCTTGACTACATGAGAACTGATTTACATGATGATGGAATTAGTTCATTACCGTCACATCAGGACTTAATAAAAAGTTAGGCAGTGCTCTGTGGCAGGCAGGCAGGCAAAAGGTCAGATTCAGAGTGCAAAAATCTAGGTAGGGGCAGTGAGGATTCATGGAGGGGGGGTCTGGGATATTTTGAAGAATGATTCAGGCTGAGAGGAGTCAGGAGCAATCACCTTAAAAAATAAACAAAAACCTACCTATGGCAGTAAAGATAACAGTGGTCTCACTGATGTTGCCTCTTTCCTAGTTTTGGAGGTGAAAAGCCTACAACCATGTCTCATGGGCTAAAATCAAGGTGTTGGCAATGCTGTGTTCCTTCTGGAATATCTAAGGGAGAATCTGTTCCTGGCCTTTTCCAGTTTCTAGAGGCCACGTGCGTCCCTTAGCTCATGGTCCTGTTCTTGATCTTTAAAGCATATTACTTGATCTCTGCTTCTGATCTTACATCTCCTCTCTGTAGGTTTAACCTTCTTGCCTTCCTCTTAGAAGAATTCTTGAGATTACACTGAGCCCACCCATTTCACATGCTTTCACTTACATCTTAAAAGCCCTTTTTATTCTGTAAGGCAACACATTCGCAGGTGTGAGGATTAGCCTGTGGACATTTTTCGGCGTCAATTATTCTCTCTTCCACAGTTGGTCTTACTGCCACCATTACAAGTCCCCACAAAAAACAAATTATTATGTTTACTATTAGTAGTTTATAGTCAAGAAAAAGCCATTTAATTAACTGATTATACAAATAAAAAGTCATCAGATTTATAATAAAGGAAAAGATGAAAGAATAGGGAAAAGCAGAAAACATATTTAAGTGGATGATCTAGGAAACTAAAGCACACAAAGTTTCTAAATATTGGTTTGAATGGTGGCCTTAAGACCAAATGATAGAGAATCAAAGACAGTTAAGAGTTTCAAGGGGCCTTAGAGGCCATTCAAGTTGCTTCTCCATTTGTTAAATGAATACCATCTGTATTAAAACTCATACAAGGTAGGTGATTCCCAACCACCTATATGGATGAAAATCCAGCTCATACTTCTGTTACTATAGAGTCATCATAAAAGATTCTAAATAATCTGCTGAAATCTATAAAAACAAAACTATTGTCAGGCTAAAAACTCTATCAAAAATGGAAGTAAAAAGAGATATGACATATTCAGAAAAAAGAAACTTAAAAGACCCACTAGAGGAACCAAATGCAATTAACTGCTTAAGAAACCTAAAATATTCCTTCTGAAAAGATAAATCAAATGAAAAAGATCATGAGAAAAAGGGTTGCCTTGAGGTATGATTGGAAATTGGTTTAGAATAAAATACAATGAACAATCTCGAGTATAAAAACTCTGGAAAATACTTTTCCCTCTCCTCCCAAAGAAAAAAGTTTACTTTGAAAATCAGAAACTGTGTAAATAATGTAATTATGCTATCAAGCAAGGTAAAAATATCAGAATTCCTTCCATTAAGGCAACTTGAGATTCTCTAAAATATTGAGCTGTTAAACTTTTACATCATACTCAGAAACAACAAAAAGTTTTAAAAACATTTAGAGAAAGTGACAAAGTTCTTGTCTATCTGCTTTATTTCTCTCCATTCTGCTTTTTTAAAGAATTCATAGGCAGCTAGATTTGGGAGAGCAGTTATATGTCACTGTTCTTAAATCTGCATATGATTTAAGAACGTTTCTTATTTGACATCTATTCCAAGTGGTCACCTCGCCCTGATCCGAAATACCTCCAGTAAAAATTCACTCCCTCAGCGAAATCCACTGGGGACATTTTCAGTGAAGCTACCTTCATCTACCCCAAGGATGGCTCTGCAGCTGTCTCAGAAACAAGCACCTACACTCTTCAGAGCTGAGGAAGAAGCGTTATCCCTAGGGTAAATGTACTAGAAACTGCACGTGAGTGAGTTATGAGTATTTTATGCTAACATAGATCTAAACACATTATCTCTATTTCTGGCTCCAAGATGTAAGACAAGCAAGCAGGTGGATTTAATATTACGAGGTAATGTTTTAAACCAACATGAACGTTCCAAAGCTAGTCTTGTCACCTAAAAAAATTTTTTTTTCAAGTCATAGGCCTCTTAAAACATAGACTTCATTAGAGTTTCATTATTTTTTCTTCATCAAAATTTTCTTAAAAAGAAAGTCTGGAAATGATAGCTAAGAATTAAAGGACTTTTTAAACTTAAGTTACCTCTTCTAGTTAAACTAAGAACTTCAGCCACAATTTTTAAAATACTAATAGAATTACTTAAGATTAATGAAGACTAATAAAGGAAGACTCAATGAAATAGAAAATATAAACATGCAAATTTGACCTTTGGAAAGAACATTTGGGAAGTTTGATTTTAATGGAAATACAATATATCAAGGCAACAACATATTTTCACTAAGAGGCATTCTAAAGACAGGATAAAGAGTGTTGTTTGAAAGTAACTGTTATTTTGTTTTTCTTTCAGTATGGGTCAGAGCCTATTTTTATCATTGATTTTTTAGATAAGGAAATGGGAAACAAATTAGGGGAAAATTTCCTATCTAAGTATTTGGGAGCCATGTTTTACTTTAGTGAAATCTAGTTACTAAGGAGTTTCAAAAGTACCTACTTTAAAGTAGACAATTGTTAACTTTTGATAAATTTAAGAAAACCAATGAGATTCAAGGCACATGATACATCCTCTCTTTGATGGAAAGCCTCTAAAGTTTCATCACTAATACTTAATTCCCTTTATTTAAGATTCTGAATTTTATAAAGATGAAAGTCTTTCAGGCTACAGTTTTCACCTAGAGCATAATTACAGAAATTCAGAGAATCGCTGTGGATTGTGTCGTATGTTGAGGTCATAACCCCTTAACCTTAGAACACAACCTTATCTGAAAAGGGGTTACTGCAGATGTAGGAAGCTGAGACGGGAAGAGCGGTGGGTCCCTAACCTGTTCCGACTGGAGCCCTTCCCGGAAGACGAGACACGTGGGGACATCATGTGACCATGAGGGCAGACATAAGCCAAGGGAAGACAATCAGGGAACCAGCCAAAGCCAGGAAGAGGCAAGGAAGGATTCCCCAGTGTGGTCCAGAGAAGCAGGGGCCTGCCTCTGGGCGTTAGTATCCAGAATTGTCAGACAATGAATTTCTGTTGTTTTCCGGAGGGATGATGTGGGGTGGGAGGTGGGGGGGGGTTCATGTTTGGGAGNCCAGAGAAGCAGGGGCCTGCCTCTGGGCGTTAGTATCCAGAATTGTCAGACAATGAATTTCTGTTGTTTTCCGGAGGGATGATGTGGGGTGGGAGGTGGGGGGGGGGTTCATGTTTGGGAGTTCATGTACACCCGTGATGGATTCATGTCAATATATGCCAAAACCAATACAGTACTGTAAAGTAAAATAAAGCAAAAATAAAAATTTTTTAAATTAAAATAAAAAAATAAAATGAAATGAGCTATTAAGCCATAAAAGGACATGGAGAAACTAACTGCATCCTACTAAGTGAAATAAGGCAATCTGAAAAGGCTACAGTACCCTAGGATCCTGACTAGATGACATAGTTGAAAAGGCAAAATTATGAAGACAGTAGTACTGAAGGGCAGGGGAACAACGAAAAGGGAGAGCACAGAGGATTTGTACAGAAGATAAAACTATTCTGTACGATACTATAGTGGTAGATACATGTTTTTACACATTTCCCCAAACCCGCAGAATGTGGAGTGAAATGAAATATAAGCTACTGACTCTGGGTGATAATGATGTAACCAACATACCACTCCGGCAAGCGATGCTGGTATCGGGGGAAGCTGCATGTGTATGTGGCAGACTATAAGGGAACTCTGTGTCCCTTCTACTTAGTTTTGCTTTGAATCTAAAACTGCTCTTAAATATATAAAGGCATTAAAAAAAAAAAAAAGGTTCTGCTATGCCACGGCTGGATGACTGAAGTCTAAAAATGTAAGGAAGATGCTAAGGGGTTATGTGTAAAAGATGAAAGAACAAAATAAAAAGCATCTGAAAGTTGATTTTATACAGAGTTCTGTTTCTGGCTAAGGCAAACCAGCTTGTATCAGACCAGTGATCTTGGCAACGACAGTTAGAAAAGGTGAATAAAATTTATAATATGTACTGTTTCAACATCAAAAAGCTATCAAGGCAGTAAGAACCTGAGAAATTAAGATCCTAGAGAAAAGCTCAATATTTGAATCTACTTTTCCCCTCTGGGTATTTAGCAATTTGTAAGCAGTGGATGGGAGAAGCCAAGTAAGAGCTAAGAGACTGGGGAACTATGCAGAGCCTTCAGGGTTTTCATGAGCTTGCAGAGACAAAAATTAAAAGTTGAAAACCTCCCATAAAGAAAAGGCCCTGCTAATCACCACAGAATTTTGGTTTGCTCAGGCTTTTTACCAGTTCACAAGAGTTGATTATGTGTTTTTCTTTCCAATTTCATGTTGACTGATATCACACTGGTGATTTGTAATTCGCAACAGTGAAAGTATTTACACCATGGAAATCGGCAAAAGCTACAAGTCAGAACCCATTCCACTGAATGTCAGCTGTTAAATACCAACATGCCACTGTCCGCCTTCAAAAAGTTAGGGCAAGCTAGAAATAACCCAATCCTCAGAAAGACTGAAAAGGAGTTTCAAAAATCAATCTCAGATCAGTTGCAATAATTAGTCTTTACCTTAGAGTCTAACAGAACCAAAGTCCTCCCAGAGGAAGATACATTACAGTCTAGAACCCATAGCTGTTTTTTTTTTTTTTAATTTAGAGACAAAGGTAATCATAGAATGAAAATGATCATATATATGGAAAGAGAAGACAAGTCATCAAAATCAAGGGAAAAAAGTCAATACAAACAAACTGACATTAGATTTAGATATTAGAGAATTCAGTATGGGCTTTCAGGTAACTGATTAAACATAAAAATACAGAGGAAAGTATGGGGAACTTCACTAGAATCTATATATAAAAAAAAGAATAATATTGCAACTCTAGAAGTAAAAAATAGATTAATTAAAGTTAGAAATTCCCTACGTGGATTTGAGGACAGATTAAAAATAGATGAGTAAAGCCATGGTAAACTAGGATCAGTTCAGTTCAGTTGCTCAGTTGTGTCTGACTCTTTGTGACCCCATGGACTGTAGCACGCCAAGCTTCCCTGTCCATCACCAACTTCTGGAATTTACTCAAACTTATGTCCATCACGTCAGTGATGCCATCCAACCATCTCATCCTCTGTCGTCCCCTTCTTTTGCTCTCAATCTTTCCCAGCATGAAGATCTTTTCCAATGAGTCAGTTCTTGGCATCAGGTGCCCAGATCATTGGAGTTTCAGCTTCAGAATATTCAGGACTGATTTCTTTTAGGATTGACTGGTTGGATCTCCTTGCAGTCCAAGGGACTCTCAAGAGTCTTCTCCAAGACCACAATTTTAATGTACACACAAATCACTTGGAGAGGAAGACTGAAGGGGAGGTCTGGGGTGGGGTGGGGCTTCAGAGCCTGCATTTCCAGCAGCCCCATGGGTGGACAGCAGCTTTACTTCTGTAGGGACCAAACATGTCACTGCAGCTGTTCACCTCGCTCCTCGCTACCGCAAACAGCAAGAAACCAGAAAAGAGATGAGGAGAAAACATCTAGAAACACACTTTTCTGCATGTATTTCATAGCTCAAAAAATTTTTTTTATTAAAGAAGTTTAAAAAAGAATGAATTAGACTACTTAAGGACAATAGAACAGTAGTTGCCAGGAGCTGGGGATGGAGAGAGTAGATGACTACAAAAAAGTAGAAGGGAATTTGAGGGGATCTGATGGAACTGTTTCATATTTTGACGGTAGGTGCAGTTACACTAGTGAATGCATTTATCAAAATTCGAAAAACCACATGCTGGAAAGAGGTAATTTTGTTATATGCATATTATGTGTCAATAAAAATTGTAATTTAGATATAAAAAGGAATTCATTTGATTTCTTTCATGTTTATGAAAAATTAATGATAGCACACAATTTGTTTTAGTTATCAGAAACAAAGCAGAAAATTTTCACTGAAAAAAATCTACTTCCTCTTAAGGCTTACTAATATTTTTTCATCTTGAGCCAATGAATTTAACTGAAATTGGCTATTGTGTGAGAAATTGTGTGAGGCTATTAATTTCTGGGGCATTCTGGGAAACAGTTTGCCTTTCCTGGATCTCAAATTCTTTCACATATATTTCATGTCATCTTATTCTAATATACCAATAAACATGTAAGAATGAAATTGAGGTTCATTGTGAAAGCAATACCACATATGAAATAGAGAGACAGCATCAAATCTATCCCATGGAAAGTGAAGAAAACCAGGGGACTCCCCAGTAAGCAACAAATTATGAAAAGCAGCTTTTATGAAGTAGGGAAGCCTCCTTCACTCACAGATATTTAAATTTTGCCTTATTTTCAAACATCCAAGGACTTATCTTGTAAATACAGTTAGTACTAAATATAAGTTAAAAAAATTTTTCCCAGTGTTATCTGATCCTCATTCCCCAAGAGGAAAATAAAACACAAAAGTAACATTTTAGTCACCTAAGGTCATTTAGTGTACTAAGGTCTCCCTGCCCCTGACCCCAACTGGGAACAAACACTCCATAATTTGTAACTTAGGGGTCATACCGTGAGCTGGTTGCGTGAAGGTAGGCAACACAGCTGCACTGTTATAGCTGTTGGCTAAATTTAATATCTTACAAGAAAAGTGTCTCACCACTTGTGCTGGAACTTGTTCCATTTTTGCAGCAGGAGTTCCTGGTCTTGGGTAAAATTGGTTAATAAACAGACTTGGAAATTTGTACTCTTCAACAAGTTTCACTGTTTCTTGAAAATCTTGGTCTGTTTCTCCAGGAAAACCACAGATAATATCTGTAGCAATAGTTATTCCAGGAACTCTAGAAAATAACGAGACAAAAAATGTACAAAATTAACTGCAATCCATAAGTATTCTACTTCCTTGACATTTTAAACACCATTATTCCTTTAAAAATTAAATTTTATTTTTAAGAAAGAGACATTTGCAAAGAGTTTAAAAATACCCTAAATAGTAAAAGTTTATGAAAAACATGGCCCCCTACCATTCCCCAAAAGTACCTATTTTTTAAATAATTCAGATGTTTGTCTTTTCTTTTACATTTTAGTACTGATGCTTATTCTGCTATTTCTAGATTTACTGATATCAGGCAACATTTGCTGACTTCAACAAGGATTTAGCTCTTAAAACTACTTTATCCTTCTCCTCCCAACATAATCAGTGCTCAACTTTTAGTTAAATTAACAGTATTAATGGTATTTCCATTGGTATAATTGCTAAGATATTGTTCACTCTACAGTCAACTGGTATGCTATCAATAGGGTTTCTTTTGCACATTTAATTTTTTGTAGAATTAATAACTGCCTGATTTAAGAAAAAAATGTTTACTATTCTATGTACTTAATTGCTTTCCAGCTCCATCAGTTCTTTCAAAATCCAGTATTATTTTCTAAATTTTCAGAGTACCATATAATTAACCGGTTCCATTTTTCTCTCTGGAAATGCCATTCCTAACTTCCTTCAGGCATGAGTTGCTTTCATAATGGACCAGCTCTCATTCTTGAATATGGTTCCTTGGTCTTTTCTTCAATCACCTTTTTTTCCTGGATCCTATGTCATCTTAATTCTTGACTATTCTGTTCCCCTTAATTCTGCTGGAGTATTCTTTCAAAAGCTTCATCAAAAAGAATGGTGGGGAAATTTTGTTGTTATTGTCTTAGTATCTCTGAACATCTTAATCCACACAATCTACCAATGGTGTGGCTATGCATAGTACTCCAAAATAAAAAGAATTAGCCAGCAGAATGTTGTGTTGCTCCTCTTTTTTTGAACTAGGCAAGGATGCTGATGAGATTTCCAGATTGACTCTGATGCAAACTTTTTACATGTGCCCCCTAACTTTTTATAAGTTTTTAGGGTGTTAATTTTTTTTGAAAGTTTTAAAAATTTCATGTTAGCATCTTGGCAATCATTTCTCTTTGGCTATTGAGTTTCTCCATAAGTATGCTACAATATTGTGTGAAAGAATGACAAATTCATTTTTTAAAATGTTTCTTGCTTTCTGCTTAGTCTCACCCAGCTATTAATTTGGCTGAACTTTAATTAGCAAAAGTTCCAAGGTCTGGAACTTGTCTATGTGCTGCTAAACAGAAACAGAGACAAAATGCACAGAGAAGAATGAAACAGCATATTTAGAAAAAAATTTTTTTAAATTTTTATTATGATATAAAAATATTTTTTCTTTTAAGGGTAATTATCAAAATTATTTTTAAATATCATAAAAAACATATGCTTTAATAGTAAATTGTAAATAAAAAGATGCTTTTCTAGACTTACTAAAGCATGTGAAATAAAAATTATGTCAATAACTTCAGTTAGCAATTTTTTTTTTACAGCTGACATAAAACTACTTCTGAACAAAAGAAATCCACAACTAAAAATAAAAGTAATAGATCACAGCAGAAATGATAGATATGAGTCCATCTCCCCCAGGAAATTAGGGAAAAAAATCTGAGAAACTGCCTGTGAAACACTGCAGTGACAGACAATTGGTTATTGTGCTAAGCTATAAATTGGAATGAATTTGGCACTGGACTGTGGGGCATTCCCAAAGGAAAGTACCTACTGCTCCTCCCCCTCACCCAGCATCCTTCTTGATCCCGTGTAATTGGGTTCAGCATGATGTAACACCTGCTTACTTTGGCCTTCAAGTCCAGAGCAAAAAAGAAAAGACAAACCTTTACAGGAGTTATCATAAATGCTAACGTAGAGGGTGTTCAATGCATAAATACATTTGATCAGCTACAAAAAAGCTGACCAATAACAGAGGTGAGTGTAGCACACTATGAGTTCAGTGAAAGACCTCAGTTAGAATTTAAAAACAAACGCAATTTAGGTTTCAAAGTATATAACAACATAAACTAACTACCCATAAAATGTCTCAAACTAGAGACTACACCTTAATGTTGAAACTCATCTATCTATACATTGATCTTGTATATGCAAATCATTCTACTTAGGTTCTTCAAAATAACTGGGCTCCTTAGGTGAACCAAATAAAAAAAATCTCATATTTACACTGTTAATTGCCTAGTAAATAATTCTCTTCAGTACATGAGAAAAATCAAACAAGTTTGAAGTGGACCAAATTCTAAATTAATTGCATATGACTTCAGAGTCTGTGAGGAAATTTTAAGGGGCGTAAAACAGAATATTAATGCAAATATTGAATGCTAATTGTGAGTAAATGCTGCTTTTTGAGACAGTAAAAGTTTTCAAAATACTAATATTTTTAAATGACCATTTCTACAAATTTATTGAAACTGTGAGTCTAATAAATATAATTACTAACTGTTAAGGCTTTTTAAAATCTAAAAGACCTTCTGTATTTACATTTTCATACTAGTATTAATTCTGAAAGAATGATGAAAATGTTCAGTTAGCTTAAATAAGAGAAATTTTGAAGCATTTTTCCCGACTTACACTAGTTATTTACTTGCAAAAAGGTTCATTAAATAACTTGGGAATGGAATTTATGAGAACATTTTCAACTATGCCTCTGCTCTGACCTTATGATTAGTTCTGAGAAATCAGTCAGGGACATGTGAAGAGAATACCACCTATGTAGTAGGTAGGCCAGCATTTAAGAAAACTTCAAATATTTAAAAATACTTATTATTTAGACTGACTAAAAATACATACAAATATACACTCCATACTATATCTGAAATGCTACAAAAAACGTGGTGCTTTAATTCACTTCAATATTTTCACTTGTAATTTGGTGTTTTATTGGCAAAAGTATAAGAAGGATGATTCTATATCATTCTTTCAGTTCAGTTCGGTCAGTTCAGTTTCTCAGTTATGTCCGACTCTTTGCGACCCCATGAATCGCAGCACGCCAGGCCTCCCTGTCCATCACCAGCATGCCAGGCCTCCCTGTCCATCGCCAACTTCTGGAGTTCACTCAAGACTCACGTCCATCGAGTCAGTGATGCCATCCAGCCATCTCATTCTCGGTCGTCCCCTTCTCCTCCCGCCCCCAAGCCCTCCCAGCATCAGAGTCTTTTCCAATCAGTCAACTCTTCACATGAGGTGGGCAAAGTACTGGAGTTTCAGCTTTAGCATCATTCCTTCCAAGGAAATCCCAGGGCTGATCTCCTTCAGAATAGACTGGTTGGAGCTCCTTGCAGTCCAAGGGACTCTCAAGAGTCTTCTCCAACACCACAGTTCAAAAGCATCAATTCTTTAGCAGTCAGCACTCTTCACAGTCCAACTCTCACATCCATACATGACCACAGGAAAAAACCATATCATTCTTTAGGTCTCAATAAATCATGAGCTTCAAATTGCACATGTGAAAAAAGTAAGACTAACACACATGCCATCTCAAAGCGGTAAAAATGATCAGAAAAAGGATCAGCCCTATTAAAATTATTAGGTATAAACAAAATACATGATTAAAAGAATTATTTTTTAGCCTTACGGAGATTAATTTTAGGATGATCAGTCCACACTTTCAGGAAACGCTAAATTAGAAGTAGAAAGAGAAAAAACAATCTTGAATGAAAATAAAAATATAACCTTTCTAAATATATGGGATGTAGCTAAAGGAGTGCTTAGAAATGAATAAATAAATTTAAATGTCTGTGTTAGAAAGAGGTAAACAATAATCTAACCTTCCATCTTAAGAGGTTTAAAAAGGAGCAAATCAAGTCCAAAGTAAGACAAACTAATAAAGGTAAAAGAAGGAAACAAAAAAATAGAAAACAGAGAAAGAACAACAAAAGCAGGGTGTATCTTTGAAAATAATAAAATACTAAACTAGCCGTAGACTAAGAAGATAAAACACAAATAACCAACTTCAGGCATGATGAAGGAGAAGCACTATAGGTGCTATCGACAGTCAAAGGCTACTAAGGGAATATTATAAGCAGTTTCGTGTCAATAAACTAAAAACACTTAGATGAAATGGGCAAAGTCTTTGAAAGACGTAAGTTATAAAAATGGACTGAAAACAACAGGAAACTGCCTTATGACCCAGCAATCCCACTGCTGGGCATACGCACTGAGGAAACCAGAATAGGAAGAGACACATGTCTCTAACTCCAATGTTCATCGCAGCACTGTTTATAATAGCCAGGACATGGAAACAACCTAGATGTCCATCAGCGGATGAATGGATAAGAAAGCTGTGGTACATATACACAATGGAGAATTACTCAGCCATTAAAAAGAATACATTTGAATCAGTTCTAATAAGATGGATGAAACTGGAACCGATTATACAGAGTGAAGTAAGCCAGAAAGAAAAACACCAATACAGTATACTAACACATATATATGGAATTTAGAAAGATGGTAATGAGGACCCTGTATGCAAGACAGCAAAAGAGACACAGATGTGTAGAGCGGACTTTTGGACTCTGAGGGAGAGGGAGAGGGAGAGGGTGGGATGATTTGGGAGAATAGCATTGAAATATGTATACTATCATGTAAGAAA
>SJYX01006680.1:17475-44496 GCA_006410675.1 Oreotragus oreotragus | reverse complement strand
AAAATTCCTGACCTTCAGAGAGCAGTTTAATCTACTTGTTTGAAGAAATTGCTTTCAATAGTAGCCAAAATCTACATGCTAATATATAATTCACATAGTAATTTTAAGTGATATTTATAATCAGGGATAGACTTTCAAGGTCCCTCTCTGAGAAAGAGCAGCTAGTAGTAATTAGTTTTTAATATGATTCCTTCTCTTTGAAAGTAATAAAATCTTTTGATAAGCTTAAAAAAATTCAGATGTTTACTGTTTAAATTTGGTACAATTTTACTTTTTTTGGGGCTTCCCTGGTGGCTCAGAGGTTAAAGTGTCTGCCTCCAATGCGGGAGACCTGGGTTCGATCCCTGGGTCGGGAAGATTCCCCTAGAGAAGGCAATGGCAATCCACTCCAGTATTCTTGCCTGGAGACTCCCATGGACTGAGGAGCCTAGTAGGTTACAGTCCACGGGGTCGCAAAGAGTCGGACACGACTGAGCGACTTCACCTCACCTTTACTTTTTTGAAGTAAAAAAGTAATATACATGAGACAAGCAAAGGAAGATGGATAAAGTGACAGATGATCTGTTAAAGCTTTGCAAATTTCTAGAAATTCTAAGAAATCAGGATTTAAAATGGTTTAAAAAGAAATGGGTTGGCAGAGGGGGATGGCATGGGAGGTTGGGGTTAGCAGATGTAAGCTTTTATATAAAGAGAGAGAATGGATAAACGACAAGGTCCTACTGGATAGCACAGAGAACTATATTCAATATCTATGATAAACCACAATGGAAAAGAATATTTATAAAAAAGAAAGTATATATGTATAAGTGAATCACTTTGCTGTACAGCATAAATTAACAACATTGTAAATAAACTATACTTCAATTAAAAAATATTAAAAACTGAAAAAAAAACTAAAATGGTTAAAAAAAAAGACTATTAAATGTCTGTGTAAAAACTAATCAGGTTCATGGGCAGAAGTGTTTCTGAAACTCAGAAAGAAAAGTAGCTGGTAAATGGGGGGTGGGGTGGGGGAGATGGGGCTGTGCATATGCATAACACCAAAGAATTTAGTGTCATCCATTACATTTCTAAACTTGGTTTAAACCCAGAATATACAGTTTGGCTTCAAGCAAAAAATCAAATGAATCATCACAGTTAACTAAAAACTAAATAAATACTATGTTAAGTAAGTTTTTTATCCTGTAACACCATGTTTGCTTTTACAGCAAGTATGTAAGAGTAAGCACAAAGCCCTACATAAGACCAAAGATATTGCTTTAAAAATTAAAAGTAAGCAAACTGGATAATATTGTTATAATAGTTAAAGGAACCATATTAAATTTCACAGAAGTTTTACACATCTTTTATTAAAATCATTTTATGATATTGCTGGTTAAAGTGAAGGTATTTACTATCTATGCTACTGTTAACACAATTTTTATATGAGTTTTTCTGTTTCTATGGTAACATGAATTATAAGGTTCAATGAAGCCAGATTCTGTAATGTGTATTTTTCTGTTACTCAAGGTGAAAAGGAAATGAAACATTTCTAACATTCATAAACTGCTGCAAATGTCTGAATTCCATTTAGAGATAAGACGATAATTACTAAAGTAATTAGAATTCTTCCTGGATGGAATTATTTTGCACACAGTGGAAATTTAGATTTGGGAATGAAAGCAGGGGCCAGGGTATATTCAGCATTGGTAATTAATTACAACCAGAACCAATACACTATTCTGATACCTTGGAACAGACTAAACCTTCTGTCTGCTTCTGACTACACCATGAAAGAAAACTGGCCCCCACCCCCATCCCTTAAGTCAGAAAGATAAAGTGGGTAAAACCATTTTATTCAAGAGAAAATCCAATTACAGAAATAATCAACTTTTCTCTCTTGCTTTATTTTTTTCATATTTGAAAGGGTTTTCACATTAGCAGAACCAATTAAATGAATATCAGGACAGGGCAAAAACTACAAAGTTGGGCAAGTTGCTTAATTTTTTTTTAAATTAAACTTTGAAAAAAAAAATCACTTATTGAAATTTTAGAGACTCAGAGCCAGATCACAGCATTCTCTAATAGGAAAGCATGACTAGAAGGTGACTAAACACTGGATTCAGGAAGAATAATTTATAAAATGCTATAGTGATAACTACGTTATCACTATGTTATACAGTCAACTACAAATAAGAAATTAGGCACATTTCTACCTTTAATAGAGGTGTTGTTATCATCAAGAACTCAGAGACATCACATTTCAAGTCTATGCCATCCTAAAGTGCAACCTATATAGCATCTTAAGTAATACTGGAACTATACAGACAGAGGGGGCATGCCCAAAGCCATCAAACCAAAACACAGAAGCAATATTCACACTTTTTTTATCCCTCACTGGTTGAACTCCTGTTTTGTTTTGCTTACTCTCAAAATCAGATCAAGGGTTGGCAAACTATGGCCCGTGGGGCAAAATTCGCCACTGCCTATTTTTACAAATAAAGCTTTATTGGAACTTGGCCACACTCATTCATTTCCATGTCAACTATGGCTGCTTTGGCTACAAGAAAAGAGTAACTGTGACGGTTGCAATCACAAAGCCAAAAATATTTATTACTTGTATCATAAACAACCAAACTGATGAGTCTGTTAGTAACTGGCGGGGGAGGGGGGATAGGTGTTAGTGGGCATATGATGCTCTGCAAAATGCAGCCCAAATCAGTCTTTTCATTACCACCAAAGTCCTCTTGATACAGTTCAAATCAGAATACTCTCTCCCTGAGGAATCCTAGTGCACAATCTATTAGCACCTATCTGTACAATTCATCCCTCATGACACATCTGACAAAATATTTTCTGATTTTCTCTCAGCATCTCGACTCCCTGGTTCCTACTTCATATGTCTGTGAAGGCCAGATTATGATGGCACCTGACACCTCTCTCATTTGTTTTCTTATGTGTCCTAGTAAATCATAAGTGCCTGGTGGAACTAGGATGGGGTCAGAGTCACATTCTCATACTCTTTGGCAAGGCTGCAGCAGCTTTACTGATAACTGAGGCTCAATAAAGGTGCCCAGTGAATTAAAGGTGATGGGCAAGGGAGAATTGGGAAAAAAGACAGGGGTGAAGAACAAAAAATTTCAATAAAGTAACAGGCTTTATTCATATGTGTGTGTGTGTGAGCATGCTCAGTCACCCAGTTGTGTTCGATTCTTTGTGACCTCACAGGTGTACCCTACCAGGCCCCTCTGTCCAGTGGAATATTCCAGGCAACAACATTGGAGCAGGTTGCCATTTCCTACTCCCAGGGATGTTTCCAACCCAGGGATCCAACCCGTGTCTCTTGCGTCTCCTGCACTGGCAGGCAAATTCTTTACCACTGCGCCACCTGGGAAGCCCCTTATTCATATGCACTAATGAGTAATCTCTGCTCTGACTAATACCAATCTCAGCATTCTACCTCAAAGTCCTAGAAGTCCACTTCTGGCCTTTATCTATCTGGCAAGGGAAGAGAATGGGTGATTTTCAGGGCTTTTAAGTGACAAGCTTCTCTTTGGAGTAAAGGCTTCTTGGACGCTGCCCAGACACTGGCCACCAGAGTTGATCTGTCCTGCTTACAATGAGGGCAGTGATTCTCCAGTGAGCACTTTTAAAAATATGTATTAGTTCACTAACAGTTGCTTCACTCTCAATTCTTATTTCTAGAAATAAGTAAAACATTTACAAGGGGTCAAGGCTTATTTTAAATGACCTGAGTTTATTTGTAACTTTCAGTTTAAAATTTGGCGAAATGGGGTTTGAGCTAGAATGTTTGAAGTTGAAGCCAGATTTATGAGACTTGGGAGAGGGGTTTTCATTCTAATTCTGCATTAGAGTTGTTCCCTGGTGTTTTTGAGGGTGGTAAGTCCCATCATTCAAAAACTGCTTATTAACTGGATGATACGTTCCCAGTAAAGGGCACTCATTCGCTTCCGTTTCATCCAACTCTTGAGACCGCACGGACTGTAGCCTGCCAGGCTCCTCTGTCCATGGGATTCTCCAGGCAAGAATACTGCAGTGGGTTGCCTTCCCCTCCTCCAGGGGATCTTCCTGAGCCACGGATCAAACCCGCATCTCCTGCATCTAACACATTCTTTACCCAGTGAGCCTCTGGGGAAGCCCCTCTCAGCAGATGTATAGGGAACATCTCAAAGGGCTGCTGTGGCAGAGAGGCAGCAACGGAAGATACTGCAGTGGGTTGCCTTGCCCTCCTCCAGGGGATCTTCCTGAGCCACGGATCAAACCCGCATCTCCTGCATCTAACACATTCTTTACCCAGTGAGCCTCTGGGGAAGCCCCTCTCAGCAGATGTATAGGGAACATCTCAAAGGGCTGCTGTGGCAGAGAGGCAGCAACGGACCGAGAGCCCTTTCCACACAAATATCACATGAAATGGTCCTGTTCATGAAACACTGCAGATTTTACATGAAGGGCCCATCACTCTTTATGACACTGCCTTCTGGATCCCCCTTGACCCACATCTTTACCTCCAAAAGAGCAATTCTGCTCTGTCTCACACCACGCTAGACTGGTCTGTCAGCAGTGGGGGTCCCCCAGCCCTCCGCAGCATGACCTAAGACATGCTTCTCCAAGCCTTAAGACGCTGGAGGCTCTCCCTGATGGTGAGTAACCCGGTTCCATTCTGATCACAGCAGCTGTGTGCAGGCAACCTGTGCCTCATATGCTGGGTTTAGCGTGGCTGGGATGCTGGGCCTTGTTCTGAGGCTGGCAGAAGCCAATCCTAAACCAAGAAACGTTCTGAAAGCCAGGAGCAAAGCATAAGGGAACATCAGGACACTATAACAAACTCCAAAGTCACCATTAGGAGAGAGGACAGACACAACTAGTCACACCTGAATTAGCCCAGTGCCAGGCTGACTGCGTGCTGCTTTCTGAGGCCAGCCTCTCTGAACCTTATTGAACACTTACCCTATTCCAGGCATTCTTCAAGTATTTTTCACATACTGACTCATTTAATCCTCAGAGCAGTTAACGAGATAGGTAATATTTTCTCCATTTCATAGATGTGGCAGCAGAAGCACAGAGGGATTAAGTCTCTTGCCTAATGTCATGCAGCAACAAGCAGTACAGCCTGGGCCTGTCTGGTTTCAAAGTCTGTGATTTTAAATGACACACTGCCTCCCTGCAGTGGTGGGCAGCGCATCTCCAGTAGTGCTAGATACAATTATCCCAAAAGACCTCCATTTTCAGAAATATGAACTACCGGATGTCACTGTAGAGTGACCTGACTGAGACGTTCAACCAGAAACACAAGTGCCATCTGATGAGACCACAACCATGAAATAACAAAAATACCCACTTAACACTATCTGCTTGGTCTCTCCTCAGTCATGCAAGCATTACTTTCATGCTAAAAACAAGGTCCCTGAGGACAAGGTCGCTTGTCCACGGTCGCCCAGAGTGAGTTAACAGGATAGCGGCCCTGGGATTATGGTTTCTGACTCCCAGTCCTTTACTCAGATACTTAGCTTTCAGCCAAGGAAAAGAAATGCAGAAAGAAGAGAGAGAGAGAAAGAAAAAAAAAAAAAAAACAACCCTCACCAGATAGCCTATCTGTGCCAGTAGCTAGCAAAAAGATATTCATGAAAGTTCAGATTTTATCACACACATTTTCAGCAGTGCCCAAATGAGAAGGAGAGATAGGTTCCCAGGAGATTAGAAACATTAGCAGACAGAACTAGCCCTTGGCTCAGACAGCCAGTGAGAAAACAAAAAATCTTGTTAATTTTTAACACTTCACAGCACATCCCAGATTATGCAAGGTCTAGAAAGTGGCCCTGATTGTATCCTTTTTTTGGTGAAATAATCTAGGGAGTAGTTAGAAGATAACGATGGTGGTGCTGGATTTCAAGTCCTGGACGGTTCACAGCCTGGTGCAAAAGCCACGGTATCTCTGTCTCTCATACAGTTCAGACACTATTAACAGCTCTAAAGAACCACAGTGTGGCACACGCTGATACTGCTTTCTCTGTGCTGTTTCACAGACATCAGAACAACCGTCTCAGAAGGATGGGGTGAGATTTACAGAGGTTCTGAGAGGCAAAGCCTCTGCACAGAGGAACACTACTACCTCTCAAACCTACTGAACTGAACAAGTCTCAGGAACCACAGTCCATCTAAAAGGTTTCTTTACTGTGATTAGACCACCAAATTTTTTTGTGTGTGAGCACCAATGTAAACAGGGCTGTGCAGTCTATTAGAAAGGCATTGGGGTGTTAGGAGCTACCGGATGAAAGCCTGATTTAAAGGCAATTTGATTCAGTCCAACATACAACAAGTGACAGGCGCGGGCGTGCTCGGTCGTGTCCAACTCTGTGACGCTATGGACTGCAGCCCACCAAGTATCTCTGTCCATGGGACTCTCCAGGCAAGAATGCTGGACTGACTTGCCATTTCCTCCTCCAGGGGATCTTCCTGGCCCAGGGATTGAACCCAGGTCACCTGTGTCTCCTGCATCAGCAGGCAGATTTTTTATCGCTGAGATACCTGGGAAGCTGATAACTGAATTTCACCTACAAACCGAAGGACTGAGCAAATAGAATCAGAGGCCCCTGGAGGGCTGCGCACCCATGGGGGTGGACAGTAATGTGGCTGACGGGGCCAGATTCCATATAAGGGAGAAGGTGGTGAAATAAATGGGAGTATGAACCACAGAGAACACGAAATTAGGAATAACACGGGTTTGGAGATGGGGAGAGAAAGGACACAAGGAAAAACTGCAGAGGCTTGTTGGCATGATAACAGTATGGCATGCCAGGGGGCACAGGGCCCCAGACTGCCACCTTCTAATGTACAGTTTCCTAAAATGAACAAAGTGTGACATCACTAGAATCTACATTCCACTTCAGTCTATGCAGGTAGCGCCAATCATAAAGAATCCTTCCAAACAGCTTTAACAAAACCATTTCTGATCAAAAAAATAAGAGAAGAAACTCAAGGTGGTAAAACACAACCAATGGCTATCACATCACATCTAAAGAAAAGATCTTTTTTAAAAGTCCTCATCGGAAACGCACACAAAATTTGTAACTCTGCATGAAGACAGATGTTAACTAGACCTATTGTGGCCATCATTTCATAATACATGCAAATATCAAATCATTATGTTGTACACCTGAAACTAATATAATGTCGTAGCACACGAGCAGGGACGGGGTGGATGGCGGCAGTGGTGGTAAGAGTACACAGCAGGAAAGTTAAAAGGTAAAGTTGAAAGGAAGTCATAATGACTGCACTACATGAAGCGCTGGGAAGGCAGGCACCCTCTCTCAAAATGGACTCAGACTTGCTCTACATTTCCCATGCAGTTCAGAACATTAAGGGAATAAAAACAGGGCCAAAGGAGAGGGGAAAAAACAACAACAACACTTTTATCAGAAAGCAAATTGCACTCTAGTATTATAGATGACTATTCCTTTATACAAAGCTAAAACTGTTATGCATGTAATTTATTGTATTAAAACAAATTGTGCTGATGAACATGAAATAACAAGAAAATGAATCTTTGTACATCAACTACAATAAAGAGATGCTTACAAATCTGCATGCTACTCACCATAAAAATTACCACCAAGAGAGACATTAAACATTAAGTCCCTAACAGTCGAATATTAGAAATTCTACAAAAACCATTATCATGTTATGCAAAGGACACATCACATATGATATGCAATTATTGTATATTGTGTGTTAAAATGTTTTCAAGGGGAAAATCTGAAATACCCAGAAATATGAATTTCAGAGTAATAGTGAAAAATCTAAGATAAAAGGTAATTTGATACAGAAACTCTATTTTATTAAATTGGAAATTCAGTTTAAAGGAGTTACATGATTTTAAGCCTGAATTTTTTATTCAAACTTGGTCCAATTACTTTTTACAAATTTAAATCTGCTGATGGTGTGCATATTTCCAATAAGTTCAACAGCATGAGATTCCATACTAGCAGGACACCTGCTAACATCTTTTATTCATGTGCGTGTTCCCAGTGCAAAGCAATTATATTATTTCAAATATTTTAAAATGTTTTCTATTACTGCCTAACATAACTGCAGGTTACCTTACAAATCATGACTTTCTTTCTGCACTCCCTCTGTCTAAATCTCGGGGCGGGGGAAGAGAGGGGGAGACTTATTTGTGGTGTTATTTGTAGAAGTCAGTAACAGCTCAAATAATAATCTCAGTCTAGTTTACCTGCATCTGATTACAGATGTGAGAATATAGCTTCCCATCAAACGCAGGGAAAAGGCATGCATATATAGATTTTGTTTCTTATCCTTGATTCAGTTCTTCGGAACTGGTTCTCAACATTATAAATTCTGGAACAGGAAATAAGTTCTAAAAACTAGTTATCACAGCCCTGAAAACCTTTCAGTCCTCACTGTTGTCAAGGGTTCATCATCTCATGGGCCACTGCAGTCTTGTCAGCTTCTCATCCAGTCAGCTTCTCATCCACAGGAGCGGGCATAGAGAAACATGCGGGGGCACGATGCTTCAAAGAGTGAGGGGTGCAAGGAATTAAGGAATGCACAATGTGTGTTTATGTGGTATTTTTCTATGTTTGTTGAAATGACAATTGTTTAGGCATATTTCACAACTGAAAATGGTAAATCTGAAAGGCAATGCATTTCTTAATTTTAGATCATCCTTTTATATTATGTTAAATTATGTTAAATAATTTACAATAATTTTAGATCATCCTTTTATAGATTATAATATTTTTATAAAAATAATCTACAATAATAGATTATTGATAAATAATAAACAATAGTTATTATAAATGACATTATATTATGTCATTTATTTTAGTACAAGTAGTTGTACTAAAAGTTACAAAGGTTGGCTTTGAAGATTAATACAGACATCTCACTTTTAGCATTGAAGTAAGGACCCCAAAGTATTAATGTAACAATATTTTAATAAATTTGAAACTCTTCATTGACATATGCCTAAAGTGATAAAGATTTTTCAAGAAGCTATTCAATCTATTTAAATCCATTATGTATATGGCTTATAAAGTATTAATTATAGCTAGTATCTAATTTTTAACAGCCTACTATTTACTCTATCCCTTTTTTTATCGAACTTTCTCAGCAATGGTGAGCACTCAACAAAAATATTTTTAATCTTGACTTGACAAAGAGACATTCATCTAAAACAGAACAGGCTCACACAAAGCTTTATCACAGGGGCACAGGACTTCAGACCATTATTGTTTTATGACTAAAAAATGAATGACTTAAGACAAAAAGCTCAACATCCTTAAACTTCATTTCTATTCATTCTCTAATAAATGCCATCTGTTGTGTACTTTAGGGATATAATACCCGTCAAGAACTCCATCGTATTATGAGAACCAGCACCAAGTTGATCTGAAATGCATATTTGAACAGATGTGTTTAAATTACATCTCCGTCAATCCACATGCATAAATTCAGAGCAAGCGTGTGTTGATTTAAAATGCATAAAAAAAGGGATTTGGAGATGCATCAAAAGTGAAGAGCATCTCAATGGATCAAGGCTCACATTACGAAAGGTCATTACTAAAAATAAAGTTTGCATTTATTAAGGGTTGCACCAAGGGGCTGTTCATGGGAACTGATTTAAGTTTGTTGCACAAAATCAGCCACTGAAACTACACTAATTTTTTATATAACTCCTCCATGTAAAACATTAAAATCATCATGCATGAACAGAAAAAAAAGGTAATAGAAGACACCAAAATAGAGAAAATTATATGACAAGTCTACTGACTGACATGGCTTCATATGGCTCAGTTTCCTACATTTCAACCATACTCTGCTGTTGTTCAGGGGGAAATATCTGAGTGATTTCTATAGGCATAATACTGCTCTGATTTCATTTTTTACAGACATGCTTCCAAAAGTTAAAATTAATTAAATTCTCTTGGAATTATGAAGATTAGGAAGTTCATCAATATTTAGCAAGAAATTAAACATATTAAAATACAAGTATGAAGGTTCAGTTCAGTTGAGTTGCTCAGTTGTCTCCGACTCTTTGCGACCCCATGAATCGCAGCATGCCAGGCCTCCCTGTCCATCACCAACTCCCAGAGTTCACTCAGACTCACGTCCATCGAGTTGGTGATGCCATCCAGCCATCTCATCCTCTGTCGTCCCCTTCTCCTCCTGCCCCCAATCCCTCCCAGCATCAGAGTCTTTTCCAATGAGTCAACTCTTCGCATGAGATGGCCAAAGTACTGGAGTTTCAGCTTTAGCATCATTCCTTCCAAAGAACACCCAGGGCATTCTGTCATTTATAATAACACCCTGTCATTTATAATAACAAATCTCCTTTAGGATGGACTGGTTGGATCTCCTTGCAGTCCAAGGGACTTTCAAGAGTCTTCTCCAACACCACAGTACAAAAGCATCAATTCTTTGGCGCTCAGCCTTCTTCACAGTCTAACTCTCGCATCCATACACGACCACTGGAAAAACCATACCCTTGACTAAACGGACCTTTGTTGGCAAAGTAATGTTTCTGCTTTTCAATATGCTATCTAGGTTGGTCATAACTTTTCTTCCAAGGAGTAAGTGTCTTTTAATTTCATGGCTGCACAGTCACCATCTGCAGTGATTTTGGAGTAGAGACCCTAATTAAATGGTCCCTATATTCTACAAGGTGCTCATTTCTAAACAGGTTTTTCACATGTTTAGAGCAGGCGTGTATCAATGTAAAGCTTAATGGTGAGCTGTTGAAAATTGTGCCCACTTCTCATTAGGTTAGTGGTGTAAGAAGAAGACAAGCATGCTGAGTGAAATTCCTAGTTATCCATATCATCATTAGACACTGAATTACACTATTTTACATGATATGTATATATACAAGCAGGTCCCATATATTCAGCTCTCAAGGAGGAAACTGAATATGACAGTAAATATACTCATGCATGAGGTTTCATTCTTAGGCAGTGCTACTACCTACACCAATACTAAATACACTGGGCAACTAATATTCTTTTTATTCATAGATGAGGAAAGTAAAGATAAAGCATAAAACTGATACAGGAGGGAGGCGAGATAAATTGGGAGATCGGGATTTATTGACATATACATACTATTATGTATAAAATAGATAATTATAATGAGGACCTACTATACAGCACAGGGAACTCTACTCAATACTCTGTGATGACCTGCATGGGAAGAGAATTTAAAAAAGAGTGGATACATGGATACGATTCACTTTGCTATACAGGAGAAACCAACATGACACTGTAAATCAACTATACTGTATCAAAAATTAATTTAAAAACTGATAATGGAAAAGCTTTATATACTGGCCATCTTTCAAGTGAAGCTTCTCAGGTGGCACAGTGGTAAAGAATCTACCTGCCAAAGCAGGAGATGCAGGTTTGATCCCTGGGTCAGAAAGATCCCTTGGAGAAGGAAATGGCAATCCACTCCCATGTTCTTGCCCCCAAAATCCCAAGGACAGAGAATTTTGGTGGGCTACAGTCTATGGGCTTGCAAAGAGCCGGACATGACTGAGCACACACACGTGTTATCTTTCGAACAAGCCTTTAAGGTACTATAATATGTTAGGGCAGTTTAAGAAAAATGACCATTTCAAGAGGAACTTCAGATTTGTACAAAAAGGATATTCCTGAGGTGTAAGAGGAGAATCATCTTTCTAAAAGTGGAGATTTACAGTTCTTCTTACTGAGTGATCCCCCTAAATCTCTTGATAGAATTAATTAACAAAGGGATGGTAATGAAAGTAAGCATGACTAGTAAGTGCAGTAATAACTACTATGAAAAAAACCTGCTTTTTATTAAACTTCAAAATACCATTCATGTTTTATAATTTGTGCTAATTATTCTGTCCCCTCCTGGAGAAGAAAATGGCAACCCACTCCAGTTTTCTTGCCTGGAGAATCCCATGGACAGAGGAGCCTGGCGGGCTACAGTCCATGGGGTCGCAAAGAGTCGGACACGACTGAGCGACTTCACTTTCACTTTCACTTTATTCTGTCCCCTGCCAGCCATTCCTAGCCTCTGTGCCCTGCTATGTGCCCCCAGAGAACTGAGCTGTGTAGGATACATCATCTGAACTTCGCATCCTGTTACAGTCTATCCCACTGAACTTCATCCCTTCTTTGCAGTCCCTGCTCTCTAGCTGAAGACATCACAAACAACGGTCTCTTTCCTGCTCCCCCATGTCGTCTTGGAAAAGCTAACCCTGCCTCATTATTCAGACCTCTAACTAACGGGCATTTCCTCTAGGAAAACTTTCCTGCACTTTGACTCATTCACTCCTTTTCCAAGCGGCCAAGTCCTCCATATTTTCTAAGGTTCCAATGCAATTGCTTGTTATGTCTATGTTTTCTCCACAGGGACTGGTAAGTTTCCTGACAATACTGACTGTCCTGCTACCACTGCATTCCCAGGGTCCAGCTCAGTGCATGGCACAAAGTGGGTGCTGACTAAACATTAATCAATCAGTTAAAGACCTAGTCCTCCTTTTAAGGAGGAAAAATCAAATCCCATAAATGCCTTTTTATTGAGGCATGATTGTCAGCGTTTTAGTTTAAATAAGTGAAATTAAATATTTATGTGATATACATAACAAAACAGTCTAAGATAAATATAAATCACATAGTAATCTTTCCAAGGAAATGAAAGTAAGAGGATCACTGGAGAACAAATCAGTTTGAATGAGATTGTTACCTAGAGCTGAATTTTCACATATAGGAGATGCTATCTACCTATTTAAATGAAAGTGAATGAAAAGCAAATAAATTTAAGATTCAGTTCCTCAGTTATACCAGCCACCTTTCCGGTGGTTCGGTAGCCACATACACCCACTTTCTATTATATTTGACAGCACAGATATAGAACCTTCGTTTGTAACTATCATTCCAAAAAGCTCTATTGACAGCACTGTTTCTGAGAGCTGAGATTCTATAGATACTTAAAAAAAGAAACCTCTAACCACGAATTTGAAGTTTCTTTTTTCTCGTTTCACAAATTGGTGATATCTACTCATTATACTGCCATGAGGATTGAGATATTTTAAAAGAGTTACTAGCTCAGTGTCTAACACTTCACAGGGATTGGTTAAATTTCTTCCCTCTTGCTCTCGTAATGCAAAGGCACTTTGTTCAAAGGACAGTTTATCCCATGTTCCTCAGTCAAGCTAAAAACAGTGGTTTCAAACTGTTCTGCAAGAAAGACTAAGGGAATAGGGCTTGAGTGGCACTTTAAAGGACCACGGGCTCTAGGTCTCCCACGTCCTGACTTTTCAACCAAAACAATTTCAGATTTAACTCTTCCAGGTTGGGTTTACCCTGCAGATATATATTTTTTTCCTTCTCAATAAAGGCCTGTGAGGCCAAGCAAACTAACAAACAAAAAATCCTAAAAGTTCCAATGTCCTGTAAGATACATCTCTAGTATTATAAATAGCAAGCAGGTAAGGCCTATAACAACCTAACTCCTCTGGCCTCATGTCTCCCCACAACCACCTCCTTTTCAATGTTTTATCCACACAGAGTTGAGGATTTTAGGACCAATGTCAACAATCAGCTAGAAAACAAAGCAAATGATTTTGACATGTAATCGTTGGCTCTCATGAATTAAGAGATGTTACAAGTACTGCAAAGTTATTTTCATTTATTAGTTAGGTAGAAGATGCGTGTGTGCTCTGGTGTGTTCAACTCTTTGCAACCCATGGACTGTAGCCCACCAGGCTCCTCTGTCCATGGGGTTCTCCAGGCAAGAATACTGGAGTGGGCTGCCATCTCCTTCTCCAGGGGATCTTCCCAACCCAGGGACTGAATTATGTCTTCTGTGGCTTCTCCATCAGCAGGCAGATTCTTTACCACTGAGCCACCTCGGAAGCAAGTTTATGAGTGAAGTCCATGCCAAAATTGAAGTAACTGAAAATTAGCCTCTGTGAATAACCTGCACAGCACACCTACAGGCAAGAATATTTTCAAAGGAGTTGAGAAAACAGTAATGCATTACAATCCAGAGTGGAATCTGCTTGACATAACTGATGGCAGGTAAAAATAAAGAATGAAACACAAAGAAAGCCTTAGGTGAACAAATTTACAAGCTTGTGAGAATGAAAGCCAATGATACTGATGAGCAGGTACTCTGTGGAAATATTTGAATCTTATGTTATTGAGCCAAGAATACCAACAATTTCATTCACTCTTGTGAACTTAACTTTCATCAATTCCTTGAATTTTTGTTAGAGACAGAAATTGAATATTTGGCCTCACCCTACCACAAACCACTTCAAAGGTTTAGCAGGGGTAAAGTCATATAGTAATTTTCTTGAGATCGAGCTTGGTAACTGAAATTTTTCTTGATAAGAAGGATCAACTTCAACCAATATTATCAAAAGGTCTTGAAGATTATATTTTGTTATAGATTTGATAATGTTTCTTAATGAATTCAACCCAAGTATTCAATTTCTTAATGAATCAACCTATTAAGCAGTAAGTTTTGCTTTTATGCAAAACTTAATACTGCAGTAAAGTCATTTACGGGTCCCTGGTGGCTCAGGTGGTAAAGAATCTGTCTGAAATGTAGGAGACCCAGGTTTGATCCCTGGGTTGGGAAGATCCGCTGGAGAAGGGAATGGCAACTCACTCCAGTATTCTTGCCTGGAGAATTCCATGGACAGATGAGCCTGAGGCCTGCTGGGCTACAGTCCATGGGGTCAGAAACAGTCTGACATGACTGAGCGACTAACACACACACACACACACACACACACACACACACACACACACACACACATTTATGATGACAACTAAGTTGTTTAAATCACAAGTATTTAAACCACAATACTGTGAAGTAATTAACCTCCAATTAAAATAAATAAATTTATATTTTAAAAAATCACAATGTTCATCTGCTTTGTATATTTACTATGCTGTCAAAAGTGAAGCATGCTCTTCATTCCCACACAAATTTCCAGAGATTTATTTTCTGAGTTCAAACTACAGTATAGCAACATTTTTTCTGATCTTAACACAGGTGCTTGGGAAACGTCCACATTTAAAAATCATTTAATAGTATGACTAAGAGGAATTTCCATTCAACCTTCAATTGGAAGTGACAGATTTAATAAAAGGAAAAAAATGTATATATATAAAAGGATCTAACAGAATTCTATAAATGCCAAGTGATAGAAATTTTGAATTAAAACTATGAAATACTGATATCATGAAGTGATACCAATATTCAGCATTATGGATCTGTGTGAAAAGATATTTTTTAAAAAAAGAAAGAAAAAAATCTCATTAGACATCAACACTGACAAATGAATACTAGTGACTGAATGATGACAGGGAACATTAATTTTTGTACTCCAGTAAGTGAAATGTTATTCAAATAAATTAATCCTATCCTTCTTACTATCAGGCCAATAGTTTAAATACTGTAGTACATTATTATTATATTTTTAATTTCAACAATAACAATTTGTGAAGGTTGGTTTTCTTTAGAGATGGATGGTACATAAATCATCCTTGATTTTGTTTCTTGATCTATGAAGTTTTAAAACACTACTGAGCCCTTTATCAAAAAATCTTGCTGATCCCTGTAATAGAGGCTTCTATAAATACTCTGAATAGTTTAAAATATATATAAAAGTAAAGCATTCCTCTCAGATATATTATGCCGAAAACAAAATCTATGGCAGCTATATCATTTAATACTAAAGATAAGCACCAGAGCACAGGAGATTCCCAAGAGGCAGTTGTACCTTGTCTCAGAGACTGCCTGCACTTCAGTCTGAATAATTCTATAAACAGAATTTCAATAGATTTGAAACAAGCCCAGTCTCCAATCGAGGGTCTCAAAACCTTGCTTATTGAGAACTTAATTCTTTAGGTAATATTTGATGTTAATTAAATCTTATATGTTCCTGTGATAGGTTTCTGAGACTGCCTAAGACTGCTGTTGATAAGGAGAGAAAGATGCTGAAATAAAATTTGTATTGACTCTCAAGCATAAACACCAAGAAGCATAAACATTAACAGAATAAATATTTCAATATGAAAAGTTATTAGCCTCCTGTAAAAAATGAGCACCAGTAAAACACATTGTATCTTTACACATGCCATGCAGACAAACCCACTACATTGCAAAATTTATAGATTAAAAGATTTCAAAAGTAATTGAGTTTACAACTCACAAATAAAATTCTTAAAATGGAATTTTGTACCCTTGTCTCTTGTTTGCATAGGGAAAATGTCATACAATTCTGAATTGCTCGTGTTTTATTTCTTCATATTTATCTTGAACCAAAATTGGTTCTTTAAAAAATAACAAAAATAATTTGCTGAGATTAGATTATCCATTTTTTGGTTGGATGAACAAACAGCTGCATTAAACTAATCTCATGTTCACATGAGCACATCTTTTATGCATTGAACTTGTAGGCAGTTTGTGTTGGCCTGACAACAAAACAGATGTTTTCCTCAGTGATTTGACTAACTTTACTAGGTACAGGCCAGCCTTGAGATCAAACTACATGTGTGCTTTAAAAGACTGCATACATCTCTATAACATAAAGCCTATCGGACTAGCTCATCTATGAGCTGCTTTAACTGGCCACTTACTTAAAATTAAATAGGTGTAATTTCAAACAGTTGTTTACTTTACATTTTTTTTTTTAATTAAAAAAACTTAGAGGATGTTAGAATCTCCAGAGATAAGACAACAATGGCTCAAAGGTAAAGAAAGAGTGGGAAACTCATAACAGGACCAGTTGCAAAGCCAACATGGTGACAGAAAATAACACTGGCTGCTTGAGGGAGCAGATGGGGACCACCTGGTTGGACCAACATTTTGTCTTCATCCACATATATCAATATGGCTTGGTATCATTTTCTGTATCTTCCTTCCAGGTTCCTAGAAACACACTTACTTTCTCTTTGTGCTCTGGATTCCATTTTGCTAGAGACCCTGATGGGCTTTCCTGTCCTTAATGCTTGCTCCTTCCTCTAGCAGCACCAAGCTCTTCTCTATACTATGGCTTGCCTACATTAAGTAAAAAATCCACCCAGGTGATCTTGCCTGGGTCTTCCATCCCTTTCTCCTAATTGGTTCCAAATATTTCCTCTTCCTTTCCCTTTCAGACTTCTGGAAGAACAGTCCATCGTTGCTGCTTCTACTTCCTCATGATTAACTTCCTGGTAAACCTGCTATAACCTGGCTCCTGCCCCAGCACAGTGATGAAATGATCTCATCTCTGGCAAATCCACGGATGTTATTTTCTGCCCTGATTCCACTTGACCTACTTACCATGTTTGACGCTGTTCAAAATCCTTTCCTTAATTGTGCATATGACAAATAATGTAAAGGGGTGAGCTTTAAGGTCGGTGGGTTGTCAGTATATAAAACACTGTCAGGATGATAGAAAGAAGAAGCTGAAAAAGATGCACTTTGTGGGAGCTAAATGATACAGATTATGTGTCTAAGCTATTGATCCTCCATATAAGCACAGGCACTATGGAGTGAAATCATGGTGTTATTAATAAATATGCCAGGACAACAGGCATAAACCAAGAAGGTCCTAGGCAAACAAAAGAAAAAAAAAAAAGCCACGAGAGGTAATGCAGGAATAAAGCCCTAGATGACTCCACACTTTGGGGAACCTTGGGACATTGAAACATATTCCTAATAATATTCAAAGGTCATGCAAATAACACTCTGAAAGAGACTGGGCTTTGAGCTGTTGTAATCTATCATTCAGTAATAAGAAATGAAGACAGAAAGAGCGAACTAAGGCCAAGTCCTAGACTTTTACTAAAACCCCTGTCAGCTTCAATGAAAAGAGAGGATGGAACAACAGAGTAATTAAATCAACTCCTTTCAATTAAAAATACCCCAGAAAAAGAAAAACTGACCTGCTGGAGTGAGCGACTTATTTTTGACTGCATCCCCTTTCTACTTTTTTCGAAATTTTTTCTCTATTAAAAAAAAAAAAAACAAGAATGAAATTCATGACATATCTGCAGATGATTTCAAAAAAGCATCAGAAGCTGAGATTTAGTGGAAACTGAAATCACAATAAACTGTGGAAAAATTCTGAAAGAGATGAGAATGCCAGACCACCTGACCTGCCTCTTGAGAAATCTGTATGCAGGTCAGGAAGCAACAGTTAGAACTGGACATGGAACAACAGACTGGTTCCAAATAGGAAAAGGAGTACGTCAAGGCTGTATATTGTCACCCTGCTTATTTCACTTATATGCAGAGTACATCATGAGAAACGCTGGACTGGAAGAAACATAAGCTGGACTCAAGATTGCCGGGAGAAATATCAATAACCTCAGATATGCAGATGACACCACCCTTATGGCAGAAAGTGAAGAGGAGCTAAAAAGCCTCTTGATGAAAGTCAAAGAGGAGAGTGAAAAAGTTGGCTTAAAGCTCAACATTCAGAAAATGAAGGTCATGTCATCCGGTCCCATTACTTCATGGCAAATAGATGGGGAAACAATGGAAATAGTGTCAGACTTTATTTTTTGGGGCTCCAAAATCACTGCAGATGGTGATTGCAGCCATGAAATTAAAAGACGCTTACTCCTTGGAAGGAAAGTTATGACCAACCTAGATAGCATATTAAAAAGCAGAGACATTACTTTGTCAACAAAGGTCCATCTAGTCAAAGCTATGGTTTTTCCAGTGGTCATGTATGGATGTGAGAGTTGGACTATAAAGAAAGCTGAGCGCAGAAGAATTGAACTGTGGTGCTGGAGAAGACTCTTGAGAGTCCCATGGACTGCAAGGATATCCAACCAGTCCATTCTAAAGGAGATCAGTCCTGGGTGTTCATTGGAAGGACTGATGCTGAAGCTGAAACTCCAATACTTTGGCCACCTTGTGCGAAGAGCTGACTCATTGGAAAAGACCCTGATGCTGGGAAAGATTGAAGGCAGGAGGAGAAGGGGATGACAGAGGATGAGATGGCTGGATGGCATCACCAACTCAGTGGACATGGGTTTGGGTGGACTCCAGGAGTTGGTATGGACAGGGAGGCCTGGCGTGCTGCAGTTCATGGGGTTGCAAAGAGTCGGACAGGACTGAGTGATGGGACTGAACTGAACTGATGCTCATATACACATACAAACCTTAAAGTTAGAGCGCTTAATCCATATATCAAAACGTATTTATCCTACAGAGAAGCTCTAAGTTTTATAGGAAATTTTATAGGAAAACAGGGCTTCTCCACGACCACCTCCATCACTCTGACTTCCAATGATCTCCACTCTGACTTTCATCTAATTTTTTTCTCTTGTTCATTCAGAGATTTAAAACATTTGACTCCTTTAGTAAGGTTTAAGACAGACTTCTATAGGCATATTTAGCAAACTGGAGTGGGGAGAAGTGAATGCTAGTGGTAGAGGCAAGGCTAGTGGGATCAGAAGTAAAGGAATGTCGAAGCTGTTAACAAAGAATGTCACTAAGAGAGGACAATGGGGTCCAGGCCAGGTGGAAACCAGGGGATCAGAGAATTAGGAGAGATCAAATGATGAGAGTTCAGGACAAGGATGAAGAACAGGAAAGAGAGAGCACAGGGAGGCTGAAGTTTACCCTCTGACAGCCACTCATTATTGTAAATGGACAACATAATATATAAAATCATGCCGAATAAGAGATGAAGAAGCGTCTAGAAATGAGGCCATTTTTTCTGACATCATCTTAGTTAAGACCACACATTTGTTTGTTTTCACACATGAGTAGTTTCCACTTTTCTCCAAAATAGATTCCTGGAAAAAAACATCATGAAAGTCTGCCTTTTCTCAAAGGAATAATAAAGATATTGGTTGCTGACCTCCTGGTTGTGACTCAACATTAAGTAAATCAGAGATGAGAGCAAGAATATATCATAAAAAGCAAAGATATAGTAATAGTCATGTATAACAATTTAAAACAGCAAAGCTATGTTTCAAGTTTTAGAATGGTAGACTTTTTAGAGCAAAGGTGAACTTCAGAGCATGTTGACTCTACTCTCTGCATGCAAAAGATGAGACTCAAACTGAAGTTACAACGATTAAATCAATTTTTCCAATTCAACAAAGCTATGTTTTTGATTTCAAATAAATGTCTTCACATCCTATTTCAAAAGAAACCCATACTAAGAGCAAAATTATACTGTTTATTTTGAATATATATGGATATATAATCTACTTACAGTGAATCTACAGAAATGAAAAATGCAATTGTATAGTATCATAATTTTGGACTATCTAACATTAATACATTAGCTGTACATATAGTCGCCCATCTGTATCCAAGGATATGAAACCCATAGGAGCTGAAAGTACTAAGCCACTTTATGTAAGGAACTTGAGCCAATATGAATATTGAAAGCAGACTGAAAAAGAAAACCCACGTATTCTGACATTTACTGGGGCTCGGGAACCAATTCCCCAGGGATACCAAGAAACAACTGTACAATGAATTTTAACTTGTTTCTATAGTCTCCACTTCAGAAAAAATAAAAAGGAATTCTTAGCCAACTCTTTACATGGTAGTTGGAAGTTGGACACAATTCAAATGTTCAACAATGAGGAATAACTAAGGAAAGAAGTGAATGTTAACTTTCTAAAATGTTATATAACCTCTTAAAATGGACAACACTGAATCATGGAAATGTGTATTCAAAAGAATGATGTGAGAGAAATGGATACAAACTAGTAGGTATTCAGCGGTAAATTCAGCGAACAATAATAAATAGTTGAAAATTAACTGACATTGTATTTTTTTTCTATAAAGTTCTTCCATGTCCATAACATAAACCAATGAAAAGCAAGTAGATGAAAGAGTAAGCTGTCAGGCAAGTGTGGGATGAAGCTTTCTCTCTCTTGATATTAAGTTCCTCGGCAGCTAGAAAGAGGAGCAAGGGTTCACAAAAATCAGTTTACTATTTATTTATTTCAAAGAGAATGTTTACATCACATATATATTCAAAGAATTCCCTTAAAGCTTTCGTTTCCAAGGCCCAGAGAAAACAATAGTTTGAATTCTTTTCATTCATTTCCATTTCACTGCCTCCAAATGGAATAAGGAAGAAGTCAGAGGGGTAGCCTGTAAGTTCCAGAGGGAGAGGGGTGACAAGAACACTCATCCTCCTTGGCAGTTCGTTAAAACTTGCTTAAATTTATAACAAATATAAACAAGCAAAACCAAGTCAAGACAAAAAACTAGAGCAGACAAGTAAGTCTTTGAAAAAACAAAAAACGAACTGAAAGCATACAGAAAGCAACTAGATAAGAGCATGCTTAATCAGAAAAAGTGTGTCTGAGTGATAAATACTATCTTATAAATACTGATAAATACTATCTTAGCTCATCTTAACAATCCACAAAGCAGAAGGAATTTGGGGGAAGAAAAAGGATGGGATGACAAATGTACAAGTGACAATTAACCAGAACCAACTTGAAAAGTGCTTGACACTGGAGGACGTATATTTTTAATAATAACCTGACCATTGGCATCATCTTATCTTGCCTACATTAATTTTCTCCTTTTTCTTGATTTGTTCAATTGCATCAAAAAAATGCATTTCACATTTCTCTATAAACTACTCAACTCCTGAGAGTAGGTAAATAAATTTTTAATTAATAATTAATTAATTTTTGTTAATATATGTTAAAATTATTTAAGTTCATGTCATGTATCAAACTGATAACCTGACCATTGGCATCATATTATCTTGCCTACATTAATTTTCTCCTTTTTCTTGATTTGTTCAATTGCATCAAAAAAATGCATTTCACATTTCTCTATAAACTACTCAACTCCTGAGAGCAGGTAAATAAAATTTTAATTAATAATTAATTAATTTTTGTTAATATATGTTAAAATTATTTAAGTTCATGTCATGTATCAAACTGTTTCATACCTTGTCCCCTCAAAAATTTACTTCTAATATTGATGCTTTCTATCAAGTCATCTCTGTAAAGTAAAACCTAGCAGATTTAAGCATAATATGCATATTATTTTGTTGGCTAAAATGGAACTGCTATCTCTATATTTATTTACAAATTAATATAAGAGGAAATGCCACACACTAAAATTCATGATACACTCTTCAAGGACAGTTTCCTCTCATGTGAAGACATTATGCAAAGCAAAGGAAAACAATTGTAACTTTCCTTTCCCATGTCACACCATGTGAGTAACTAACGTACCCCATTAAAGTGAATGACGCAGAAAATGATGAAAGAGCCATGATGGATCTGTCCCCATTTTGCCAGGAAAAAGTGAAATGGCCATGATCAATGGTAAATAAAAATATATCATGCCATTCCATTGCTTCTATTCTCATGAAAAATCGCACTCTGTTCTAAGATAAATGAAAAACAAACAGAAAAGTAAAATAAAAACCAGGGGAAATTTGTAGCAGATATTCTCTAACAGGGGAGGCCTCCCAGGTGGCACTAGTGGGAAAGAAGCTGCCTGCTAATGCATGAGGGAGATGCTGGTTCAACCCTGAGTCAGGAAGATCTCCTGGAGGAAGAAATGGCAACTCACTCCAGCACGCTTGCCTGGAGAATCCCAGGGACAGAGCAGCCTGGAGGGCTACAATCCATGGGGTCACAAAGAGTTAGACACGACTGAAGCAACTTAACACACACACATTCTCCAAAAGATAAAATACTAGTCATTAGAAAATGGAGTCATTTATGATTGAGAAGCAAATCTTTTAAATGACTTGGAAACTTCCAAAATTGTAACAGGAAAGAGATAGGGAATAAAGGGTGATAAGGCAATGGAAGAAGAAAATCACTTGATTTATGTACTTAAAGAGCTGCAGCTTTTTGGCTTTCCAAACCAAAAACTAATCTATAGAAAGAACATGAAGATAATCCATATCAAAGCACGGTCCTCAAGGGTTCCTGAGACTCAAGAGTCAGGCACTAGCAGGAGGCTGTGAGGTCACAGCCACCTTAGCTCACCCTCTGGGGTCCAGTTCCTCACAGAACCTCCCCATGAAATAAAAGCTCCCTCCAAGAGGATCTACTGAAACAAACATACCCAGAGACGGACATTCAGTCACCTCAGAGTACATAAATTTAAACATATATCAAACATATATTCAAACATATAACAAGTTTCCACTTGTCCGTGTGTCTCAATTTCAAATCACTACTTATCTTGAAAGACTAATGGTAGAAAAAAATTGAATACTATTTGAGAAACATTTACCTTCAAACTTAAAAAAAAAAATCATACTGAACTGCTAATGTTTTGTCCATATTCATCCTCGTGCTTTCAACCTTAGATCACTCTTTCAACCAGTATTTAACCCATGATCTAATCATAAGGTAACAAGGATGATTAATGCTGATGCAACGTACTTCTTGCCCTGCCCTAGCCTAAAATATACTGGACAGATATGATTCCCTCTGAAAATCATGAAGTGCAATATAGATGTGGCACATGATAAAGTGAATACTAATGCACTTATTAAACATCACTAACAAGACAGAAATAAACAGAAATCAGACAAAGCACATAGTACACTGGCTTAGCTACTTAGTGACTAAAACACAGCAGAGTCAGACATGACTTATACTGACTACACACCACCCCCACACTGGCATCTCCCTTGGGCTGTGAGAGGATAACCAGCGATGGGAGCAAGTGGTGTGAAGAAGCCAAAACCTGGGCAGATGAAAAGTCACTGAAAAAGCCTCGTGGCCAGGCTGTGAAGGCCACTGAGAGTGGGAGGAGGGGTAACATGACCAGAGGTCATCCCCTCCCTCCTCACACACAAAAGCAGCCTCCTTTACTGGTAATGGTTTACAGATAAGTCAGCTGATCCAAGCTGGTGTCAGGTCTAAGTATGAGTCAAGCTCTCTTGACAACTTAAATCAACAGTTTGGGCGCAGTCAACCCGCCACTTACTGGAGTTCCCGCCACAATCTATTGTTTAGAATTAACTGAAACTGATTACATCTCCCAGGACTCTGGGCAGTAGCCAGGCCATGAGAGTTCTGAAGATAATCTACCCTCTTTCAATAGTGCTCAAAATTAAATCTTGGGCTAGGCAGAAAACTGTGCGACAATTCAGGAGAATACTTTTCTGTATTTATTTTAAAACAGTGGAACAAGGTAATGTCTTACACCACCCAGAGCTGACAGAACTAATTCTGCTTTTAAATGAAATTACATTTTGTACCTGGGGGCAGAAAAGGAAGAGGCAGTGCTAGCAGCCTGTACTATTCCACATACTGGTAGCACGTCTAAAATGGGTAGGCAGGTTCATTCAAAAACATGCAACTTCTGACATTTCTTTCTGGACAAAATTATCTTGCCTATTGGCTCTTCAGAGTTCTTAACCTATTCTCTGTTATTTCTTCTTTTCTTTAAGTCAATAAAGACACCAGCCAAATATAAATTTTATTTAGGAAAGAAGTTTTCAGGCATTATCAATCAATGACATTTCAATAAGAATAACTTCATGCAGAATTAACTGCCTGTGACAAAGATTTTGAGGTGTTCCAGGAAAGGTTTATAGTGAAGAGGCAATTTGATTTCTGGTTCCTCGGGCTTCCCTCGTGGCTCAGCGGTTAAAGCGTCTGCCTCCAATGCGGGAGACCCGGGTTCGATCCCTGGGTCGGGAAGATCCCCTGGAGAAGGAAATGGCAATCCACTCCAGTATTCTTGCCTGGAGAATCCCATGGACGGAGAAGCCTAGTAGGTTACAGTCCACGGGGTCGCAAAGAGTCGGACACGACTGAGCGACTTTACCTACCTACCTGCCTTTTCTAAAACCCAGCCCATACATCTGGAAGTTCTTAGTTCATGTACTGCTGAAGCCTGCTGCTAAGTCGCTTCAGTCATGTCTGACTCTGTGCGACCCCAAAGACGGTAGCCCACCAGGCTCCCCCATCCCTGGGATTCTCCAGGCAAGAACACTGGAGTGGGTTGCCATTTCCTTCTCCAGCTGCTGAAGCCTAGCTTGAAGAATTTTGAGCATTACCCTGACAGCATGTGAAATGAGCACAATTGTACGGTACTCTGAACATTCTTTGGCACTGACTTTCTTTGGGATTCGAATGAAAATTAACCTTTTCCAGTCCTCTGGACACTGCTGAGTTTTCCAAATTTGCTGACATATTGAGTGCAGCACTTTAATAGCATCATCTTTCAGGATGTGAAATAGCTCAGCTGGAATTCCATCACCTTCACTAGCTTTGTTCCCAATAAAGACAGGGGAGCCTGGTGTGCGGCAGTCCATGGGGTCACAAAAGGTCAGACATGACGTAGTGACTGAACAACAACAATGAAGAGCAAAGACTGAAAGGTTTAGAGGACTGAAGAACTGGGGATTGAATGAGGCCATGGAGGAAACAAAGGAGAACGGTCTTGAAATGGTGATGGAAATTCTAGTTCTCAAAAAAAAAAAGTGAGCCCAATTCAAAACACGATCTTGAGAGACATTCAGTTCAGTTCAGTTCAGTTGCTCAGTCGTGTCCAATTCTTTGAGACCCCATGAACTGCAGCATGCCAAGCCTCCCTGTCCATCACCAATTCCCGGAGTTCACCCAGACTCATGTCCATCGAGTCAGTGATGCCATCCAGCCATCTCATCCTCTGTCGTCCCCTTCTCCTCCTGCCCTCAATCCCTCCCAGCATCAGGGTCTTTTCCAATGAGTCAATTCTTTGCATCAGGTGTCCAAAGTATTGGAGTTTCAGTTTCAGCATCAGTCCTTCCAATGAACACCCAGGACTGATCTCCTTCAGGATGGACTGGTTGGATCTTCAAGAGTCTCCAAGGGACTCTCAAGAGTCTTCTCCAACATCACAGTTCAAAAGCATCAATTCTTTAGCGCTCAGCTTTCTTCACAGTCCAACTCTCACATCCATACATGACCACTGGAAAAACCATAGCCTTGACCAGACGGATCTTTGTTGGCAAAGTACTGTCTCTGATTTTTAATATGCTATCCAGGTTAGAGACATTAGTAGACTTTAATTAGTAGGTGCTGCACTTTCACCTTCTTCTCTATCTTTTGGATGAATTCTGCCAAATAAACTACACTTTTAACCTAGTGGGACATTTTCTAGAAATTTGCAGAAGAAAATAAAATAGAGAAGTATTTTCAGTGAGTTTGTCTTCTTCCGTACTGATTTTGTGTGAATCTTAAGACTGCATAGGCCATGTGCATTGTGTTTTTCATTTTTAGTTATCACCTAACAACTGTTCTGCGTAGTGGTTGTGCTGCTGTTGTTATTATTATTAGAAGAAAAAGTAGCAGCAATCATTTGATGAGTGCATACCAAGCACTGTACTAAGTNACTCTCACATCCATACATGACCACTGGAAAAACCATAGCCTTGACCAGACGGATCTTTGTTGGCAAAGTACTGTCTCTGATTTTTAATATGCTATCCAGGTTAGAGACATTAGTAGACTTTAATTAGTAGGTGCTGCACTTTCACCTTCTTCTCTATCTTTTGGATGAATTCTGCCAAATAAACTACACTTTTAACCTAGTGGGACATTTTCTAGAAATTTGCAGAAGAAAATAAAATAGAGAAGTATTTTCAGTGAGTTTGTCTTCTTCCGTACTGATTTTGTGTGAATCTTAAGACTGCATAGGCCATGTGCATTGTGTTTTTCATTTTTAGTTATCACCTAACAACTGTTCTGCGTAGTGGTTGTGCTGCTGTTGTTATTATTATTAGAAGAAAAAGTAGCAGCAATCATTTGATGAGTGCATACCAAGCACTGTACTAAGTAAATCTTGCTGCATATTAGCTCACCAAAGTCTTAGAACCTTAAAGAAAGGGTACTGCTATCCTCATTTTAGAGGTAAGAAAATCAAAGTCAAAAAGGTTAAGCAACTGAGTCAATATTACAAAGATAGTCAGGATTTAAACCTAGCTGGAAAGACTAGAGATCTCTTCAAGAAAATTAGAGATACCAGCTGTTTCAAATCCTGGAAGAGGATGCTGTGAAAGTGCTGCACTGAATA
>SJYX01006680.1:4398-14552 GCA_006410675.1 Oreotragus oreotragus | reverse complement strand
TTCAAAAGCAGAGACATTACTTTGCCGACTAAGGTCCGTCTAGTCAAGGCTATGGTTTTTCCAGTGGTCAGGTATGGATGTGAGAGTTGGACTATGAAGAAGGCTGAGCTCCAAAGAATTGATGTTTTTGAACTGTGGTGTTGGAGAAGACTCTTGAGAGTCCCTTGGACTGCAAGGAGATCCAACCAGTCCATTCTGAAGGAGATAAACCCTGGGATTTCTTTGGAAGGAATGATGCTAAAGCTGAAACTCCAGTACTCTGGCCACCTCATGCGAAGAGTTGACTCATTGGAAAAGACTCTGATGCTGGGAGGCATTGGGGAGCAGGAGGAGAAGGGGACGACTGAGGATGAGATGGCTGGATGGCATCATGGACTCGATGGACGTGAGTCTGAGTGAACTCCGGGAGATGGTGATGGACAGGGAGGCCTGGCGTGCTGCGATTCATGGGGTCGCAAAGAGTCGGACACGACTGAGCGGCTGAACTGAACTGAACTGAACTATCTGGCCTGTGCTCCAATATTCTGACTTCAAGTATTCTCACACAAAAAAGTTCTTGTTCAGAATGAATATATGGGGCCATCTCCAACATAACCAACTTACAGATTTCTGTCTGACATTTTCAGAAACGAGCTTTTTTATGTTCAGAAATGAGCCCCTTGAGTCAAGAGGTGCCACAGAAAACCAGAGACTGACTTGGCCATTTGTTGGTGTTTAGTGGCTAAGGCATATCCGACTCTTTCGCAACCCTGTTAAATATATAGAAAACAGAAAAAAGAAAAACAAGGAAACCCCAAAACTTCTCTAGGCTTTCGCTGAAAATAAGGAGAGACAGACTATGTTTCTAAGCTTCCTTCTCATTCCTTACATTCATGATCATACTAATTAAACTGGCAAAACCACAGATCTTTTCTCTTTTTTTTGGAGTAAAGAATAAAGGAAAAAGAGGAAGAAACATGTGTTTCTAATGAGGTTACCACCATAGCTCTTAAAACTTAACAGTATCATTTAGGATGCTGGTGTTAAAGAAGCATTTTTACTTTGGATAAAATATTTGAGGGGTAAAGAAGGAAAGAGAAAATGACCAGTGCATAAATAAAATGATTTGAAAAAAGGTAAAGCGGGGCGGGGAGGGGGAATACACACACACACACACACACACACACACACAGACACAGACACAGACACACACACACACAGACACACACAACAAAACTTCTCTAGGCTTTCGCTGAAAATAAGGAGAGACAGACTATGTTTCTAAGCTTCCTTCTCATTCCTTACATTCATGATCATACTAATTAAACTGGCAAAACGACAGATCTTTTCTTTTTTTTTTGGAGTAAAGAATAAAGGAAAAAGAGGAAGAACACACACACACACACACACACACACACACAGCCAGAAGCAGCCTTTCAGGTTCCTTCCTTCATGCTAGCTGACATAACTAAACTAAACGGCCATATTGTTATTTAGCATCTCCTAGTGGCCTACCGGCATATGAAACATTTTGAAGGATAGACTTAAATAGGTTATATTTTGCTTAATGCTGTATGGATGATGATCCCTATGTACATCCAATAAGTAAGGAAAAAATTTTTAAAAGATGCATGCCACACAAAACAGCAGTTCACTGTGTGTAACAGCTGAAGCACAGGCTGCTTACTGCTATACTGAGTGACTTCTAAGGCTCTGGCAAAGGTACTATTTACGTTCCATATATCCAATTCATACCCAAAACCACTAAGACGTATGCCATCTAGACTCCAGTCTGTTTTTTTTTTCTTTAATGCAAAAAACAACTCCTTTAGAAACTCTAATTCTGTACACAGCACCTGACACAACAGTAGAAAGAATAACACATGGGATCTCAATTAGGAGAAAAATAATAATACATCTGCAGTATTGTAAATAGCGGGCACCCAGAAATAGTCTCTCTTTAAGCTGAGAGAGAGAAAAAAGAAAAAAGGAATAACTCCATGATGAACACAATAGAAATCAATTATTTTAGTTAAAAATGAAAACCAAACCAAAACAAGAAAACACCTAACAAATGAGACATATGACATACGACAAAGCAACAGAAATACAATAAGGTAGGTGAGCTATAACCTCCCTTTCGCCACTAAGAAAACACACCTAGTTTATATGTGGATAAACATGTGAGGGACTGTAGACTAGGAAGAGTTCACTTCCTCCCTTCACAAAAGACACCCTGACCACAATAAGGAATGAAAAGCAGTGACTGGAAACGGTAAAATAAAGGTGTGCTTGACTTAAGAGTTCTTTACCAAAAGCACTCAAAGTCATAATATTTGCAAAAAGGTAGACAATCCTTCTATTTTATATCCAAGTATAACTTCTATTACTTAGACACAAGTTTATTCCAATGTTTCAATGACATTTTTATAAGAATACATTGCATTAAACCAATATGAAATAAACAAACACAATGAAAAACTGCAACATATACACATTTATACTTGAAGGACCAACTTTGGTTTTTGCATTTTCTTTTATGGAATTAGCACCAAATTAGTTTCTCTGAAATCAGTGTTTCTTTAGTTTTTCCCAACTAAAACTATTTCTATTTCTTTTATAGCAGAAATAGAAATACAAAATCCTGTCTGGAAACATACAGTATGGACCAAACAGAGCCTGTCTGTATATACTTGCCTGCATTGTTAGATTTATTTCTCTTGGCTTGGTATTATTTCTAGAAAAATAATCTTGAGCCCCACGTTTAGCTAAGTAAGAAGTTCTATTAATCCCCACCTATCTTAAGCAGTGAATATTCTAGCAATTTGTTTGAAGGCAGGCATAAATTCACTCTGCCCTTTCTGCTGGCGCACCAAGCACTCCAATGGCTTACCCAAGGGAGCGTGCGGATCAAGGAGAGACTCCTGTTTGACCCCTGCTGGCAATCAATTTATGGCCGCAAGCACAGAGCCTGAGAGTCCTTGCAATTCTTTATTAACTTTTGTAACTCTTGGTATTATTCTTATTCATATAAATGTCAAATTCCTATTGGTAACCTGACCTAAAAGTGTTCACAAGCTCAGCTTACACCCTTTGAACACCTCAGAAATAGAAAAATTAAATTAAACTTTATATATTTTAAATTAAACACCCAAGAAAGGAAATTAAAAAGAACCGTTTCTGCTGCTAACCAGAGAATACTGTGCTGTGTGAAGGTTGATCATTTAGGAAATAAAAAACAGTTTGGAAGAGTCAGCTCTCTTACAGTAGCAATAATGAAATCACTGTCTTTCAGTGAAGGGGGTCGGCAGTGAAGAATGAGGCAAACTGGAGAGAGAAAGGGAGCTGAATTTCCAAGGCTATTTTCTAGAGAATACAATTATTTTGCCTTAAAATATGGTGCATGTTGGTATGAGGCTGTTGGAGGAGGCTGTATGCACTGAATCAAAGCATAAAGACAATCGTTTTCACCCTTTCTGAGACCTGCTACAACTAGGTGATGATGAAAGAGGCAGGGGCGCTGGGTTACAGAGCCTCTGGCTCCCTGAGCTGAGACAGGTATTCTGTCCTCACTAGGAAAGCCTTTGCTGTCCTTACTGTAGGCTCTTCTACTACAGGTTTCTGAAATCTCCACATCCCACAACACAAGTTAGTCCTACATCAACAACAGAAATCCTTCATTCAGCAGAAATACAATGGGTTTATGTTTCAGGCACTATAGTAGGTGCTGGAGAGAAATACACGAGAGAGACTCATGTATTATACATGAGTATAAGAGACTCATGAAGTTATACAGGGTTGGGGGAGTGTCTGTGGAGGGAAACACGAGCACAGAACCATGTGGGAAGCACCATAATGGAGATAAACTATAAGGAGATTATGCAGGTGAAATCCTTTGCAGAATTTCCGGCATACACATTAGTAACTAGTAGTTGGTATAATGGCTACTGTTGTCATTTCTGGTACTGAAGCCCAGAAATGGGGATCTAAGGATGATTTTTTTTTATTGGAATATAATTTTGATTTAAAAATACAAGGTCAGTACATATTTTAGAAACAACAGTCTGGCAACGAAGGGAAGAATGGGTTGGAAGGAATGAGCCTGGAGTTGGGGAAGGGGTTTAGGAGGCAACACAATTCAAAGAACCTCCGCGATGAAGGCAGTGACAGTGGGGATAAGGCGTGGGACACGAGTCGAGTGGAAGATCAAACGCATGAGTCCTGGTGGCAGATGAGATTGAGTGGGAAGAGGTGGGCTGCTGAGTTGCTTCAGTCGTGTTCGACCCTGTGCAACCCCAGAGATGGCAGCCCACCAGGCTCCGCCGTCCCCGGGATTCTCCAGGCAAGAACACTGGAGTGGGTGGCCATTTCCTACTCCAGTGCATCGGAGTGAAAAGTGAAAGTGAAGTCGCTCAGTCGTGTTCGACTCTTGGCAACCCCATGGACTGCAGCCCCCCAGGCTCCTCCGTCCATGGGATTTTCCAGGCAAGAGTGCTGGAGTGGGGTGCCACTGCCTTCTCCGGGAAAAGGTGAGAGGGAAGTTCAAAAGACTGTGCTCTGACTTGGATGGATGAATGGGGGGCTTCGTACTAAGATGACGAGAAGGGCAGGAAGAGTAAGCGTGAAAGGTGAGCACTGAGAGCCTGAGGGACAGGCAAAGGCTCTCACTGAAAAGCAGTCTGTAGAAGGATGCATGCGTGTGAGGGCCGGGGAGGGAGGAGACAAGCGTGGACTAGACTGAACCTGACTCACAGAGGAGGGAGCTGGCCAAGATAAGAGAGGAGAAAATTAAGGCTGGAAGAAGACTGCCTGCCGGAGTCTGCAATGAGGAACTTGACAGGAGGGAAGGAGAGTGGGCAGAAACCAGACCCTGGGGGGTTGAGAAGCAGACAGAAAGCTGAGACGGTGGAGGCAGGCAGTGGAAGCAGCCGCTCTTCAAGAGAAAGTGGGCGTGAGGAGGAATGAGTCACAGGTAAATGCAAGCTCCATGAAGGGATCCTGGAGAATGGGAGTAACTGGAAAGAAGAAAAGACCAACACTCATCAGAAGAAAGCTAAGAAAAGGGGGGGGGGAGCGTGTGAGGGCCGGGGAGGGAGGAGACAAGCGTGGACTAGACTGAACCTGACTCACAGAGGAGGGAGCTGGCCAAGATAAGAGAGGAGAAAATTAAGGCTGGAAGAAGACTGCCTGCCGGAGTCTGCAATGAGGAACTTGACAGGAGGGAAGGAGAGTGGGCAGAAACCAGACCCTGGAGGGTTGAGAAGCAGACAGAAAGCTGAGACGGTGGAGGCAGGCAGTGGAAGCAGCCGCTCTTCAAGAGAAAGTGGGCGTGAGGAGGAATGAGTCACAGGTAAATGCAAGCTCCATGAAGGGATCCTGGAGAATGGGAGTAACTGGAAAGAAGAAAAGACCAACACTCATCAGAAGAAAGCTAAGAAAGGGGGGGGGGGAAATGATACAAATCTTCAGTAAGACTGGAATTCAAAACAACTTAGCTCATCCTTTTGAAAGTTAAATTAAAAAAAATTTTTTTGGCAGTACTGCATAAGCATGTGGGATCTCAGTTTCCCAACCAGGGATCAAACTCACACCCCTGCAGTAGAGGCGCCACTACACCGCCAGGCAAGTCCCACATCCTTTTCATTTTATAGATGAGGAAACAGAAAACGCTACCTTCTGCTCTGCTGTTACCATAAGAAGATCTGCAGCCCTCATTCTAAGCAATGTTTACTAGTAAGTGGAAGGAACTAGGGTTGCCAATAAACATGTGAAGAACTGCCTCTAAAAAATAAAAATCATGTCTTACCAAAGAATTAATAAATGACCAGGTTGTATTATTCTCTGTAGAGTTCAAGAATCTTTACATTTTAAAAAAATTCTTACTTCCTCAATCAAAGTTCTCTTTTATGAAGATAACCAACAGAAGAAAAAAAATATCTTGAAAGGCTTCAACAAATTTATATATTTCAATATGAATGTCACCAGGGACAAGAGAATATGGTTTCTGTATTTTATAGAATAAAGAACAGGCTTTGAATTGTAGATCTGTCACACACACACACACACATATATATATATATCTTCTCTAATCTTTAGTTTTTAACCTAAAAAATATGTGAATAGCACCATAAACTTCCAAGGTTATTGTGAGAACTGAATGAAATTATGAATTTAAAAGCACCTAACAGCCATAAAAGGCACTTTACTCAGAACAGTGCTTCTTGAATGATTTGTGGAGAATAACCAGTTTTCCTTCCAATTCATTATGGACCCATACATTTCTAAAATGTAAGTAAGATGCATTACTAAAAATATATATCATAAATTTGATATCCTGGAAATGTTAAATTACTAGAAAATCTACGTGCTTGCTTTCAGTTTCAGTAATAATCTTGTACATCGATGACAAAGAATTTGCAAAGAGGCACTGGTCTATGAGCCAGTTTTTGAGCAGTACTTATTCAGAGGATGGCACGTTCAACAGTAGAGCACCATAAACAGTTAGAAAGATCTAGCTCTGGTACCCGGCAACTAGGGTTCAAAGTTCTCTCTGTCACTTACTATCTGTGTGACCTCAAGCTCTCCTGTGCTTCAGTTTTCTTCATCTCTAAAATGTGGTGGTCAAAGATACCTGCCTCAAAAGGTTATTTTATGGAGTAAAGACAATCTCTTTAACGGGTGGTGCTGGGAAAACTGGTCAACCACTTGTAAACGAATGAAACTAGATCACTTTCTAACACCACACACAAAAATAAACTCAAAATGGATTAAAGATCTAAACGTAAGACCAGAAACTATAAAACTCCTAGAGGAGAACATAGGCAAAACACTCTCCGACATAAATCACAGCAGGATCCTCAATGATCCGCCTCCCAGAATACTGGAAATAAAAGCAAATATAAACAAATGGGATCTAATTAAAATTAAAAGCTTCTGCACAACAAAGGAAACTATAAGCAAGGTGAAAAGACAACCCTCTGAATGGGAGAAAATAATAGCAAATGAAGCAACTGACAAACAACTAATCTCAAAAATATACAAGCAACTTATACAGCTCAATTCCAGAAAAATAAACGACCCAATCAAAAAATGGGCCAAAGAACTAAATAGACATTTCTCCAAAGAAGACATACGGATGGCTAACAAACACATGAAAAGATGCTCAACGTCACTCATTATCAGAGAAATGCAAATCAAGACCACAATGAGATAAAAAAAAAAAAATTAAAAAAATAAAAAAATAAAAACAACAAAAAAAAAAGAATGAAATCAGTTCATATATATAAACCAATCTGAAGAGTGACTGAGACATTTTTAAGTACTCAATAAGGATTAGCTATTAATATAATTATTCAGTAATACATATACAAAAGGTCATTACACTAAGTGTAAATATTTTTTTGCAAATGTTTTTCTATTTGTATATTTCTGTTGTTTATTTATTCGTATATTTCTGTTTGTTTATTTATTTAAAATAAAAGAGATTTATTTTCGCTTACAGAAAGGGAAAACATACATCTTTTATGCATGAAAATATTAGTCAAAAATGTTTTAAAATTTAATAGTTTTCTTAAAGTTTCCTATGTACCAGGATTCTTAATGTTGTAAAGTATTTCCCATTAAATTTAGTCTCTTTTATCACTAGAAGAAAAATTCAGGGAATTACACTGCTATAAAAGTTAAGATGAATTCTGACTTTCTTATAAGCAGAAAAACACTCTGCAAAATTTAATTATATCATGATTCTTGAAAGCACAAATTATTTAAAAGGAAGAAAAAAGAATGAAACACAATTATAACTTTTGAAAGAGTCAGAACTAGACAATGAAGCAACTTTTTTCAAGGAAAAACTGAAAAGAATAGTAATTTTTTCAAATGATACAATTAAAACACTGAATCACAATAAATTAGGGGAAAATATATGAGAAAGAGCCATTATTGGACGGTTAAATTAGAACAGCATTTTCTAAACATATTTAATGCTTGGTCTTATTTACATGTTTAGACTAAAAACAATTTTACTCCAAATAATAATTCAGGGAAGAGAAATCTGCTTACTTTAAAGGATACCGGGCTTCCCTGGTGGCTTAGATGGTAAAGAACCTGGCTGCTATGCGGGAGACCAGGGATCATCTCTAGGTTGGGAAGACCCCCTGGAGGAGGGAATGGCAACCCACTCCAGTATTCTTCCCTGGAGAATTCCATGGACAGAGGAGTCTGTCAGGCTATAGTCCATGGGGTTGCAAAGACTCAGACATGACTGAGCGACCAACACACTCATTTTGAAAGCCTTTATTTGATTTGTTACAATATTGTGACAGATTGCCACCTCCAGTGTACTGTCATCTTGAACTGGAGATGGTAGCAGAAGGGATACACTTAAGACTTTGCACCTGCTTTCTTATAACTAATGAATTAATTTACATTTGGCTGCCCTGGGTCTTCACTGCTGGGTGCCACGCTTTCTCTAGCTGTGGCGAAGTGGGGGCTACTTTTCGTTGTGGTGTGGAGGCTTCTTTTTGAGGTGGCTTTTCTTGCTGCAGAGCACAGGCTCTTGTGTGTAAGCTTCAATGGCTGTGGCACACGGGCTTAGTTGCTTTGCAGCATGTGGAATCTTCCCGGACCAGGGATGGAACTTGTGTCCCCTGTACTGGCAAGTGGATTCTTTACCATTAAGATACCAGCATCTACTTTCTGATCTCGCATGACAGATACAAGCAGTGGGGAGAAAGACATGCTCTAGAAGTTTCAGAACCACAAGAAGGGACCCATCATGAGGCTGAGGCAATTAATAGAACACAAAAAGAACATCAAGATAAGAAAATTGTAACACTGATTTCTATTTGACATGAAAGCAAAAAACCATATATATAGATGTTAAATTTCAAGCCTTCAAGTTTTAAATGGCATTTTCTGACAGTCAGTCAAAATAGACAACTGATAATTTGTCAAAATATTATTTATTTTGGGAGGTGGTTTCAGTATGTGTTCATTTTAAAAAATAAAATCACCATCCCCACCAGCAGCAATAAAAAATAAAGAATATTTATTGGCTTATGTGTAAAAGGAAGTATGATATTGAGAAAAGATACCTAGATGCTTAGAATTACAAGTATAATTCATTTTAGAGGCAGTTATCAAACTTTTAAATGAGAACTTCTAAAAAAGTATATGTAGTAGCGGAGATTGTTGGTGACCCCTCCATATTCACTCCCACCGTCTTCTATAGAAACAGATCATTAGCTAGACACATGGATGCCTGGAAGGAAGTATTATTTCCCATCTTCCCTTGCAGCTAGGGATGGCCATGTTCTAATCAATGATATATAAGTGGAAGTGTCATATACAACTCCCAAGAAGGTAACTTTTAAGGTAAGGAGGAGTATGTGCATGCTCAGTCGCTAAGTCGTGTCCAACTCTTTGCAAAACCATGGACTGTAGCCCACCAGGCTGGTCTGTCCATGGGATTTTTCAGGTAAGAATACTGGAGTGGGTTGCCATTTCCTTCTCCAGGTAATCTTCTTCACCCAGGGACTGAACCTGTATTTCCTGCATTGGAAGGCAAATTCCTTAACATTGAGCTACCCGTGAAGCCTTTTCTTCAATTCTTTCTACTTTTTGTTAGCTGGAATGCAGACTTGATGGATGGATTTTAAGCAGTCATCACAGACCCTAACACAGGAACTCACGCTGAGGTTAGCTGAGCAACAAGATCAAATCCTGAATCTTTGCTACGAGGGACCATTCCATCAGCTCAAGATCACTACCTCCTCAATTTTTTTCTTTACATGTGAGAGGGCAATATACATCCATCTTTTTTGAGATTATTATTTTATGTTTTTGGCCATTCATAACCTTATCTAAAGTTGCAAAGCCTTTGACTGTATGGATCACAATAAACTGTGGAAAATTCTGAAAGAGATGGGAATACCAGACCACCTGACCTGCCTCTTGAGAAATCTGTATGCAGGCCAGGAAGCAACAGTTAGAACTGGACATGGAACAACAGACTGGTTCCAAATATGTTGTCACCCTGCTTATCTAACTTATATGCAGGGTACATCATGAGAAATGCTGGGCTGGAAGAAGCACAAGCTGAAATCAAGATTGCTGGGAGAAATATCAATAACCTCAGATATGCTGATGACACCACCCTTATGGCAGAAAGTGAAGAA
>SJYX01006677.1:38389-68280 GCA_006410675.1 Oreotragus oreotragus | reverse complement strand
GGGATTTCTTTGGAAGGAATGATGCTAAAGCTGAAACTCCAGTACTTTGGCCACCTCATGCGAAGAGTTGACTCATTGGAAAAGACTCTGATGCTGGGAGGGATTGGGGGCAGGAGGAGAAGGGGACGACCGAGGATGAGATGGCTGGATGGCATCACGGACTCGATGGACGTGAGTCTGAGTGAACTCCGGGAGATGGTGATGGATAGGGAGGCCTGGCGTGCTGCGATTCATGGGGTCGCAAAGAGTCGGACACGACTGAGCGACTGAACTGAACTGAACTGAACCCTAGTATTTTCCCTGGATCTGACCTCCAGCTCCTGAGCTTCAGCACTTGGTCCCCACCTGTACTGACAGAAGAATGTCTCAGGTTGGGAACTGAAGGGCAGAAGTGCTGAATCTCTGTACAGGGTACTCTCCATTTTTCCTTCCATAAACCTGTTGCTGCTCTCTCCTGTTAGGCTGTGACGCTCCCCCTCCATTTAGGCTGATCTCCCCATTAGTGGGAAGACTTCCCAGGGTGCAGGGATCTTTCCTCCTTCACAGCTCTATCCTTGGGGTGCAAGCTCTGTTCTGATTCCTTTTGTCCTACCCAGTTATGTGGAGGTTTTCTTGTTTTCCTGGATGTGGTGAAGTCTTCTGCTGACTATCAGTAGCTGTTCTGTGTGAATTATTCCACTTGTAGATGTATTTTCAATGTTTCTGAGGGAGAAGGTGAACTCTGTGTCTTACTGTTGAGTAAGACGAGATCAAGACTACCATCTTGATCCCCTTCCCTCATTCAGAAAAGTTTATATTCATTTATTTTTAGAAAGATTATATAATTATCATAAACTTTGAGTGGGTGTATATTTTGCATATTATGATAAATTGAAATAAATTTCTAAATAATTCACTCCAAATATATTTTGCCTGAAATGTCTAAGTAGTTGATGAAAATAACACTTTCATAAATACTTTTAAGGTGTTAAGTTTAAAATGAATAACATAATTCTATGATTTCACCACTGGTTTGAGAATTTATATTTGTTTCAAATCTTGTTTAATAAAAATAAAGACATTACCTTTGAAAATTTTCCTTCCTTTCTTTGTGACAAATACCCTAATGAATTTGGTGTCTTTCAAAGTCTAGTGTCTTATACATTGACTTTCTCATGTGTATCCATTAACAACAGAATTTTATTTATTTTAATTTACATAAATGATATGTCTGTATAAACCTTTATTTGACCTTTTTTAAAATTTCATGTTTTAGCATCCATCCTTGCTGAGACATATATAGCTCTAGTTCATCATTTTAATCATGCTTCAACTTTCCAGGGTATGACTGTGCTATGTTTATGTTTCAATTTTTAGTCATCTATTCCTGCATTGATGAACACTTAGGTTCTTTTTAATTTTTAATTATTACAAAGTATGTTCCTATGAACATTACATGATCAATATGATCATTACATAAGTTTAAGCTACTTACATTCCATGCAATATAAATAATTGAGTTTCCTCTAGGTTATTAGAATTGGAATGATTAGATGTTGTTTACTTCAATATTCATTTTGACACAGGAATATTTTGAATTCAAGACTGTAACTTTTATATCATAGTATTTATTTTTTAGACATAGTGTGAGTCATCTTGTTGCCTGCAGTAATGCTCAAGGATCGTTTCTTTTTCACCTAGAGCACTTTATTTCTAGTTTCATTTCTAGACAAAAAGACATTTTTATTGAATTTTTCATGTTTGATGTTTTCATTTCTCTCTGAATGATGCTATGTTTGCACTCATCTTTATTCCCATTGATTCGAATTTTTTAATAATCCACATTTTACAAGAAATTGTCTATAACATCATGTTGCTGATCTATGAAACTGAAATAATTGCTTATATTAAGGACATTTTCAGCAAATTTTGAAATGGCGTGCATAGACAAATTATTTGACTGTGCAGAATCAATTGTATTTCCTTACTAAGTGCAAACTAACAATGTAGAAAGACTGTTTAATTACTTTCATATAAAATTTCCTTAACTTTTAAGCATTTTTCTTTTCTTATATTTTATGACTGATGCAAAAGAATGCTCAAACTACCACACAATTGCACTCATCTCACATGCTAGTAAAGTCATGCTCAAAATTCTCCAAGCCAGGCTTCAGCAATACATAAACCGTGAACTCCCTGATGTTCAAGCTTCTTCAAGAAAAGGCAGAGGAACCAGAGATCAAATTGCCAACATCCGCTGGATCATGGAAAAAGCAAGAGAGTTCCAGAAAAACATCTATTTCTGCTTTATTGACTCTGCCAAAGCCTTTGACTGTGTGGATCACAATAAACTGTGGAAAATGCTTAAAGAGATGGGAATACCAGACCACCTAACCTGCCTCTTGAGAAATCTGTATGCAGGTCAGGAAGCCACAGTTAGAACTGCACGTGGAACAACAGACTGGTTCCAAGTAGGAAAAGGAGTACGTCAAGGCTGTATATTGTCACCCTGCTTATTTAACTTATATGCAGAGTACATCATGAGAAACGCTGGACTGGAAGAAACACAAGCTGGAATCAAGATTGCCGGGAGAAATATCAATAACCTCAGATATGCTGATGACACCACCCTTATGGCAGAAAGTGAGGAGGAGCTAAAAAGCCTCTTGATGAAAGTGAAGGAGGAGAGCGAAAAAGTTGGCTTAAAGCTCAACATTCAGAAAACGAAGATCATGGCATCCGGTCCCATCACTTCATGGGAAATAGATGGGGAAACAGTGGAAACAGTGTCAGACTTTATTTTTTGGGGCTCCAAAATCACTGCAGATGGTGACTGCAGCCATGAAATTAAAAGACGCTTACTCCTTGGAAGAAAAGTTATGACCAACCTGGATAGTATATTCAAAAGCAGAGACATTACTTTGCCGACTAAGGTCCGCCTAGTCAAGGCTATGGTTTTTCCTGTGGTCATGTATGGATGTGAAAGTTGGACTGTGAAGAAAGCTGAGCGCCGAAGAATCGATGCTTTTGAACTGTGGTGTTGGAGAAGACTCTTGAGAGTCCCTTGGACTGCAAGGAGATCCAACCAGTCCATTCTGAAGGAGATCAACCCTGGGATTTCTTTGGAAGGAATGATGCTAAAGCTGAAACTCCAGTACTTTGGCCACCTCATGCGAAGAGTTGACTCATTGGAAAAGACTCTGATGCTGGGAGGGATTGGGGGCAGGAGGAGAAGGGGACGACCGAGGATGAGATGGCTGGATGGCATCACGGACTCGATGGACGTGAGTCTGAGTGAACTCCAAGAGATGGTGATGGACAGGGAGGCCTGGCGTGCTGCGATTCATGGGGTCGCAAAGAGGCAGACACGACTGAGCAACTGAACTGAACTGAACTGATGATTGATCTACTTATAGACTTTTCAGAATGCTTATGTTCAATGACTGTGAGAGACCCCTTCTTCAGTTCAAACCAAGTTACCTGCTAACCAGTGATATATATACATCTCCTCATATCAGGAGATGTACAATGGAGCAGGATACAGTAGTGGCTAAGTGAATCAGAATTAGAATGCCTTGGCCTTCACGTTAAACAGAAGACCATCTTTTGTGTTTGTAATGCTAAAACATTGTGTTTTTAATGCATATAACAGAAATCACAGTGAACATAGGCATACTATTCAACATATGTTGAAGTCTAGCTTAAAGGATTTTGAGCACAACCTTATAAGCATGTGAAGTGAGTGCAATTATATGATAGTTTGAATATTCTTTGGCATTGCCCTTCTTTGGGACTGGAATGAAAACTGACCTTTTCCAATCAACCTTCCTGACTTCAGACTATACTACAAAGCTACAGTTATCAAGACAGTATCATACTGGCACAAAAACATAAATATAGGCCACTAGCACAAGATAGAAAACCCAGAGATAAATCCATGCACCTATGGACACCTTATCTTTTACAAAGGAGGCAAAAATATACAAAAGAGAAAAGACAGTCTCTTCAACAAGTGGTGCTGGGAAAACTGGTGAGCTAAGTGTAATAAGAATGGAATTAGAACATGTCCTAATGCCATACACAAAAATAAATACAAAATGGATTAAAGATCTAAATGTAAGACCAGAAACTATAAAATCTAGGCAGAACACTCTCTGACATAAATCACAGCAAGAGACTCTATGACCCAACTCCTAGAGTAATGGAAATAAAAACAAAAGGACCGAATAAAAAGGTTTTTCACACAAAGGTAACTATGAGAAAGGTGAAGTCTATCCTCAGAATGGGAGAAAATAATAGCAAATGAAACAACAAACATAGAATTAACTCCAAAGTATACAAGTATCTCATGCATCTCAATACAAGAAAAATAAACAACACAATCAAAATGTGTGCAGAAGACCTAAACAGATATTTCTCCAAAGACATGAAGATGGCTAGTAAACAAATGAAAAGATTCTCAACATCACTCTCTATTAGAGAAATTCAAAGCAAAACTACAATGAGGCATCACCTCACACCAGTCAGAATGACCATCATTTTAAAATAAACAGACAATAAATCCTGGAGAGAGTGTGGTGAAAGGGAACCCTCTTACACTGATGGTAATGATAACCCTGTATGTGTGACAGCAAAAGAGATACAGATGTAGAGAACAGTCTTCTGGACTCTATGAGAGAGGGAGAGGGTGGGATGATTTGGGAGAATGACATTGAAACATGTATAATATCATATAAGAAATGAATCGCTAGTCTAAGTTCAATGCAGAATACAGGATGCTTGGGGCTGGTGCACTGGGATGATCCAGAGAGATGGTATAGGGAGGGAGATAGGAGGGAGGTTCAGGATTGGGAACACATGTACAGCCGTGGCAGATTCATGTTGATATATGGCAAAACCAATACGATATTGTAAAGTAAAATAAAGTAAAGTAAAAAAAAAAGAAGAAGAAACAAAACTCTATATGGCCCAGCAATCCCACACTGGGCATAGAGCCTGAGGAAACCATAGTTGAAAAAGATATATGTACCCCAATGTTCACTGGAACACTATTTACAATAGCTAGGACATGGAAGCAACCTAGATGTCCATCAACGGATGAATGTATGAGGCAGTTTTGATACACAGACACAATGGACTATTACTCAGCTTTAAAGAGGAATGTATGCAAGTCTGTTCTAATGAGGTGAATGAATCTAGAGCCTATAATACAGAGCAAAATAAGTCAGAAAGAGAAAGGCAAATATCATATATTAATGCATACACATGGAATCTAGAATGATAGTACTGATGATCCCATGGGGCAGCAAAGGTGACACAGAAATAAAGAACAGACTTTTGGATACAATGGAGGAAGGAGAGGGTGAGATGATATGGGAGAATAGCATTGAAACATACAAATTACTATATGTAAAACAGGCGGCCAGTGGGAGTTTGCTACATGACACAGGGAACCCAAAGCTGATGCTGTGTCACAACTTATAGAGGTGGGTAGGAGAGGGAGATGGGGGGCGGATACAAGAGGGAGGGAACATATGTATACCTGTGGCTGATTCATGATAATGTATGGCAAAAACCATCACAATATTGTAAAGCAATTATCCTACTTTAAAATTGAAAAAGAAATTAAAAGTAAGAACTATCATATGACCCGCAAATTTCACTCCTGTATGTTTATCCAAAGAAAACAAAAACACTAACAAGAAAAGATATACACCTCTGTGTTCTTTGTAGCTTTATAACAATGACAAAAATATGAAAGCAAACTAAGTGTCAATTGATAGGTGAATGGATAAAGAAGATATGGTATATGCATACAATGGAATATTACTCATTGTAATAAATAATGAAATCCTGTCATTTGGGACAAGATGGATGGCTCTAGAAGGTATCATGCTATGTGAAATAAGTCAGACAGTAAAAGGAAAATACTGCATGATTTCACTTTTGTGTGGAATCTAAAAAACAAAACCAGTGGCCAAACATAACAAACAAAAACAGCATTATGGATACTGTGAACAAACAGATGGTTACCAGAGAGGAAGATGTTGGGGGCAGGAGAAATAGTTGAAGATTAAGAGACACAAAGTTCTCACTATAGAATAAATGAATACTGTCAAATGTACAGTATGGGCAATATTTCAATAATTATGTAATATCTTTATATGATGACATATGGCAATTAGGCTTATCGTGGTGATTATTTTGAAATGTATAGAATATCAAATCACTACTATGTGTAGCAGAAGCCAAAATAGTATATTGTAGGTCTACTGTACTTCAAAACTAAACATAGAAAAAGAGATCAGATTTGTGGTTACCAGAAGGGGCTGGATGGAGCAGAGATGGGATCGGTCAGTCAGTCAAGTTCAGTCACTCAGTCATGTGTGACGCTTTGCGACCCCATGAATCTCAGCACACCAGTCCGCCCTGTCCATCACCAACTCCCAGAGTTTACCAAATTCATGTCCATCGAGTCGGTGACGCCATCCAGCCATCTCATCCTTTGTTGTCCCCTTCTTCTCCTGCCCCCAATCCCTCCCAGCATCAGGGTCTTTTCAAATGAGTCAACTCTTCACATGAGGTGGCCAAAATATTGAAGTTTCAGCTTCAGCATCAGTCCTTCCAATGAACACCCAGGACTGATTTCCTTTAGGATGGACTGGTTGGATCTCCTTGCAGTCCAAGGGACTCTCAAGAGTCTTCTCCAACACCACAGTTCAAAAGCATCAATTCTTCAGCGCTCAGCTTTCTTCACAGTCCAACTCTCACATCCATACATGACCACTGGAAAAACCATAGCCTTGACCAGATGGACCTTTGTTGACAATGTCTCTGCTTTTTAATATGCTATCTAGGTTGGTCATAACTTTCCTTCCAAGGAGTAAGCATCTTTTAATTTCATGGCTGCAGTCACCATCTGCAGTGATTTTGGAGCCCCAAAAAATAAAGTCTGACATTGTTTCCACTGTTTCCCCATATATTTGCCATGAAGTGATGGGACCGGATGCAATGATCTTTGTTTTCTGAATGTTGAGCTTTAAGCCAACCTTTTCACTCTCCTCATATCCTGCATAACTTCAATCTCCTGTTAACATTTACCTGTATTAGGAAAATGAATTGTTTTTAGGGACAAGGTAATAGGTTTAGCTCTACTGTGCCTCCAAATAAAGTCTAAAGTTTTAGTTTCAGACTTCAAAGTTTGTCTTAACCTACTGCTTCAGCTTTAACTCTCACTCTTACCTCATTCTAAAATAAGACCCAATGATTGGAACATGTTGATCCTGATCATAATTTTCTTGTATCTAAATCTTTGATTATTTTGCTCCCCACATTCATTTGTTGAAGTTCTGCGCATTTTTAAATACCATTTCATTCATGGAAGTTTAATAGCCCTCCCACTGAAAACCCTCTCTGAACTTCAACACGTTTGTGGATTAACCTTTTTTATGGCATCTAGCCTTTTGGTCATTTTTAATTAATTAATTGATGTATGTGTGTGTGTGTGTGTTAGTTTCTCATTCGTGTCTGACTCTTTGTGACCCCAGGGGACTGTAACCCACCAGCCTCCTCTGTCCTTGGAATTTTCCAGGCAAGAATACTGGAGTGGGTTGCCATTCCCTTTTCCAGGGGCTCTTCCCAAACCAGGGATTGAACTGGAATCTCCTGCACTGCAGGTAGATTCTTTACCACCCAAGCTACAAGGGAAGCCCATATGTGTGTGTATGTCTGTGTGTGTGTGTGTATAATATATATAGGCTGTGTTGAATATTAGTTGAGGCACTTAGGATCTTTGTGGCATGCAGGATCTTCCATTGTAGTACACAGGCTTTTCGTTGCGGCAAATGGGCTTCTCTCTCATTGTAGTATGGGCTTCAGAGTGCCTGGGCTCAGTATTTGCAGTGAGCAGGCTCTCTAGTTGAGGCACACAGGCTCAGAAGTTGTGACATGCAGGTTTAGTTTCCCCACGGCATGCCAAATCTTAGTTTCCCAAGTACAGGATCAAACCTGTGTCTTCTGCATTGGAAGCTGGATCCTTAACCACTGAACCACCAGGGAAGTCCCTAGTCTATTGTGTTATATTACTTTTATATTACTGTGACTTTTCTTTGCTTATTCAGTTTTTACTTTCTGTTTCTTTTTTCTCTGTGTCTTTCTCTGTTGACAAAACTTTAAGCTTCTTAGGTTGTTGTGTTCTGCCTATCATTATATTCACAACAGTATCTAGGATACCTTTCTAGGGCAATAATTAGTAACCCATAAGACTTGTTTAATTAAATTGAATTGCTGGGGACTTCCCTGGTGGTCCAGTGGTTATGAATCTGCCTACAATGCAGAGGATGAGGATTTAATCCCTTATTGAGGAACTAAGATCCCACATACCCTGGAGCAAATAACCCTGTAAACTGCAACTATTGGGCCCATTTCCTTTGGAGTCGGAATGTCACAACTAGAGAGTCCACATACTGTAAGGAAATATCCTGCAGGAGGCAGTGAAGATCCTGTGTGCTGCAACCAAGACCCACTAAATGCAGTCAAATAAATAAATAAATAATTTAAAAAATTGAAGTGCTAGGATACTTTTCTTTGTATGGCTATTAAACTGAGCCTTTCCTAGAATTGGACAAGAATAAATCTCCAATATTAGTATACTAGAAAATTGTCTTTATGACTGGAAGAGTCAATCTGTTTGACAAATAAAGCTGGTAAGTTTACAAAATATGCATTGCTAGAAAACAGTAACCAGATATCACAGATACATTGAGTTATGACTGTTCTACAAAGCTAAAAACTTGATTTATGTGAATGACACATAGGATTTAAAGCTTACTCAGAGTCTATAAAACATTGAGGGAATGTTCCAGACTAGGCAGATTTTTAAAGCAGGGTAAATCTTGCATGTTTGAATAAAAACAGGTACTATGCAGTTTCTTTAGCCTTTTGTTTAGAAAAAAATAATCAAATCAACTTTGAACAAATATTGTCAAGTAGTACCAGGAACAACTTTGCTTTTTCAATTCATTATTATTGGGCTTCCCAAGTGGCTCAGTAGTACACAATCTGCCTGCCAATGCAGGAGACACAGGTTCAATCCCTGGGTTGGGAAGACACCCTGGAGGAGGAAGTGGCAACCCAGTCCAGTATTCTTGCCTGGAAAATCTCAGGAACAAAAGAGCCTGGGGGGCTACAGTCCGTGCGCTAATGAAGAGTTAGACACTGTTGAGCACACATGCATGCACAGTCTTTTATAAGCTTCCTGATTCTCTAAAGTTTGTGTCCATTTTTTTCTCCTCTCTCTTGCCCATATAAGCTTCCTGATTCTCTAAAAAGTTTGTGTCCATTTTTTCTCATCTCTCTCACATTATATATTTTATTCTTAGATTATTAAAACGAGAAGAAAATTTCACATTCATTCCTCGGTCCCGTGAAGAGCTTCCAGACAACTTTCCAAAAGAAATCCCTGGTATCTGCTATTTCCTGGAGGTAAGAACTGGTCCTAAGCAGCCAAAGCCTTCTCTTTCTTCATCGAAAATAAAAAAGGTTTCCTACAACATTGGCACTATGTTCCTCCGGGAGACAAGCCTCTGAGACCTGCTGCAGATCAAAGACTCCTCCAAAAAGCACAAGCCCAGAACATGGGTCATGACAGGAGAATGAAGAGAGATATTTCTCTTTCCCTGCTTTGTTGAGAACAAACAGTGGAATTTCTGTTATGTCAGGCAATAATCCTGGAAAAAGATGGGTTATGACTGTCAATAAAAAACCTGGAGAGCAAGGGGGCAATGTATTCGTTCTTATGAGTGATTTTGGTCATATATATATTATGTATGTATAATACATATATATGTATTTTAATTAATTACAAATGTGGGGCTCATTTAAAACTAATCAACAGTCTATGTTTTCTTGTTTGTCACACATATAGGTATCTTTATATATTTGTATTGCTTTTGAAGGCCAGTTTTGATTATATATTCCTACATTTAGTGAGTTGGTATGAGAGGAATATTTTCTAATTTTGTTTTTCTGAGCAGACATTTCATACATATATCTTGGCAGTGTGGTAAACTTCCCAGCAGGAAAAACTGTAACTGCAAAATATTTTAGGGATATTACCTATTTTTATACATACCTCTATATAATTTCATGCAGCACTATTAGATTTTTCAGAATATGCTACTGTATAGTTGATACATTATATAATTCTAACATAAGTTAAATATAGTTTCACTTAGACTTAAACATAACCTAGGATGTCAGATGCCAAGAAAGTATTGTATATCTACTTAGTAATTATATCTTTTAGATTTCATTAATGTAGCACAGGATCCAAAGGAAATGGAATTTCCTAATAGCAAACATATGTATCTGTAACCAAGATTAAAGATCTTTTTGCTATTTTCTAAGAAATATCAGTGAAAATAAAATGCTTTGCTAAACTGGACCCTTTCAATTTAGCACTTCTAAATATACATAGTTTTTACAATATACTAAATTATAATAAACAGCATCCTACTAAATGACATGTAAGTCTTTCCCCCTTGCCCTGTCACCTTCTTCAATGTATGCTTCCTAAAAGTTAACTGCCACACTTGGGGATAAATTACTAAACACTGGCATTAGTGAGGAAAAAGTGTAGGTTATTTTGCCAAGGATGTTGTTTATTCTTGCATAATAAAAACAAGGGAAAATGTGCTTTATGAATTTGAGATTTTTTAATGTTCTTCCATAGTTTATTTGATGTGACTTTTAAATTCAGTGAATCACCTTCATTAACACTGAAGTATCACTAACCTTCATACTTAGTAAACACAGTAGTTACAGATAGGTTTCCATTGCATGTTCTGATTAACAATGCATGAAAATATTATTACAGACTCACCCTGAAATTAGGAGCACAGTGTGTCCAGAATTTTCCTAATTTCGTTCAGATATAAAAACTAAATTTCTCTTCAGTCTAATTAGTTGGAAAGTATTGTTTCCTTGAAACTTTATGGTGGCCAATTTCTTACTCCGGTAAGTATATTCATTGGTAGCTTATGTCTACTGAAAAAAACATATTTGTCTGTTTAGGGTTTTGACTGCATTATGATTTGCTTATCACATAACTCAGTTAAGGAATATATTAACTAGTGTCCAATATAATCCGTGAGGATTAATTAGTGTTTTCAAGCTCCCTAAGTATACAGCTAGGAAATACTTTTAGATATGCAAAATATTTGTTGTAATGGCTATCATTTTTATAATTATTGAACTCTGTCTTTCCTTGGAACATAAGAGGACACTAGTGTAACACTTTTCATGTGGGGATAGGACCTAGATCCTGAACTCTCTGAATCCTTACCTGTCCCTCCATTCCTTGGATCTAGGTCTCTGTGTTTAACCACATCTGAGCAAGAAGGCCAGGGTGTTTATAGCAGGCTGTGGAGGCAGAGGACAAGGTGCTCTCATACGAATAATTATTCACAAAATAATTTCTTTAGTGGACTAGAAGATTAGCTCACTTCTTCCATAGGGAATAGAGGGCAAGCTTACAGTCAGTGTGGAAAGAATAGACTTTGGGAGCACTTTAATCCTCCTGCTGACACTAGGAATGCCTTAGTTATGGTCTTCTTATAGCGCAGGATCATGCGGAAAGAACAAAACTCACTGAAGTCGTTAACGCTTATTCTGCACAGTCACTTAAAGCATATTGTGAAATAGTAAATTGTAAGTATTTTAATCACAACCAATGTGTTTTGTGACCGTAAGGCTGAAAGGGACTTCCAAGAATCATCCAATTTATTTCTTTGCTTTTTGTAAAGATTTGTCTAAGCAACTATTCTAAACATATGGTTATTTTCTCTATACTCAAAACTATTTGTGGGAAGCATATTTTAAAAGCATCCTCGACAATCTACTTCACTATCTAGTAGTTGCTGATAGGGCTTGGGATAAGAATTGTATATATTCAATTTGTGAGAATAAGCTCTTTCTTAGTTTATATGATTTAACTTAGAGAAAAGTAGCTATTTACATTGTCACAAATGTCACAATGAAGAATATGCCAGAGATCTATTCAATATCACAAACAGGATGTAAACTGCATTTTTCATACAATATATATCTTTGAATATATAGTCTGAGGCAATATTCTGAACTATCACCATTTTTCCAACCTAGTACAGCTGGCTTATTATAGCTACACTCTTCCTATATGTATTTGCAAAATATGGTATAAAATGGCAGTTCATTCTAGCTGCAATCATAGAATTTAGAGGCTGTGGAAAAGCATTATATTTTTATTTGTCCTATAGAGTACAACACATGTATCCTCCATTAGCAATTGTGATTGTAATAACAGGTGGCATTTGGTATTTCATTTGACAAATATCTATACAGTATTCGCATGGACAAACTATTACATCCATCATGTGTTTTAGTGTGGCAGATTGGAAGGAATTTAAATGAATATCCCTTTAGAAATCAAGTGGTATTAAGTTGGGGAAATGGCTTTACCCACTCTAAAGGGGATACTTTAAGGGGAAAAATGGCACCTATAGTCCTCTGTTTCAATATTCTTTCAAGCAACTGATTTGAAGTTACTTTATGACTAGCCATCAGTACCAAACCTTCATGTTGGCATCAATATGATTTTAATGGAGAGAATGTCATTGTTTACAAATAAATGAGTTATATAACAAAGCCAGAAACCACCCATAGGTACCCAAAACATACTGCACAGTATATGCTTCGTGAACCTTAATAAATAAGTAACAGCCATAATAAAAAGAATATTCAATGCCTGAAGAACACATAGAGTTGGGACTCTTGACTATGTAGTGTTGAGTAGAGATGGGAAGGAAGAAACAACTTCTAGATAACAGTTTAGTCCAACTGTCTAAAATCGGCCTTGATACTCATCTCTTCTCTTAAAATTTTAAAATATTTTTTGATTTCCCTTTTAATGTCTGATTATGTGTGAAATCCAGTGAGCTGTGTATGACCAATGGTGATTCTGAGAGAGGCACTGGTGGCCAAAGACTTGAGAGTGGGTTTATGGGGGATTCGGTTGGAGAAGGCAATGGCACCCCACTCCAGTACTCTTGCCTGGCAAATCCTATGGACAGAGGAGCCTGGTAGGCTGCAGTCCATGGGGTCACGAGGAGTCGGACACGACTGAGCGACTTCACTTTCACTTTTCACTTTGATGCGTTGGAGAAGGAAATGGCAACCCACTCCAGTGTTCTTGCCTGGAGAATCCCAGGGACGGGAGAGCCTGGTGGGCCGCCGTCTATGGGGTCGCACAGAGTCGGACACGACTGAAGTGACTTAGCAGCAGCAGCAGCAGCTGCAGTGCTTCAAGTATGTATTCTCAAGATCTCACACTTTTCTTATCTAGTAACAATAGTAGCAGGACCATAGCGTTTTATTGTCAAAATGCAAAGTTTTGTTTCTCTCCAGGAGCAAAATAGAACAACAACTCAAGCAAAATCTCATTCACAAGTCTTAATTTGGCAAATTCCTCCAAAGAGTTATAGCAATAAAGCAAAATTAAATTGATGGATAGAGAATACAAAATCCAGAGAATTTGGAAAACTGCCAGGCTGTCTTTTTCTACAGAATCATACTGATATCAGTTGAAATGGTATATTTGATATCATGAGGTATAAAGAGGGAGTTCAAGATTATGAATGCCATTAAATATATTTGTTGAAGATTCCTTGTATTCCTAACTCGCTCAAGGCAAGTTTGTGGATTATTAGAGAAGACAGTAAAACTTCTTTTTTTTTTTTTTTTTGCATTAGTTTTTTTTTTTTTACACGAACTCCCAAACATGAACCCCCCTCCCACCTCCCACCCCACATTTGTTTTTGTTTATCTGCATTTTCAGCACAACTTAACCCATGTCCAGATCCTCTCTTACTCCATGCTGTCGTTGGAAACCATCTTACCAAGTCAAGTTTGGCTCCATCAAACCCCATTTTCTCTGTACCTCTGAACCTAACATGGCCGTAGAAAGAGTTGCAGATGCCTATTTTAGGCAGATTGGAAGATACACAAAACTCCAGGCCCAAGTAACAGAGCACATCTCAAGTGAACTAACCATTCTTAGTTGAGTGGAGCATTGCTTATACCTGTAGCTTCTTTCTCCGCTCTCTTCAAAATACAATCTGGCTCTAAGCACTTTGTGCAATTTCAATGAAAATTGATGTATGGCAAAACCAATATAGTACTGTAAAATAAAGTAAAAAAAAAAGTTGGAAACAGCTTACATGTCCATCAATAATAAAATGGTTAAGAAATTGTGGCATAAATATTCCTTCAGAATGAATTACACATAGCTCTGAATAGGCTCTGGGTGGCATCAGATGTCTTTCATCCAACAATACCTAGAAATTCAAGTCTAAGACCTAAGCCCTATATTATAGCCTGGGTATTTCTCTTAGATTATACCCTGATGCTAGGAAAGATTGAGGACAAGAAGAGAAGGGGCAACAGAGTATGAGATGGTTGCATGCATCACTAACTCAAAGGACATGAGTTTGAGCAAGCTCAGGGAGATAATGAAGGACAGGGAAGCCTTGGCATGCCACAGTTCATGGGGGTAACAGAGAGTCGGACACAACTTGGTGACTGGAAAACTATAGAAGATCTTCAGCTACAAAAATTATGTCATTTCAGAGGCTTCTATGAGCATATCTTATTAGATGTAACCTGAAAAACACAATGCACGAGAGGCTTAATTATTGAAGTGTAACACTGCATTCTGCATGATGATTCTTTAAGGGTTGCTCTTGATATGAATACACTTAATTTACAACCAGCTGACTTAACATGTACATAAATTGTGTTAACATGATTGAACGAATGTTATTGTTAAATGGATAAACTGACTGCAGCTGTGGACCCAATTTCATGCTCCTCATGGTCTTGAATAAAGAACAGACACTGATATTACATACAGACTAACATAAATTTTGTCAGAGCATTTTGAGACAGTGTGCAAAATTCCTTATACTTGATTCAAAAAGTTGAATATTTTTGAGTATTATGAGTATTATGTTACCTTTAATACCTGAGTATTGTGTTACCTTTCTGTTTACTTCCTTCTTTTGTTCCTTTTTTCCTTTCATAAAAGTCATTGCTCCTTCTTTTCTTTCTTTTTCCTTTCATTAAAAAGTCATTGATACATTTCTAAATAGGATGAATCACAGCTAATCTTATGTTATAGAATAGTTTTATAAAGTAGTAAACAATATGCATTTGTGTGCACTGAATGTAGATATTACATGATTAAAAGGAATGACATTTTGGAAGGACTTGGGATATAGAAAAGTAAAGTTTGTGTCTTTATTTCGGTTGTGCTATGACACACAGACCACAGCTTCAGCCATGTGCCTCACTGCCAGTTCTACGCTAAGAAATGATCCTGTTCAATGTTAAATAGGATGAATCACAGCTAATCTTATGTTATAGAATAGTTTTATAAAGTAATAAACAATATGCATTTGTGTGCACTGAATGTAGATATTACATGATTAAAAGGAATGACATTTTGGAAGGACTTGGGATATAGAAAAGTAAAGTTTGTGTCTTTATTTCGGTTGTGCTATGACACACAGACCACAGCTTCAGCCATGTGCCTCACTGCCAGTTCTACGCTAAGAAATGATCCTGTTCAATGTTTCAACTCATCGCTTGGCAGTATCTGACTGCCTTAGGAAGCTTTTAGCAGTGGTAGTAGTTTAGTCACTAAGTCATGTCCGACTCTTGTGATCCCATAGACTGTAGTCTGCCAGGCTCCTCTGTCCTTGGGATTCTCCAGGCAAGAACACTGGAGTGGGTTGCCCTTTCCTTCTCCAGGGGATCTTCCCCACCCAGGAATTGAACCCAGATCTCCTGCATTGTGGGCAGATTCTGTACCAACTGAGCTATGAAGGAATACCTGAGGAAATTTTAGGGACACAAATTACTGGCTTTACCTTTAAGATGTGGATTCAGTAGGTTCAGGTGAAGGCCTAGGAATTTGTATTTAGAAAAATCACTCTAGGTTATGCTAATATACAGCCAGATTTGGGGATCACTGAAGAATATTCAAATAATCCCAATTACTAGGAATAAATACAAGCTGACTGAGATAGAAATACATTATTTTATTTGTAGTTATTTTGAAAAGCAAATGTTCCAGGCTTCATAACATTATTTCTTTCACAAGTTTTAATTTTTCAGCTTTGGTTTTCAAATTTATAGTCCGCTTTTTGAGCATAAGTCTTCAAATTTATTATAGACTTAAGTCAATACTGATAAGCATGAGAGATGAATATTGCTCACTATTAGGCATTCTAGACACAGTAAGATTTTCTTAGAAACTGCCAGAGCTGTGCAGAACATCACAATATTTGCTGACCCTTACCACCAAGATATGAACTATGAATGCTTGGGCAGAGAAGTAAATGTCAAAGTAACAGCCTTACTTCTGAATGCTTTGATTTTTACGTTCTAAAACATCACCAACTTGATGCTTAGTCTCACTCTGTACATTTCACATTGAATCGTATATTTATCTAAAAATTATTTCCTAGCAATATTTTATAACAACAACCTTTAAGCAATAATCTAAGCCATGATGACGATGATGTATGAAACTTGCACTACTATGCAAGTTTAGGGAAATAAAGACATGTCTTACATAAGCAATAATATAAGTAGTGTGGACTTTTAAATGATATTCACCATTCTACTATAGCAAAATGAGCAGCAAGCGATAGATAAAAAATTATCTGAGCAGGTAACATGCTTAATCTCTCATAAATCCTTCATTTGCACACATGCTATGAAGTAATTGATTATTCTGATCAGATTGTTTCTAATGTATAATTATTGATATCTATCATAATATGATTTCTATTCCTCTGAAAGCATTGTGAATGTTTTGTGCCCAGATTTTCAGATCTTTGTAGTATATAATAAATAGAAGTATTTAAGTATAGATAAATGAGCAAAAATATAGAATGGGTTGGATGAACTAATTCAGAGGGTAGGCTTGGCAAAAATATAGATACACCTTGGGATAAGGTAATTAATTCAACTATTTGTTTTATTAGGTCTGATAAGATGAAAGATTAAAGAGTCATTTTCACTGTTTTCTGTGATACTGAATGTTTAGTAGGTACAATAATATTTTGGCTTTCAGAATGTGATTGGCTGAAATTCATCTGTAGTATAATTTTTAAATGTCTGAAAATTATTATGTAATTATATTTAAAATAGCTTGTACTTTTCATTTGACAATTATACTAAAGCTCACAGGCTTCAAAATGATTAATTCATATTTCTATTTTCTTAAAATATAATTTTAATCAGATACAGCATGGTTAATAATAATCAGTCCTTTAGTAGTTAAATTGCTCCTCCCTCATTTAGAATCATGTATCAGGATTACAATTAAAAGTAACAGGTAAATTTATGATACACTGAGGTACTTCTAATCATCTGATTATTATTTAGCAAAATCATATAAGGTCAGAATCCATTCCTAAGCCCCTAAATAAGATTGTTGTTTAGTCACTAAGTCATGTCTGACTCATTGTGACCCCATGGACTGTAGCCTGCCAAGCTCCTCTGTCCATGAGATTACAGCTTCTATTATTGTCTAGATGGATAAACTCCCTTATAATTTTGAATCTGAACACAACTGGAATCGTGAGTGAACTTGCTAGTATTTTACCTTTCAACTACCAACATCAAAGCTTAAATTAATATCCTCCTACACACAGTTTATAAAATTCCCCTATAGAAATTAAACAGGGTGTGTTGAGTCACTGGGAAGTTGTTTATTTTTTCCTACTGAGAAAGCATTTGATGATCATCTTTTTGTATATCATTGGAAGCTTATACCTTAATATGCTTTTGATAATTAATAATAAAAATATTTGAGTCCACTGAAAATAGTAAATTTATTTCCTCAGTTATGTAGTTGCTGATCAGACCACTCTTAATGTTAGACTTAAGTACTATTGCTAACTATTTGAAAGCAGAAGAGACAAGAAAAACTAAATGATGAGCTTAAATAACAGCTTGTTACTAATTCTTTTGATATATATTTAAATAAAGGAATTGGTTTATATTTAATCTTCCTCTGTGGCCTTTTGGCTAGTTGGAGATAAAGAAGGGATTCTACTAAATGAATTTTTACTGTGGGCTATTAAGTGTAATTAATAAGTAGAACAGTAATATATTAATTGGGATAAAATCAGAATTCTGCAAAATCATTTCCTCACACTCCTTTTTTTTTATAATCAGTGTTTATTACATAGTCTTTTAGTTTATTTTTTAATATAAATTTATTTAATTGGAGGTTAATTACAACCAATACAATATTGTAAAGTAATTAAACTCCTTACTTTTTGAAGACAGTTCTCCCCATTTTTAATTCTTCCCTGATGGCTCAGATGGTAAAGCATCTGCCTGCAATGCGGGAGACCCAGGTTCGATCCCTGGGTTGGGAAGATCTCCTGGAGAAGGAAATGGCAACCCACTCCAGTACTCTTGCCTGGAGAATCCCACTGACGGAGGAGCCTGGAGGCTACAGTCCACGGGGTCGCAAAAAGTCGGACACGACTGAGCGACTTCACTTCCACTTTCCATTTTGCTGCCTGGCATCAGACTCAGTACACAGGGACAGATGGAGGAGTGGGATGAACAGGAGCTTTAGATGAGACTGGTTAGAGATTGAACTTTTTTTCTTTGTGAAGGTATACATACTCCTAACAGGAGGCAGTTTTCATAATAGACACATGTAGTTTAGTGAAAGCCAAATGATTTGTTCATTTTTATTTTAAAAAGAAAATAGAAAAAAAATCCTTCATGAACTATTTTCAGTTTTCTTTGGAGGTAGTGACAACTCAGCGCGGGCACACATCCGTGAAACTGGAATTAGAAACTCACAAAGCTATATATAGAGACTCTGAAGGTGGTAGATAGAGCTAGTTTTGGTTACAATGATTAAGATCAATGGAAGTGTTAGAAAGTCTGGACTTAAGGAGCAAAGAAGAAACAATAACAGATCAGATCAGATGTATATCACAGAATGCTTGTGAAAATTAGCACAAAAGACTATCTGTGTTTAAGTAATACTAAAGCAAAAAAAATTTTTTTTTCCTTTTATAACAAGCCTGGTTGACCTAACATTCAGAGAGAAGAATGCAGTTTGATTTTGTACTTCATTTTTTGTTGTTGTTGTTCTGACATTATAAAAGTTATATCATTCCCTAGTTGGAAAATCGAATCACAAAGATTAGGAAATATTTATTCTGTGTAGTTACATCTATAAAATGGCTTGAGGGATCTATACTATATTCTGTATTCTTCTTCACATTGCTTTCAATTTGGGCTTTAGCTGCAAGCAAAACAGGTGTTCAACTTTAGAGGACATACAAGATTTTATGACACCAGGCCTTTCCATCTTATTCTAGGATGCTCCAGAGTTCTGGAGCTGGGGAAACAATTACTTCACAACATTTGATGATGTTCTGAAGGAAAGATGAAGGTGTACTCCCAGTCTTTTAAAATTAAACAGGTTAGATAGTCTCTAAACATCATTTAAAGATGCTTCACTTTACATGAAGCTAGTTAATTCAAGCAGAGTTTGTTTAGAACTGAAATTTTAAAAGGAAGAAACAAACCTGATCAATTTTTAATCAGAATTATTAGACTTTTTAAAATTTATTTTTAAGTGGAGAAAAATTGCTTTACAATATTGTGTTGGTTTCTGCTGAACAACAACACAAATCAGCCATAAGTTTACATATATTCTCTACTTCTTGAACCTCCCTCCCTCCCACCAAGCCCCCATCCCAACCCTCTAGGTTGTCACAGAGCACCAGGTTGAGCTCCCTGTGTTAGAAAAATAATTTAGGACAAAAAGTTGCTCTCTTGAAAGCTAGGTTTCTTATAGCAAAATTTCAGAATGCTAAAGATTTTTGAAAGTTTTCTAAAGGTATGAAGTGCTTCAGCACTGAGAAAGAAAAAGATAACAAAGAATTATAAATGACATTTCAATTTTTTTTCTCTACATTTTCCATTTGTTGTAAGAAAAAAAGATGTAGAAGACATCATAAATGAGACAAAGTTATTAATTTTGGCAATGAGCTGTGGTTTATAAATTTGGCAACATTCTTTTACTTAAAATAATAAGCTGTTTTTAATAATATGAGGGTTAAGTGTAACAGTCAAGTATAGTGTATTCCCATTCATCTACATATGGATCTAGAACAAAGTATCTCCACTTCTCAGAATAAAATCTAAATGAAAAATAATTTATGTTCAAAATTTTGAACAATAAATATATATTCTGTATGTTTTCTAACAAGAAGGTATGCATTTCTATACTTAATGAAATCTCAATTCCTAGAACAATTCCATTTTTATTGACTCCCAATAAGCTTTTCTTTATGCTCAATATCACTATCGTTGAAAGCTGGCAGGAGAGTATGGGGTGATATACAATACCTGAGACTACGATGGTCTGCACCAATTATTTCTGTAAAATAATTTAAAATCTGCCCCCCCAACTTTGTAAGCTTTTTTTTAGTTCAAATCTCCATAGTTAAAGAAAACCCCATGTTGGAGTGGCTAGATGTTATCAACATGAAACCCCCCTTTCCAAATTTTATTGATATAAATTACCAGGTTAAAATCAGATTGGCTTGAAGTCTCAGATAAATTGTTTTTGTATTATTTGACTAGAAAGTATTATCAAGAATAAGAAATTTTAAAAAATAAGAAATTTATTTTTATGTTAGATTTCGTTCTAGCAAAGCAGGTATAGATAACTGGATGACTGTAATTATCTACAATAATTCAAGGAATTTTTTAAAAATTACTTTTGTTCTTATTGTACAAAGATAATTACTAGTGAATGGTAGCCAAAATTATTATTCTTATCCTTTTAATTTGTTTCAAGTATGTTACCAGACAATTATAAAATCCATCCCTTTCAGTTGTTATGCAGTTCAGTGACCTGAAATAGTTGGTACTCATTACTTTTTCTTTTAATCCTTAAAATACTTTTTTTTCCTGTCTAAAGAAAAATTCTCCTACTAAAATGCAAATGAATATCTGACTATAGGAAGTATCCTAATTTACTTCATCTGGACTGCACCCCCCCAAAAAAAAAAGACACCTACATAGAAGATTACAAGAGACTATAATCACTTTGCCTACATTAAATTGTCTAAAAATAGCTCAACCCTCCTAACTTAGAAGAAAGTTGAAAATAGATGGGAAAGCTAACTGATTATAGTTTATTTTTAGAACACTATTAATACATAACAGAATATCATGAAATGCAGCATGTCAAAATTTTGATCAAGAAACAGGAAATATGTTAATCAGAATAAAAAGATTTAAAGGAACAAAAAAATCTTGTTTTATATGTGCCCATCAGTGCAGAATTTGGGAATATTTGGTACTATGTCTTTAATCAATATTTGCGTTATGATCTAATTTAATATTAGCATAGTCTTTATGCTGATAAGAAACCATGCAAGAGTCCAAGTATCAAGTGTGGCTATAACTTGAATAAACAATAGAGTTTGATGTTACTTCTGAATAAGATTATTAATGAATGTAAAATGAATGGGCTATATCTATAGGTGTTATGTGCAGTAAAATATTTAGGTTTTGAAGTTTGTCAGCATCCTCAGCTTCTCTTTTCTATCTCTCTCTCCCTCCTTTCCTTCCTTTTATCCCTCCCTCTCCCTCTCACCCCTTCCTTCCTTCCTCCCTTCCTTTTTTTCTTTTTCTTATGAAGTATGTGATAAATAATATTTTATTATTATGGTTGAGCTTGCTTTTTCACTTTCACATGATTGGACATTTTGTGAATTCATGAGGTAAGGAAAAGAAGGTGACTATTCAGATACAGACCACTTGGGTATATAAATGATTGAGACAATTGAGACCTTGGCTTCTGTAGACATTTCATCAGTTAAGAGAAACATGAGGTTTTGTTTTCTTTTTTAAATGTTCTTCTTTTATTGAATTTTAACACGATTTCAAGAAATATCAGGGTCACCCTTTTTGGACAATCTCCTCCTACAAACATCTTAATTTGAAAAAATCCTCTTGTTTTCAAATGGTAAATCTTTCCTTGGGTACCACACTGCTAAAGATAAAAATAGAAAAAAAGCCTCTTCTAACTATAGGGAAATTTTTTTTCAAAAACTACTTCCCAGGTACTACTTGATTTCATTGGCTCTTTGTCTAGAGATGACAGATACACTGTGTTGCTTCCTGTATACCCTTCTGTAACTCAGTTTGACACAGTATGGTGTTTGGGTTCTTTTTTGAGGGTTTGAAAATGTTTGCTATCAATTTCATGTCTACTGTATTGAAAAAGTAATATGTATTCCAAATTTTTTAGCTCTATGCCTTTAAATTGTGGCATTTATTCAGATAGTTATTTATAACCATAGTTTTGAGTTATTCACTAGAATTAACAAATTACCATAATCTTAAGTATAAAAACACAAGTTGGATCATTTTATGGTAGCTATATTGAGGGATCAATCATTTACAAATGCCAATCCCAAACCATATTTTCCAGGGGAAATTCAGTAATTTCTAGCAGATAATATGATTCATAAAGGAAAAGAAATGAAACATCGCATTTAAAGGAATAATGAGAAAGACAGAGAGTGTGTTCTATTTTAGATATCCCTAATACCACAATAATTTGAACAAGTCTTAAACAAGATTTAAAGAATATTTAATCTCTAAAACTGAAAATTTTTTTAGTTTTTGTTGTTATTAATATTACATTCAAGCTCTTTAATAAGTTTTCTATATGACTTAAAGAATATTTAATCTCTAAAACTGAAAATTTTATTAGTTTTTGTTGTTATTAATATTACATTCAAGCTCTTTAATAAGTTTTCTATATGACATATGTTTGTTTGTGTTCATTAACAGCAAATTATGTAGAAATGATATAGCTATGTTTTCTCTCTGGAAAGATTTGCTTCAATAAGTCAAATACCTTTGAATTTTAGTACTTATTTCTCATCTGAACTTCTTTGAACACCTCAGGGATCTTCTGCTATAACAAATCAGGTAGTCTGTCAAAGGAAAGGATATGAAAAATTCAGAAAATTTAAAGCTTCAAAGGGAAGAATTTCTATGTCAATTTTTATTTATTCCACATTGATATTTATTTTGAAATTGTGAAAAAATAGGCAGCTTCCATATAAATTGACATCTATGAAAATGCGAGTTTCTCTCTTCCTATATTTTTCAGTGTTAAGAAAACCTTTCTCTTGAAATGATAGACCTTGATATTTTTTTCGGGGGAGGGGAAAAAATATGACCTTCAGTATCTTTGTCATTTTTATTTGTTGAGGGAAATATTTTCAGTAATGAATGTAAAAATAGAAGAAATATGGTTGAGGAAAACAGATGAAAATCAGATGACATTTGAACAGCTGTGCACTAGCTGCAGTCCCATTTTCTCCCTCTATTTTGTTGCCTCTTACTATACTTATATTGAAGGCCCAGACTGGCAAAAATAACAACCACTAGTCATTGTCTCCTTTTATTATTTAGAGATAACAAAAATTATTCCAACTATGTGGAAATTGATTCACATAATAATGGCAGCTTATTACTACTAGAAAAGTCAGGTTAAGTTCAAATAGAAAAACAGTTAATGGGCAAAACAACTTTCTGATTTTCTTAGAGTTGAATTAACAGCTTTTTTTCTTTAAAAATAACAAAACAAAAAACTTCCTGAAAAGTTTTCCTTGGACAAACTGTAATTTTATAACTGCCTTTAATCACATTATAATTTTGGTAATCAAATGACAAAGCTGTCTCATTGTGCTTTTAAAATTTATCAATTAAGTGCATTTAGAAGAGATCGGGCATGTTCAGGGTGGTATGGCCATAGACAATTAAGTGTATTTCAGAAATGATACATATCATTCTTCATTTCAAAATCAATCTACCTGAATTCTGACACTTCAACTGTGAATAGCCATTTTATCAAGCCAAAGGTTTTCATTTCCCTAACAGTATTTAGATAAAAACAAAAACAAGCAAAAATCTGCCTGCTCATTTTAATGTGTAAGTAACCAATGCATCTCTATCAAACATTCAAATGCTATATAAATATAAACAGGTTTCCCCAACCCACTTAATAAAATCACATGAGTATACTGTGCTAGGTCTTCATTCAGTTCTTCTGCATGGGGTAGGTTTTACTTAACCAGATAACAGAATTATTTTAATGTTTTGTCCAATTCATTTGCCATAATTTCATGTGTCTAAATTTTTGGTTTGACCTGTAATGTAAATAGCATTTTTCATTTGCTATTTTATTATCAAATTATAATTTGTAAATCATTACTTTTAAAAATCTAGTTATCACAAACTTAAATTGCAATGTCATAAAATAATGCTAAGATATATACTAATATATTCATAGGGCATGGTTAAATTACATATGTTTTGAAATGTCAAGCTATTTTTGAATTTTAAAGATGATTGCATCCTTTAAACATGTAGCATTAATTTTAAGTTTGTTTGATGTTTCATATTATATTTTAAGGTATTTTTCTTTACTCAACAGTACAAGTTTAGAGAAGCTTTCTGATTGAAAAGATGAAATATGACTCATTTCACTAAAAGTTTAAGAATATTAGTGTGTGTAAAAGTGTGTAAGCACTTATAGGATTATAAACGTCTTTGTTTTTGATGTAACACCACGTTTTATTCATTTGATTGTGCTTATTTATAGTTATTCTAAATTGTGCATGATGTAAATAGTATGTTTCATTATGTAAAATGTCTTTGTATTTACAGACCGAAAAATAAGATAAATTTGTATATGAAAAATCAGTGATTAAAAACTTGGGATTCTTATAAAACAAAGTAGAAATAACAGCTGTGTGTTATATTTACATAATTCATTGCAAAACTTTCTGTTTAAACCAAACATTTATTTACTTTATAAGTCAAACTGTCGCTTATAAAATATTTAAATCAATAAACAATACCAAAACAGACAAGTCTATAGATCCTTCTTAGTGTATTTTTTCATACCATGACTGACCGTGACTTAGAATATGAATGAATAATAAATGAAAGAATGGGGAACCAGTAAATGAGTGAATGGCGTGTTCACAATGTGTTATCATTATGACTAAAGATAATTCCACTGACACAACATCAGGCAATGCCAATTTTTCATTATTTTTATAATATGAAAACTCTCCTTAATTATTAAATATCTTCCAGAACTTCAGTGTCCACAGTACTGGAGAGAAGGCTTGGGAGAGAAGGCTTGAGAGGGAAGGCAGTACTCTTAATTTGATCTTTGCCACAGGACTCTGTAAACTGAGAAGTTGTATGCGTCTCCAATGCCTGTTTCAGTTTTGTCTTTTTCTTACTCTTTTCCAATCTATCTCCTTTTTTCTTTTTTCTGTTTTTCTTTTCTTTTTTTTGTTTTTGTTTTTGAGTGCAGAAGTCATTAGCCTCTCCAAATTTTGTGTGCAAACCACACAGCTCTGTCCTAAACTTGACTCCTCTTGGTACTTTATGAAATGCAAGAAGAAGCCAATACACAGTATTCTGGCTCTCCATGTTACCAAATTCTTGTTTGGCTGCTTGCCACTCAAAATCCAATAATTAAGGAGCAAGTGTCAGTAGAAAGGAAAGATGCTTTAATCAGAAAAGTCTGCAACTTGGAGAGATGGTGAATTTATTTCCAGAAATCAACTCCAAGAATTCTGCTCAACCATGACAGTATTTAAAGAAAAAAATGAAGGAAGGGAAGAAGCTCAGTGAATCACTGAGGCGGGGTTTGGGGGTCTTTATATATAGAAAAGCAGAGACATCACTTTGCTGACAAAGCTTCCTATAGTTAAAGCTATGGTTTTTCCAGTAATCATGTGCGGATGTGAGAGTTGGTCCATAAAGAAGGCTGAGTGCCAAAGAATTGGCACTTTTGAATTGTGGTGCTGGCAGAAGACTCTTGAGAATCCCTAGGATTGCAAAGACATAGAACTAGTCAGTCCTAAGGAAAATCAACCCTGAATATTCATTGGAAGGACTGCTGCTGAAGCTGAAGCTCCAATACTTTGGCCACTTAATGTAAAGAGCTGACTCACTGGAAAAAAAAAAAAAAAAACCCTGATGCTGTGAAAGATTGAAGGCAAAATGAGAAGGGGGTGACAGGGGATGATATGGTTATATAGCATCAGTGACACAAAGGACAGTAATCTGAGCAAAGCTCTCTTGCTAGTTTTTAGCAGGGTGTTTTATGTCTGTTAGAAAGCTTAATCAGCTAAGAGAGGCACCTCAAGGCTGAGGAAGTTTCACCAGACCCCTCTCCAACAATATGCATTTTTGAGAAAGGATGACACAAGGTGTGTCTTCCCAGGCCGTAAAACAATTGACATGAATACTGGTTTGTTGAGCCATTATCAGCCCAAGGTTTGAGAAAAGAAAAAAAAACAAAAAACAAAAACTGTTAGTCTTAGGCAGAACTGGTTTCATCAACAGAGAAGGAAAAAAAAAAGTCTTCCACTTGCAGTTTACTTCCTCTTCTTGGGGACCTCTGGCCTTCCTACCTGTTACCCTCTCATTCCACTTTTTTCTTTTAGGAGAATTATGTTGCCTAGGAAAAGGGGCAGCTTTCTCGTTCCATAACTGCCTCTGAGCCGATAAGTGGTGTCATTCCTAAACTGGTGAGGCAACATATTCTCCTAACCCTCATATTGAGGGTCTCTGATCCAGAGGTCTTAAGTAGTAGTTGGAAGAAGCTGTGGCACTTGTTGGAGTTTGGACAACAATTTGTAACTTAAAAGCCTTCATGCAGCTAGAGGCAAATCCAGCTACACAGTTACAGATGCAGGGAGCAAACAGCAAAAACAGAAGAATCAGAATTGTTGCAATTAAGATAATTTTCCACCATGTGGAACTAGTTAATGTCTTCCAAACTGAAGCAACTGAGGCTGCAGGATTATCCATAGCCTGAATCATTGTGTTAATGTGTTTAGTAAAGTGAGTAACATTACTGCTGTTACCTGGTATATATGCACAACATTGGGTATGAATAATGGCACAACTTCCTCCTTGTGTGACTGTTAGAATACCTAAGGCCAGTCTGTTTTGTAAAACCACCTTTCTAATTTGTATTTGTTCAGCATTAAGAGCTGAAATAGCTTTTTGAGAATCTTGTAAGGCTTGTTGAGTACTTAGAGCATCAACTCGTAGCATAACCTCTGTAGTTCCCAGGGAGGGAACAAATATTGCAGCCAAATAATGATACCAGTGAAATACAGACCTTATCCAATGATTTCTAAGGTGTGGCAAATTAGCAGGTTTCTCTGGAGGCTCTGAAAATGTGAAGCCATGAGTAAAAAGTTAGACGTAGGGTGGATCTTCCTATCCAGCCAGGGGGAAGCCACACCCTTAGGTAAGAGCCCCACATATCCAGTATGTCCCTTTTGGAGCAAGCCACTGTGGCTGAGGGATCCAGTCCCAATCAGTGCCTGGCCAGGCAAAAAGAAGACCTGAACTGGGGTTAGAAAACACAGAAATTATTACATTGCATATTTCTTGAGGCAAAAACCCCAAGTGTTTCCAGTTATTATAAGTAAGTTGTCAGCTAACTTCTGAGGATGGCTCTGTTTGTTCCCAGCATATGGGGTAGACATTAGGCATCCCTTTTCAGGAGTTAGCCATATGACCTCATCCCATATTTGATAAACATTAGGTAAAAAACCATCAGCTCTAGATCCATCTGTCTTCTTATGTGTAGCAAAATAGTCATTACACCAAGACAAAGTATAATCAAAGTTAAAAGTCACATTATGTCTGTAGTTAAGATAAAAACTGTAACACCAGTCCATTTTAGGATTGTTAGACATCATTAGATTAAGAAGAGGCATCACATATAATTGTTGGTAAAGGTAGTTGCAGACATGGAGAAAGTCCTATCCTTGAAGTGGAAACAGCCACAATGGGAAGCCTTCAACCAACGAGGAAGGGTGTGCTCCACAGACCCAGCAATCAGACTGATTATGGAATGCAGTGGAGGAATGAGCCCAGGACAGGAAGGACTTAAGGATCAAACTCAAATAGCAGACTCAGGAATTTTGGAGTCAACAGAAGCAGGCCCATATAGACTACCAGGCCCACTAATAACCTTAAGAGCTTACAGTACTAGTAAAGCAAGAGCAAAAAAATGCTCTTAGTGTGGCCAGCCATATGCCACTACATCTAACTCTCTACTCAGGTATCCTATAGGTTCTTGGTGAGACCCTCGGGGTTGTGCCATAACTCCCCAGATAATAACTTTTCTTTCAGTGACAAACAAACTCTGACCCTGTGGGCAAGCTCAAAGCAGGAGTGTGCTGAACAATTTGAAGAGCCTTAATTCAAAAGCAGAGACATTACATTGCCGACTGAGGTCCATCTAGTCAAGGCTATGGTTTTTCCCGTGGTCATGTATGGATGTGAGAGTTGGACTGTGAAGAAGAGCACCGAAGAATTGATGCTTTTGAACTGTGGTGTTGGAGAAGACTCTTGAGAGTCCCTTGGACTGCAAGGAGATCCAACCAGTCCATTCTGAAGGAGATCAGGCCTGGGATTTCTTTGGAAGGAATGATGCTAAAGCTGAAACTCCAGTACTTTCGCCACCTCAATGCTCCAGGAGTTGGTGATGGACAGGGAGGCCTGGCGTGATGCAATTCATGGGGTCGCAAAGAGTCGGACACGACTGAGCGAATGAATTGAACTGAACTGAAAAGCTTTTTGGGTATCTGGAGACCAAACTAGTTTGTCGGTTTGGGCTTGTTGAGTTTCAGTTATAAGTTTATATAAAGGCTGGGCAAATTCCCCATAACCTGGAATCCAGATGCAGCAGTAGCTTGTGATGCCCCCAAATCCTCTCAGTTGTCTTAAAGTCATAGGTAGGGGATGTTTTAGTTTAGGCTTAATTCTCTTGAGGCCTATGGCCCTCACCCCTTCGGATATGATTCAGTTCAGATCAGTCACTCAGTAGTGTCTGACTCTCTCAATTACTGAAAAATATTTGGCTCATTCAAGAATTTCAGACAGTAGAGTATAAGGATTAGGCACGAGGGTGTGTAAAGAAAGCACAGCCTCACTTATATTTGTCAATCTTGAACTGGTCTCCAATTATCATTTGATTTTTCACTCCTAAAATAGAAATGTTGCATGGACTGTTGAGTTCAGTTCAGTTCAGTCACTCAGTCGTGTCCAGCTCTTTGCGACCCCATGGACTGCAGGACGCCAGGCCTCCCCATCCATCACCAACTCCCAGAGTTTACCCAAACTCATGTCCATTGAGTCAGTGATGCCATCCAACCATCTCATCCTCTGTTGTGCCCTTCTCCTCTTGCCCTCAATCTATCCTAGCAACAGGGTCTTTTCAAATGAGTCAGCTCTTCACATAAGGTGGCCAAAGTATTGGGGTTTCAGCTTCAACATCAGTCCTCGTGGGAGTCCAGGGGACTCTCAATAGTCTTCTCCAACACCACAGTTCAAAAGCATCAATTCTCTGCACTCAACTTTCTTTATAGTCCAGCTCTCACATCCATACATGACTACTGGAAAAACCATAGCCTTGACTAGATGGATCTTTGTTGACAAAGTAACGTCTCTGCTTTTTAATATGCTGTCTAGGTTGGAAATAACTTTCCTTCCAAGGAGTAAGCATCTTTTAATTTCATGGCTGCAATCACCATCTGCAGTGATTTTGGAGCCAAAAAATAAATAAATAAAGAGCCACTGTTTCCACTGTTTCCCCATCTATTTACCATGAAGTGATGGGACCAGATGCCATGATCTTAGTTTTCTGAATGTTGAGCTTTAAGCCAACTTTTTTACTCTCCTCTTTCACT
>SJYX01006677.1:0-24296 GCA_006410675.1 Oreotragus oreotragus | reverse complement strand
CTACTAAGTCGCTTCAGTCGTGTCCGACTCTGTGCGACCCCACAGACGGCAGCCCACCAGGGTCCCCCGTCCCTGGGATTCTTCAGGCAAGGACACTGGAGTGGGTTGTCATTGCCTTCTTCAATGCATGGAAGTGAAAAGTGAAAGTGAAGTCGCTCAGTCATGACCAGCTCTTAGCAACCCCATGAACTGCAGCCCACCAGGCTCCCCCGTCCCTGGGATTCTCCAGGCAAGGACACTGGAGTGAGTTGCCATTTCCTTCTCCAATGCATGAAAGTGAAAAGTGAAAGAAGTCGCTCAGTCGTGTCTGACTCTTCGTGACCCCATGGACTGCAGCCAACCAGGCTCCTCCGCCCATGGGATTCTTTTAATTTTTTAATTTCATGGCTGCAATCACTATCCGCAGTGATTCTGAAGCCCAGAAAAATAAAGTCAGCCACTGTTTCCACTGTTTCCCCATCTATTTCCCATGAAGTGATGGGACCAGATGCCATGATCTTAGTTTTCTGACTGTTGAGCTTTAAGCATACTTTTTCACTCTCCTCTTTCACTTTCATCAAGAGACTCTTTAGTTCTTCTTCACTTTCTGCCATAAGGGTGGTGTCATCTTCCTATATGAGGTTATTGATATTTCTCCTGGAAATCTTGATTCCAGCTTCTGCTTCCTCCAGCCCAGATCAAACCTATGCTCCCTACAAGTGGAAGCACAAAGTCCTAACCACAGGACTACCAGGGAATTCTCTGAAAATCTTCAAGATAATGAAATAACTTTTTTAAAGTTTTAAAATTCCAACTGATGACATGATTCTATTTAGTCTGATTTCCTGAAAATTGTTAATAATCTACCAAAGACTTACCTATTGTGTAGCAATAAGGTGTAAGAACAGAGGCTTTCACAAAATTGATTCCTCCCAATACCTCTGCTAACATTTTATAAATCTGCTGTTGTGCTCCATTCATGCTGCCAAAATCTTCAGGAAATAAAAACAATTAGCTCACTTAAAATAATCCGTTTTTGAATGAAAATCGTTCCACACCTACAAACTAAAAAATAAAGATTAATATTTCCAACAAGAGCCTTGCTGTATTAATAATACCATATGCAATGACATTAAACTCAATACAAGTTCTTTGGCTCTCTCCCAGAAGAAGTTTAGTGTCCTAAATATTAAGAAATTTTTACAACACAAATTTCATCTACAAAATGTTTCCATTAAACAAGTTATGGCACCCTTGGAATTCTGGTGTCATGATAAGTTAAACAATAAAAACAGTGCACTACCTAATAACGTGCTTTAGAATTAAACTTTACTTTCTGACCCAAAGAAAACTCAAACCTTTATTATAGTGTTGCTGACAGAAGCGGTCATGAAACCACGGAATCTGATATTCAGGACATTCCAAGCAGACTGCTCTATTTAATTCCATAAGACGAAACTGGACCTTCATATTTAGAGACGAACATATAACTGAAATTTTAAAAATACATCAATAGACTTTGAACTCAGCAAAGACAATTCATTTTTCACATTCATTTATCCCATTAATGACTGTAACTTTTATTTTCATATTATAAACTCATTTCATTTGTATATACATGTTCTATATTTTTAAATTATTACACTCAATGGGATCATTAGGACCAACATCTATGTTGTTTTCCCTAATTATGAATGTTAAAACCACATTTTAAAAAATACTGCCAAAGAATATTCATTGACCTAATATTCCACATTTAGCAACTTATCCTAAGGAAACAAAGATGAGGACAATGTCAGATTCTATAAACAAAAAACAAACTAATGATGTCAAAAAAAAATGTACTGGCATGGAAAATCTTTCAAAATATAGTTCAGTGATAAAAGGCAACAGAAAAAAGTGAATATATATAGAATTCAAATTTTGTCTTAAAACATATAGATATATCAACATATATATATGAAGGCAGGAGACATAAAAGAAACATTCTAAAATATTAAAAGTGGTAGTTTCACTTGGTGGTAAGATTATGAATAATCTTTCATTTTCTATTTTATACTGTTCTATATTCTACAATAAAAAACAGAAAAAAATCAGTATGAACATTTAAATGCTTTAAGTAGGTAGGCAGAGCTGAAACTTGGATTTAAAGATAAGTGATAATGTATTAAATCAAACTGTTAATACATACGTTCAAGTTGAGAATCTAATCTGGCTAAGAATTTAATGTTAAAAATTGCCTTCAATAGATCTTCTGGGAAATACTGAAGCAGGGCCAAAGAGTAACCAAGAAACACTAAGACGAGAGGATCCAACACGCCTAAAACAAAATTAAGAAAAAAAAGTTAAAATGTACAGCTGCTTCACAGACATGGAAATACACACTTTATGCAGTAAAACCAGGTTTTTAAAAAATGATACAAACACAACCTTGACAAAATTAATCTATACTGTCACAAGTAAATATGGCAGTAAAGTGGTTACTTTTGGGTGGGGGAAGAAGAGAAAAGAAAGCCAGGAAGGTTACCATGCTCTTGATAATATTCTATTTTTTTGACCTGGGTACTGATTTCTTGCATGATTCAATTTCTATAAATCCACATACACTATGTATATATGTGTGTGTGTATATATATATACACACATATATAATGTATATATATATAAAAGATGTATAAACATGTCTGCATTATTATTATACTTCCAGTAAAAGTCTTTAAATTGCCTTGAAAAGAGAAAGACTAGAAACAAAAGGTCACACTACCAAGCCATCAGCCACTGCAACCACCTACAACGGTGCACCCAGAGGGGAATTCAGGATGAAGAAAAACAGGACGCTGGCCCTAAGTAGTTAAGATTCATATCAAAGGAAAAATTTCAGTGAGCCCAGACTCTTGTATTTTACCACACATAGAAAAGCACAAAAATCATTAACTTGAGATGTCTGTTTCTGTGATTAACAATAACTTTTGATGTTCAAGTACACGTGTTTGTTTTTGGTTTTGTTTCTCAATAAAAACTCCTATATATAATGGGGAAAAAAAAGGCAACAAAAGGACAGTAAAGTATATAAAAATAAGAAAGGCCACCATTCTCTATATACTGATGATAATATTGCTCAGACTGTGTGGAGAATCATTCTAAGCACTTTACAAATATTACCTCATTTAAAACCTCATTTTAGCGTACAATAGGAATGATTATTATCTCCACTTTATAAACCAAGTGTACTGAAGCACAGAGAAGTTTAATGACGTGCCTCAGCATAATTGGCTAGTGGAGGGTGAGATTTACCTTGGGAGAGTCCAGCTCTGGAATCTGAAGCTCTGTGCTATGCTGCTTTCTAGGGCTCTCAGACCCCCAGGCGGAGGACAGACAGGTCTCATCTAGCACCTCTTCCCTGACAGGGCAGCCAGCACCACACTGTGCATCCCGGAGTATAAGGCTTACAGTTATTTACCTGATTTGCCTCATCCAAGAGGAATTTCCTTTCTCTCTTTCTTTTTAATTTTTTTATTGGAGTATAGTTGATTTACAATGTTGTGTTAGTTTCTGAGGTACAGCACAGTGATTCAGTTATATATATATGTATATAAAGAGAATATATGCATATATTCTCTCCTTTCATTCTCTTTTCCATTATAGTTTATTACAAGACACTGAATACAGCTCCCTGTGCTATATGGTAGGAACTTGTTTATATACTTTTTATATAGTAGTTTTTATCCACTGATCCTAAATTCCTAATTTATCCCTCCCATCCCTTTTCCCTTTGGTAACCAACCGTAAGCTTGTTTTCTATGCCACGAGTCTGTTCCTGTCAATATATTCATTTGTATGATACTTTAGATTACCCATATAAGTGATATCACACGGTGATATTTGTTTTGATATTTGTCTTTGATACTGATATTTGTCTTTCTCTGCCAAAAGACATTTCTGATGAGAGGGAAGGGATCACCTAAAATGCACCTTTATCAGCAAATGTTCTTACAAATGACAAAAAAAAGATGTTAAACCTTCCAATTGTTTTGCTGAGTTTATTTAATAAAGCAAGATCAAGTCACAAACAAGGTTACGTGATGACCTCTACCAGCAAAACTGATCTGTCGAAATTAATGTTTATTTAAAATAAAGAAAAGTATCATTCCATAAATTACTTAAAATTCTGCTTTAGGTCTCCAAGAATTTTGCAATCATTTTCACAGTAAAGTCTTCAAAAATCAAAGCTGTACTTCTCAAACTCTCATCTCTTATTTGAAGAAAAACAAACAAAAAAAGAATGTACTTTCATTTCCTTCTGGTTGTTGACACACAACTGAACAACCAAGAAAGCATATGCCAAGTCTCATCTTTCAGTTTCAAGTCTCATCTTTCTGTACATAATTCTATTACTAAAAGGGGAGTATATATGAATGCCACACATGCATACATCTGTATATGAATAAACACACACATGTCACAGTCACATTTTACTTGTCTATCAGAGACACAAAAATAGGTCAGATACTTTCTGGCACAAAGATCCTACAAAAAATATACCAAAGTCCATGAACATCATACTGACATCATTAATATATTTATACTGTCTCACACAGACTAACTAGAGGACTATAAGCCTAGAGAAACATACCATAAAATAGAGCCTAACATCTTATGCTGGACACAGAAGCTCTCAGTTAAGTATTTGTTGCTTGGATAACAGAATGACTATTTCTTACTCTCCAGGCACAGCAAAAAGTTCTGAGGAAAGCCAGTTTCTTCTCCTATCAACTTGGTCTCCCTCATTCCATTCCTGCCACACTGAATCTGCTGTTCCTAAAAAGAAATCAAGCATGTTGTCACCTCATGGCCCTTTGCACTTGCTTTTCTTTATCCTGGGATGCTCCTCTCCAACTTTGGGCATGGGTCACTCTCTCACTTCATTCAATCCATGGTCAATGACATCTCCTTACTCCATCTGGCCTGCCTCACTATCCTCCATCCTACATACCTACCCTGCTCTAGTGCTCTTAGATTCTCATCATCATTTGACCTTATGAACTTGCTTATTATGTACACCAGTTTCACCCCGCCAAAAAGTAAACTCAACGATGGTAAAGTCTATCTGGTTTTTACTCTCTCCTATATTTCCAGCGACTAATGACTACCTGACAACAAGTACTTGGTGAATACTGACTGAAAAAGCAGTAACTACTGAGCCAGACATTTCACCTCTAAAACTCTCACTTTATCTCGACATGCAAGAAGTATGAGTCTGAGAAGAGAAGCCCCATAAAGCCTTTTTCTTTAAGGCCAAATAGAAACAAATACAATTCAGGACCAAAATAAACGAAAAAAATAATTTCCTGTCTTTGCTGTCCTTACATACTGCTCCAGCTAAGGCCAGTAGTAGGAAGGAGTATTTCTACTCCACTTTTTTTCTGGTACTAAAACACTATTTAGACTTTTTAAAGAGACATAATAATCAGCACCAGAGCAACAACCTTTCTGACAATTAATAAATACCTATAAAGGACCTTAAGAAATATTTGTTTTCTATTAAAAAAAACCACAATTATTAAAATTGACAAAACAATCAAATGTCATATGTCTCCAGAAATGATACAAATATCAGATATACAGCTCCACATACAAAACATTTTTTGCTGAAAGTGTTTACTCTGAATCTAACCAAGCATCTATAACTAACTTCCAGTTTACTAGGGATACAGATGATGGAGGAGCAAGTTAAAAGAAAGCACTCAAACAAATCCAGAATGTGGCACAACCCATAATAAATGGCCAATCCCTTTTACAAAAAAAATATCAAGAGAAAAAAAGATAGAGAGAAAGTGATATAGCCCAACATTAGTTTCTTTAAAAAACTTATCAAAGAAAATTTGGTGACAATTGGGAAATTTTTATTATGGATTGAGTAGGCAGTAGCTTCCCAGTTGGTTTAGAAGGTAAAGACCTGCCCATAATACAGTAGATGCAGGAGATGTGGGGTTGATCTCTGGGTTGGGAAGATCCCCTGGAGAAGGGAATGGCTACCCACTCCAGTATTCTTGCCTGGAGAATTCCATGGACAGCAGGCTATGGGGTCACAAAGACATGGCTGAGTGACTAATACTAGGTAGTAAGTGGTACTTGTTCATTTTCTTAAGTATGATACTGGCATTGTGTTTACACAGGAGAATGCCCTTATAACCTGAAGGATTTAGGGCTGGCATTTCCAATGGTTAATCATATACACACACACACACACACACACACATTTAGGGCTGGCATTTCCAATGGTAAATCATATACACAAACACACACACACACAGAGCAAATCTGGCAAAATGTTAGAGAGATCACCTACTAGAATGAGTGAACCTTGTTTGGATCCTGTGTCCAAAATAATCACTGTAAATAAGGTATTTTGGGAATAATGAGGGAGACTTAAAAATAGATTGTATATTACATATTGTTGTTGTTTCGTCTCTAAGTCATGTCTGACTCTTTTGCAACCCTATAGATAGTAGCCCTCCAGGCTCTTCTGTCCATGGAATTTCCCAGGCAAGAATATTGGGGTGAGTTGCCATTTCCTTCTCCAGAGGATCTTCCAATCCAAGGATCTTCTGACCCTGTCTCCCGCATTGCAGGCAGATTCTTTACTGATTGAGCTATCAGGAAAGCCCTATATTATATATCAGGAGACAATTAATGTTCTCGATGTGATAACAGGATTGTGGTGACTTAGGAGATCATGGCACCCCACCCCAGTACTCTTGCCTGGAAAATGCAATGGACGGAGTAGCCTGGTGGGCTGCAGTCCATGGGGTCGCTAACAGTCGGACAGACTGAGCGACTTCACTTTCACTTTTCTCTTTCATGCATTGGAGAAGGAAATGGCAACCCACTCCAGTATTCTTGCCTGGAGAATCCCAGGGATGGGGGAGCCTGGTGGGCTGCCGTCTATGGGGTCACACAGAGTCGGACACGACTGAAGTGACTTAGCAGCAGCAGCAGATCATTCTTCTTCAAAGGTGTATGTCTAAGCAATTAGATGTAAAGAGTCACGTTGCCTACAACTTACTTTGAAATGGCATAGAAAAAATGAGAGCAAGAGAAACAATAAAGCAAATATGATAAAATGTGAACAATTACTGAATCTACCTAGTGAGTTCACAAGTGCTACTTGTTCAATTCTCTACTTTCTAATGCAAGTTTGACATTTATCATAACAAAAAAGTTTTAAAAAATGGATCCAAAACATTTTTTTGAAGGGATAAAACTCATGGATATTTTTGTTATCCTTTAAAAAAGCAGTATGTCTTAAGAGTAGCAACAGTATTCTCCAACCTCCTCATCCATGTAGTACTAAACAATATACCTACTTAAGTAAGAATTAAGGTGTTGAACGCAAGTTCCAAAAAATTCATCCCTTTGAGGTGGATCATAGTTCAGGGTGCTGAATGGAAGAATAATAGCAAGAATTGCAAAAGGATGAATCTGTAAAAAATAGAACAAAAAAATTACTCTTTAAACCTCAGCAAAACAAAACAAAGTTTAGCTTTAGCTTAAGTATTATCCTAAGTAGAACTCTTTATCTAACAAGTCTATAGTTAAATGAACATGCCCACAGCTAAATGACACATGTATCACTGTTAATAAGTTCTCCACCTGGCTATAATCTATTTAATTCCATCACTAATCTCTAGTAACTAAATATTAACGTAGAAAAAAATAAATCAGATAAGTTACAAATTGATTTTATAAGTATAAAATTCTGTTCCAGAATTCCTTAGTCATTGAAATGACTAGAAGACAGTATCACTAATTTCCATAAGTGCATTTTATAGACTCATCATATAACAAGAAGGCTTCTTAATTTATAATAGACTTCATTTTTCTTTCATTCTTTTTTTTTAAGTCCATTCATCCAATATTTAATAAACGGCAGGCACTATGCTAGGCAAAAAGATAGACTTTTATTTTCACTTATTAGGAAGGCAATGGCACCCCACCCCAGTACTCTTGCCTGGAAAATCCAATGGACGGGGTAGCCTGGTGGGCTGCAGTCCATTGGGTCGCTAACAGTCAGACAGACTGAGCGACTTCACTTTCACTTTTCTCTTTCATGCACTGGAGAAGGAAATGGCAACCCACTCCAGTGTTCTTGCCTGGAGAATCCCAGGGACGGGAAAGCCTGGTGGGCTGCCGTCTATGGGGTCACACAGAGTCGGACACGACTGAAGTGACTTAGCAGCAGCAGCAGCAGAAATACTGTCTTCTAAGTAAAAACCATATTCTGATATATATATAATTGATTTTGTAAGCAACTGTTTTCTCACATAATTCAAAAAGCATCACTGGGGCTTCCCTGGTGGCTCAGCGGTTAAGAATTCGTCTGCCAAAGCAGGNAGAAATACTGTCTTCTAAGTAAAAACCATATTCTGATATATATATAATTGATTTTGTAAGCAACTGTTTTCTCACATAATTCAAAAAGCATCACTGGGGCTTCCCTGGTGGCTCAGCGGTTAAGAATTCGTCTGCCAAAGCAGGAGACACGGGTTCCATCCCTGGGCTGGGAAGATCCCACATGCCATGGAAAAACCAAGCCCATGTGCCACAACCACGGAGCTTGTGCTCCAGAGCTTGGGCTCCAAGCAACAAGAGAAGCCACTGCATGAGAAGCCCAGGCACTGCAACTAGAGAGCAGTCCCCACCTAGAGATCCGTCCCCACCTAGAGAGCGGTCCCACCTAGAGAGCGGTCCCCACCTAGAGAGCGGTCCCGGACTAGAGAGCGGTCCCCACCTAGAGAGCGGTCCCGGACTAGAGAGCGGTCCCCACCTAGAGAGCGGTCCCCACCTAGAGAGCCGTCCCCACCTAGAGAGCCGTCCCCACCTAGAGAGCGGTCCCCACCTAGAGAGCGGTCCCCACCTAGAGAGCCGTCCCCACCTAGAGAGCCGTCCCCACCTAGAGAGCGGTCCCCACCTAGAGAGCGGTCCCCACCTAGAGAGCGGTCCCCACCTAGAGAGCGGTCCCCACCTAGAGAGCGGTCCCCACCTAGAGAGCGGTCCCCACCTAGAGAGCGGTCCCCACCTAGAGAGCGGTCCCCACCTAGAGAGCGGTCCCCACCTAGAGAGCGGTCCCCACCTAGAGAGCGGTCCCCACCTAGAGAGCGGTCCCCACCTAGAGAGCGGTCCCCACCTAGAGAGCGGTCCCCACCTAGAGAGCGGTCCCCACCTAGAGAGCGGTCCCCACCTAGAGAGCGGTCCCCACCTAGAGAGCGGTCCCCACCTAGAGAGCGGTCCCCACCTAGAGAGCGGTCCCCACCTAGAGAGCGGTCCCCACCTAGAGAGCGGTCCCCACCTAGAGAGCGGTCCCCACCTAGAGAGCGGTCCCCACCTAGAGAGCGGTCCCCACCTAGAGAGCGGTCCCCACCTAGAGAGCGGTCCCCACCTAGAGAGCGGTCCCCACCTAGAGAGCGGTCCCCACCTAGAGAGCGGTCCCCACCTAGAGAGCGGTCCCCACCTAGAGAGCGGTCCCCACCTAGAGAGCGGTCCCCACCTAGAGAGCGGTCCCCACCTAGAGAGCGGTCCCCACCTAGAGAGCGGTCCCCACCTAGAGAGCGGTCCCCACCTAGAGAGCGGTCCCCACCTAGAGAGCGGTCCCCACCTAGAGAGCGGTCCCCACCTAGAGAGCGGTCCCCACCTAGAGAGCGGTCCCCACCTAGAGAGCGGTCCCCACCTAGAGAGCGGTCCCCACCTAGAGAGCGGTCCCCACCTAGAGAGCGGTCCCCACCTAGAGAGCGGTCCCCACCTAGAGAGCGGTCCCCACCTAGAGAGCGGTCCCCACCTAGAGAGCGGTCCCCACCTAGAGAGCGGTCCCCACCTAGAGAGCGGTCCCCACCTAGAGAGCGGTCCCCACCTAGAGAGCCGTCCCCACCTAGAGAGCCGTCCCCACCTAGAGAGCCGTCCCCACCTAGAGAGCCGTCCCCACCTAGAGAGCCGTCCCCACCTAGAGAGCGGTCCCCACCTAGAGAGCGGTCCCCACCTAGAGAGCGGTCCCCACCTAGAGAGCGGTCCCCACCTAGAGAGCGGTCCCCACCTAGAGAGCGGTCCCCACCTAGAGAGCGGTCCCCACCTAGAGAGCGGTCCCCACCTAGAGAGCGGTCCCCACCTAGAGAGCGGTCCCCACCTAGAGAGCGGTCCCCACCTAGAGAGCGGTCCCCACCTAGAGAGCGGTCCCCACCTAGAGAGCGGTCCCCACCTAGAGAGCGGTCCCCACCTAGAGAGCGGTCCCCACCTAGAGAGCGGTCCCCACCTAGAGAGCGGTCCCCACCTAGAGAGCGGTCCCCACCTAGAGAGCGGTCCCCACCTAGAGAGCGGTCCCCACCTAGAGAGCGGTCCCCACCTAGAGAGCGGTCCCCACCTAGAGAGCGGTCCCCACCTAGAGAGCGGTCCCCACCTAGAGAGCGGTCCCCACCTAGAGAGCGGTCCCCACCTAGAGAGCGGTCCCCACCTAGAGAGCGGTCCCCACCTAGAGAGCGGTCCCCACCTAGAGAGCGGTCCCCACCTAGAGAGCGGTCCCCACCTAGAGAGCGGTCCCCACCTAGAGAGCGGTCCCCACCTAGAGAGCGGTCCCCACCTAGAGAGCGGTCCCCACCTAGAGAGCGGTCCCCACCTAGAGAGCGGTCCCCACCTAGAGAGCGGTCCCCACCTAGAGAGCGGTCCCCACCTAGAGAGCGGTCCCCACCTAGAGAGCGGTCCCCACCTAGAGAGCGGTCCCCACCTAGAGAGCGGTCCCCACCTAGAGAGCGGTCCCCACCTAGAGAGCGGTCCCCACCTAGAGAGCGGTCCCCACCTAGAGAGCGGTCCCCACCTAGAGAGCGGTCCCCACCTAGAGAGCGGTCCCCACCTAGAGAGCGGTCCCCACCTAGAGAGCGGTCCCCACCTAGAGAGCGGTCCCCACCTAGAGAGCGGTCCCCACCTAGAGAGCGGTCCCCACCTAGAGAGCGGTCCCCACCTAGAGAGCGGTCCCCACCTAGAGAGCGGTCCCCACCTAGAGAGCCGTCCCCACCTAGAGAGCCGTCCCCACCTAGAGAGCCGTCCCCACCTAGAGAGCCGTCCCCACCTAGAGAGCCGTCCCCACCTAGAGAGCCGTCCCCACCTAGAGAGCCGTCCCCACCTAGAGAGCCGTCCCCACCTAGAGAGCCGTCCCCACCTAGAGAGCCGTCCCCACCTAGAGAGCCGTCCCCACCTAGAGAGCCGTCCCCACCTAGAGAGCCGTCCCCACCTAGAGAGCCGTCCCCACCTAGAGAGCCGTCCCCACCTAGAGAGCCGTCCCCACCTAGAGAGCCGTCCCCACCTAGAGAGCCGTCCCCACCTAGAGAGCCGTCCCCACCTAGAGAGCCGTCCCCACCTAGAGAGCCGTCCCCACCTAGAGAGCCGTCCCCACCTAGAGAGCCGTCCCCACCTAGAGAGCCGTCCCCACCTAGAGAGCCGTCCCCACCTAGAGAGCCGTCCCCACCTAGAGAGCCGTCCCCACCTAGAGAGCCGTCCCCACCTAGAGAGCCGTCCCCACCTAGAGAGCCGTCCCCACCTAGAGAGCCGTCCCCACCTAGAGAGCCGTCCCCACCTAGAGAGCCGTCCCCACCTAGAGAGCCGTCCCCACCTAGAGAGCCGTCCCCACCTAGAGAGCCGTCCCCACCTAGAGAGCCGTCCCCACCTAGAGAGCCGTCCCCACCTAGAGAGCCGTCCCCACCTAGAGAGCCGTCCCCACCTAGAGAGCCGTCCCCACCTAGAGAGCCGTCCCCACCTAGAGAGCCGTCCCCACCTAGAGAGCCGTCCCCACCTAGAGAGCCGTCCCCACCTAGAGAGCCGTCCCCACCTAGAGAGCCGTCCCCACCTAGAGAGCCGTCCCCACCTAGAGAGCCGTCCCCACCTAGAGAGCCGTCCCCACCTAGAGAGCCGTCCCCACCTAGAGAGCGGTCCCCACCTAGAGAGCGGTCCCCGACTAGAGAGCCGTCCCCGACTAGAGAGCGGTCCCGGACCAGAGAGCGGTCCCCACCTAAACAGCGGTCCCCACCTAGAGAGCCGTCCCAACTAGAGTAGTCCCCAACTAGAGAGCCGTCCCCACCTAGAGAGCCGTCCCCACCTAGAGAGCGGTCCCGGACTAGAGAGCGGTCCCGGACTAGAGAGCGGTCCACAACTAGAGAGCAGTCCCCACGCAGCACAGCCAAAATAAATAAAACAATTTAAAGACAAACAGCATTTGACAAGTTCCAGAATACAACTTTAAGAAGACACACTGACAATCCAATTATCCTAAAGTCATTGAAGATCTCCAATTTTCTCAGTTTTCACATTTATCTTACTGTTTTGAATAGTTTTAAATAGTAAAAGTATCATAGGATTATAGAAAATAAGAAAAAGAAAGCAAAAACCATACATCTCCATTATCCTAACACAACTGTTATTATTTAACCAGAACCTAGAGCTTAATTTTTAAACTTAAAATTCCAATCAAGTTCTTCATGCACTTATTATAAACATTGATGCTTCTAGAAGTTGACGATAATATGCAACATTTCAATTTCACCTTTTCAATCTGTTGAAGGACCACTGAGGCTATCTTATCAAGTAGTGAAGTACTGAGGTAGTTGGTTCTAGCAATGAAAGATGCAATCCCTGCAACATTGATGTAATTAATTTCATCCATCAAACGCTGTAAGGTAACAACTGTTTCTTCAAGAAGTGAATCAGCAAACCAGTCTCCTTTTAAAGATTTAACTTCTTCCCATAACAGATTCAAACTTTTACATTCTTGTAGTCTCTGATGACCATAGTGATCTAATTTTTGAAGTACTTTCAACTGTTTCCCAGGAATATTATTCAGATACATGTGATCATACTGAATACATCTTAAAACCGATGTTGCAAAAATATTCAGGTCATGTAGGTCACACTGTGGCAAAACTGCTTCAATCTGAGACATCCTCACTTCGTCCAGGTGAGCAGATGGAAGCATTGAAAGAGCATAGACCAGGATGGAAATCTCACTAGGTATGACGCTGACTTTCAAATAACTATAAAGAAAGAAGGAAAAATAAAAAGAACAGAATGAATCTATCAGCAACAAAACTTAGTTATAAGAATTAAAACATGAATATATAATTATTATCACACTTAATAGGTGTGGCAGTTTTAAAATATAATTTGAAAAGGGTTAGGGGTGTCCCTGGTGCTCAGCGGTAAAGACTCCGCCTGCCAGTGCAGGAGATGAGTTCTATCCCTAGTCCAGAAGATCCCACATGCCTGGATCAACTAAGCCTGTGTGCTACAACTACTGAGCCTGCGCTCTAGAGCCCGGGAGCCTCAAGTGCTGAGCCCCCATGCTGCAAGTACGAAAGCGCCTGCACCCTTAAAGCCCATGCTCCACAACAAGAGAAGCCACAGCAGTGAGAAGCCCACGTACCACAACTAGAGTAGCCCCTGCTTGCCACAACTAGAGCAAAGCCTGCACAGCAGCAAAGACCCGGTACAGCTAAAAGTAAAAAGGGTTAGATAAATTCAAAGATGACAAGTTTCATACAGGCTTACTAAGTGAAGTCAAGGAAGCCTTAAGATGTTCTAAAGCATATCCTCATTTTTTTATGCAAAAATAAAACCATAGTCCCTGACAAACAAAAGGTCAACGTTAGAATAATGTCTGCAGAGCTGTTGCGAGAGACAGAATTTGGACTGAATTTCTGGATGTGACCTGTCAGAAGCTGGTATGATCTAGAAGAGGCAAAGAGTAACCACTCAATAACAGTGATCCCCTTCTTCTGCAACTTAAGAAGCCCAACCTTAAAAAAAAAAAAAAACGGACAAAAAAGACAAACACAGAGCATACAATCCCTTCTCTACTCCTCCTTTCCCAAAATCCCTATTCTTAGAGACCCACCACCAGGACAGCAGTTGTTAAAAACTGGGAGCTTTTAAAGTATCTTTTAAGTTTAGAAGTACTGGAAGAGATGATCAAATATAAATTAAAAGAAAACTGATTGACTTTTAAACATATTAAGTTAGCATATTAAAATAATGATGATATTCAAGGCTAGCAAGGGTATACTGATGCAGATTTTCTCGTTCACTAATAGTAAATTTAAAAAGTTGGTGCAACCTTTCTGGAAAGTAATTTAGCAGTATAGCTTAAGAATTTTAAAAGTAATTACATCATTTGACATGATCAATCTTAGTCTAGTAAACTAGCTTAAGAAAATAATCTAAAACAAAGGCAAAGATTTTATGTTACGTTACTCATCATATTTTTTTATGTGGCTAAAATTTGAAAAGAGTCTACATACCCAGGAAGGGGAATAGTTAAGGTAATTATGATATAGTCATATGATGGGCAATATCCAATCACTAAAAATATTTACAAATAGCTTTAAATGATGTAGGAAAATGCTGTTAACGTTAAGCATATGGGAGGAGGAACACGAAACTGTACGTTCCTGATTCTCAACTGTGAAAAAAACATATAGATGATACACACCACAAGCAAATTTATTGTTTGGTTTAAACAATAAACCAAACTGTTCACCATAAATGAAAGGGCTTACAAATGATTATTTTCTCCTTTATACTTTTTTCTGCTTTCAAAATGATTTTTTTTTCACATGAGATGGGTCACGTGTTGACCTCATAACAGATCTGAGGGAAGCACATCTCACACAATAGTGTGAACACCCAATTATTATGCTTATGAACTACAATCAAAATGATTTTCACATAATATCTGGCCCACTGCCTGACACAAAGTAGGTACTCAATAAGTACTAAATGAGTATTTTATTCTTATAACCACAACAAATCGATATGCTATTTTATATAAAGAAAAGAAAAGACGTCCAGAGTTGTATGTGTTTACAGAATTGACCCAAGGGGTAGGAACTCTCAGTATTTGCCAATCTTGTGATACTGATATGAAAATAAACTTCCAAGAGACACAAACATGTCAGACTCCACTTGATGCTTTCCTTATGGTGTTCCCTGAAATTCCAAAACTCACAACAGATGCAATTGCGTTTATTTACATTCTACCACAAATCTACCAGCATGGCTAAAATAAAAATGTACCAAGAGTTGGTGAAGATCTCAAGAAACAGGAAAGCTCACATTTTGCTAGTGGTAAATAAACTGGTACAGTCACTTTAGAAAACTATTTAGAGTTCCCTGGTGGACTAGTGATTAGGATTCCGGGTTTCACTGCTGTAGTCTGGGTGCAATCCCTAGTTGGGAAACTGTTAAAAAAAAAAAGGAAGACAAAATAGAAAACTATTTAACAGGATCTGCTGAAGGTGAACATATTATAACATACGTATAATCAACAATCATGCTCCTCAGTAAATACCCACAGCGATGTATACATATGTTCACTAAAAGATACGAATGAGGATGTTCACCACAGCAGTATTTATGATAGCCAAAAACTGGAAATAAATTAAATATCTATCAACATTAAAAGACTAAAAAAAACACGTTATGTTCTTACAAGAATATATAGCAAACACATGGGTAAATCTCACAAATAAAATGTTAAACAAAAGAAGCAAGGCACTAAACAGGCAAAACTAATCCATGCAGTTAGAAGCAGGGACAACAGTTAGCCTGGGGAAGGGAGCGGGGGTAAAGAGGAGGGAGTAGGGTCAAGAGGAGGGAATATGTCTGTTTTATGTAGATAGTTCAATATATCATCTTTTTTTTAAAAGAACATATTATTCCAGTACATGAATTCCCTGGGTTCCCCAGATAGTTTCAGGATGTTCACACAAACATTTATGTCAACTATTTTAACTAGATTGTATTCCTTCGCACAACCTGCACGGAAGTGGGGGAAGGGTTAAATTTAAAACTACAGAGGTATGTAAAGGCTCTTGCTATGCAGAATTACTAAACTTCAACATTGCCATATCTGCTTCAAATTTTTTAATCAAGTAAACAAAACATTACCGGTAAAGTGAACTCTCCTGTGATGCTCCCACTCCTGTCTTACTTTTCTGTTAGCATACCTGTAGGCCAATAGTATTGTGTAATTTACTATTTTAAGAAACACTGTACTGACCAAATAAATCATGTCTCTGGGCCAGTTTATGATACCTAATTTAGAACATAATTATATTAAATTCTTAATTCAGAGGCTATATGAAAGTGGATGTTATTAATAAATATGGAGTGAAGAAAAAATCCTGTATTTAATCACCTTGATAAGAAAGCTATTTAAGAAAACAGTGACCCTTCTTGTAACATATCTAATATGCTAAATTCTCACCTGATAAAGTGCTATCTCTTATTCCTCAGTTCAAATCCTTAACCATAATAGCATATCATTTTATTACAGCAAAAATCATTTTCAATTATATGTCAGTCTTGATTACAGCATAAAGTCACATGCCTGGTCTTTCAAAAATCACAGTAAGAAATCAAACTAGTATGGGAAAAACAGAGGGGGAAAAAGATTAATCTGGTTTTAATTTCATTCAAGTCATTATTTTGATCCTTGAAGTCAAAAGTTTTAATTGGAACACTCCATCTTAAAGTAAAATAAAAATCAATGGAAAACTGAATAACTTCTTAGTTGAAACAAGAATGCTATGTTCACAGAAATGCAAAAATTTTTTAATTATAAAAGGGAAAATCATATGAATATACTTTACTAACATTGCCACCACATATTTTAGTTTTAAAATTGTTAATTTTAATATGCCTTGGACCTCCCGGGTGGCTCAGTGATAAAGAGTCCACCTGCCAATGCAGGAGACACAGGTTAGATCCCTGATCCAGGAAGATCCCACATGCTATGGAGCAACGTAAGCCCGTGTGCCATAACTATTGAACCTGAGCTCTAGGGCCAAGAGCCGCAGCTACTGAGACCACATGCCACAGCTGCTGAAGTCTGCGAGTCCAGATCCTGTGCTCAGCAACAAGAGGAGCCATCACAATGAGCAGCCCGTGCACCACAACTAGAGAGCAGCCCCCATTCACTTCAGTTAGAGAAAAGCCCACAGCCAAAAACAAATAAATAAACTTCAAAATAAATTAATTAAATTTTAATTATTCCGTGAAACAGGCAAGTAAGCAGACGAAAGGCCTACAAATGTGAGTACTCCTAAATGGAGCTTTGCCTTCCTCAGCAGCTCTAATCTTTTCATGGATGGTTATTCCATTCCTGCAGGAAAGGAGAATGGCTTGGTTTTATGTGTTCATGCCCTAGAGCTCTGATCAATCACCCCACTGACCTCATTTCCATTTGAAAATATATCAAGCACAAGCACTGGCAGAATGGGCAAGGCAGCAAGATAAGTGTCTTAATAATTTTAATAATAATCTACCAATTTCTGTTTTCGAAAGTTCCAACAACTTTTATATAACTAAACTAAACTTACACATAACTAAACAAAACAGGCTAGATTACACAATGAAAGACTTAAACACATCTATTTTAATCTTACCTAAGTAGTAATTCTCTGAGTCTCACAAAAAGCTCTTTACTTTGAAAATGTAGAAAAATCAACGCTTGAGTTATTCTCAACAACTCTACTGGTTTATAGTTATCCAAATGTTTATGCAGAATTGAAGTAATCCTAAAAAGAATGATAAAACATGTATTATAACCAGTTCACTCATGTACTATTATTAAACTTTTACCAAGCAGCTGTTTCATGCCAGACATGCTCTGTGCTAGAGAAATAGCAATGAATGACCCAAGGTTTTCTGTTCTTGAAGAACTGTCTCAAGATGACGACAGAAATGCAAAATGATTTTTCTTCCTTAAATCCAGTATGGTCCTCTAATGGAGATGCTTAAAAGCAATGAAAAATGCAAACAGTCAATAAATGGGAGGAACTAGGGCAGAAGGAATATTTTTTAAAGGAATATATAATACACAATGAAATAATAAATATACACAGTCTGAACCATATATGTTTGTTTCTTCTTAAATCTCAAGTTTAAAAAGCCAGTATGTTGCAGTATGATTTCAAGGTAACAACTATAGTATGAAACAATTCAAGTTCATGTAGATAGACGTTAACTGTTCTGCAGAAACTGTCCTTTTAAAAAGTCACTTGTGCTTTATGCTCTTCACTTTCCTAGTTATAATCCTCTGCCTGAGAATAAGAATAGCAGCAAATGAAATGAAAGATGTTGTAAACAAGTAAAAACCTGTTTTGAAAAATTATTTAGAAAATAAACAATGACTTAAATGTTAATTACTTATTTCTTCAAAACCAAGATTATAGGAAAAAAAATTTTTTTTTTCTCAAAAATAAGCAACTTATGAATGTCAACTAAACTTAACACCAAAAATTTCAGGAAAGTATACTTTTTAATCAGACGTGAATTTCTGCTTTCCATCTCTTCCATTGCTCCAATCACTGCCAGGGCCTGCTGGCCAGTCAGCTCCTCTGACATCAATAATATAGTTGATTTAAGTCTAGAAGCAAAGAAAAATATGTTAGAAAATTAACGGCTAGTTTATTAAATTTTTATAAATAACAGTTCTTAGGTAATAAATAGAAATAATATAAACAAAAACTAAATTTAAAAAATAGATTAAATACATAATTCCAATTTTCTCTCCACCTAATTGGGGATAACACAATATATTATTAAATAAACAAAAATGTATTTTCTTCAAAGAAACTAAGGCCTCAGTATAATCTTAAACTGTCTCTTAAAAAATATAAATAAAATGTTTTTAATTAATGCTTTTCAAATAAGGTATGGTTTCATTGGGTATAAAATACAACAATTCAATGAAATTATTCAGTAGGAGAGAGCTATGGAGCAAACAACTGATATTTCAATATTGCCCCAATTTTTTAAAACTTAGTAAGATCTGACCAGGAAGTCACCATATCTACATATTAACAGAAACCTTAACACTAAGTACTTATTATAATACTATAAACTGAAAATTTACAAAGATGGTCCATTTTGAAATCATCCAGAGTAGTACAGTGATAAGTATATAAGTGTCTTTTAGAATCATTTAGAAGCCAAGTCCAAAATATGTAATCTGAAGAAAGCATGGCGAACTAATTCTCTATTCATCCTGGATAGTTCCACACCATTCTTTTCACTAACCTTATCAAGTATTTCAAATTCAGCTTCTTCCCATAGCTTTTCCCCAACCATTTTATCCACATTTTTCTCTCCCTTTTCTGTCTGCCCACACCAATTACTATCTATATCTATTTTTTAGTATACTCATAAACTATATTGACATGTCATGGTACTTACATATTTCAATTACCTATTTCTATACTTCCAAGTGGAATAAAAATTTCCTGAAGTCAGAGACTCAAAAATTTGTACTGCCCTGGCATAAGAGATTTTAACAGTACTTGGTGACAAGAAAAAACTGCCAATAAAAGGTTTTTAATAACCATCTTATTTCCATCTTGATCCAGTCTCTTAAAATGTACCCTTAAATTTCTTCATGTAATTTAGAAGACTCTCAAAAACTCTTTATGAAGTCTTTGCTAAAAGAAACAAAGACATCTACATAGACCCAATACATAATTCCTGGAACCCCTGCTTAGGTGAATCTACTAATCACACTTAATCTGTTTGCTCATACCTAGTAATCATGTATTAATTTAATATTTGCTCATCTTTACAGGGGCTTCCTTGGTGGCTCAGTGGTAAAAAATCCACCTGCCAATGCAGGAGACACAGGTTGAATCCCTGGGTCAGAAAGAGGCCCTGGAGAAAGAAATGGCAACCACTCCAGTATTCTTGCTGGGGAAATCCCATGGACAGAGGAGCCTGGGGGGCGACAGACCATGGGGTCACAAAGAGTGGGACACTACTTAGTAGCTAGACCACCACAACCACCGAAGCCAGTCACGCGACCTAAGGAGGGAGAAGAACAGCACGGATACGATGTTCTCCTTCAGCAGTGCTGTGTTGACCCCAAGGGATTACTGGCCCCCATTCAAAACACCTTAGGAGACTGAGTTACAAGTTAGAATAACGAGAGAAAGATCAAGGAGCAGAGTACTCAGCTCCCTTCTGCTTTTGAGTGGAGTGCCTTTTCTGACTTCTAGAACTGCAAGGAGATCTATGCCTGAAGACTCCATATATTCTCAACAGGAAAAGTAAAGCGCTTTTAGCTGAACTTACTGTTTCTTTTCTTCAGGTCCTGCCATGGGTCCCAGTGCTACAAACAATTTCACACAGCTAGCAGGGTGGTCAAACAGAGGAATCATTTCTGTTAGCCTCTTCTTAGTCATTAAAATAAATTCAAAACTATGAAACTGTAGAGAGTAGTATAGACTAAGTATTTTACTGATGGAGTCCAAATCAAGATGGTTCATATTGCTCAAAAATACTTTATTACACCTTTCTAATAGTGGGTAATATCTATATTTAATATTTCGAAGAAATTGTACTATCCTTCTTGCAGTGTTGACCTGGGAAGAATCCATAGTGTCAAAAAGTAATTCTGCTTTGTTCACTAATTTCTCTTGAAAATGCTGTGATATTAAAGAAGATATGCTGACCATCAAAACAGACAAGGACCTGAAAGAGAAGAAGATGCAAAAGGTTTACATTATCTAAGAATAATGAAAAATTCTAAGACTAAATGCTTAGAAACAGAAAGGAATTGATAAAAATACTATAGGCTTTATACAACAAAACTTTTAAATACTAGTGGAACTTGAATTCTGATCTCCTAGTAATCAAAAGCCTGTAGACAAAAAAAGGATTGAATAATAATTTTTGTTGAATGTGTATAATATCTTGTTCTATAGATAAATACTTTGAAGGGAAATATTTTAATGAAATTTACTCAGAAATCACTCTGTGCCAACAGCCAATTGAATGCAACATGGAAGGTCTCATTCTATAATTTTCAGAAGTAGACTTTGCTTTATTACTCCTTCCTCTGTATTTATAATCTACCAGTAAAAATATTGGCAAAATATTTCTCACGAATGATTTCATGTTTTTAATGTTTTATGCTATATTGATATTAATATACAACAGTAGGACAATATTGAACATGAATATTTATTCACTCAATAAACACTTTTAAGAAACATAAATCAACCTTCTGGCATTGTGGAAGACACCAAAATTACAAAGGTGAGATTTCTCCTTTCAGAAGGAGACAGTTCTTACATGATACAAAAATCATAAAACTCTACAAACAAGAATACACCTAATAATGAATAAGGAATGTAAAATGTAAAAGGTATGACGTAACAAACACGTGGGGATGATAATTAGAGAACATCTGCAAAAAAGACTGTGAATCTAAAACTATCTCAACCATTCCACTGTCTCAATTAGTGGAACTATTTGAAGTTTTTTGTTTCAAAATTTCTTCAATCTTTCCAATAAAACAAATTATTTTATAAAAACCCAGTTGTAAAATACTTCAGCTCCTCTAATCCAAAGGTTTAATGCTAACATCAATTAACATAAATTAGTAACCTACTGTTGCTATTTAGTTTAATTATAAATTTGGATATGATTTTTTAAATTGTATTTGTAATTGCAGTTTGGAGTGGGGAAGTACCCAAAGATTTCATTAGATTCTCAAATGGGTCTATAAGAATTTTTTAAAGTTACAAAAATTTAAGTGATTTTTATTATCTCTGCTTTTATAAGCTACTTTCATGTGTGTGTGAAAATATAAATAAAGTAAAATTTACCATTTTAAACATTTTCAAGTATACAGTTCAGTGGTATTAAGTACATTCACATTGCTGTACAACCATCACCATCATCTACTGCAGGACTTTTTCATCTTCTCAAACTAAAACTTCTTACCCATTAAATAGTAACTCCCCATCCTCCCCTGTTTCAACACCCGGCAACTACCATTCTACTTTGTTTCTATGAATTTGACTACTCTAGGCACCTCATATAAAGGGGATTCATACAATATCTGTCCTTCTGTGTCTGGCTTATTTCACTTGGCATAATGTCTTCAGGGTTTATACATGTTGATATATCAGGATTTCCTTCCTTTTTAAGGTTGAATGATACTCCATTGTGGGTATATACAAAATTTTAATTGTCTATTCATTTTCTGATGGACATTTAGATTGTTTCCTCCCTTCAGCATATGTGACTAATGTCACTATGAACACTGGTGTAGGCTACAAACCAAACTATGTCCTCTCCCCAAAAATTTATACGTTAAAGCCCCACTGGCAATGTGACTATAGAGATAGGGCCTTTAGGGAGGTAATTTAAGGTTAAATGAGGTCGTAAGGATGGCAAGCAAACATGTTAGCTTGCAAGTAAGGAAAAATCAGAGAGCTCAACAATGTTGTGTCATAGTTTACATATTTTATGTCTAATTCCCACAGCAACATTACACAGTAGATAATACTTACTATTCCTGTTTTATAGGTGAGGAGCGTGAACTTGCAAGAGAATAAAGTCACATAGTTAGGAACTAGCAAGTCTAAGTGTGTGTGCACTCAAAGCCCAGACTCTTTCCACCACAACACAAAGCCCCTAAATAAACTTACCTTAAGTCCTGTATGTTTTCCAAGTTCCTATTTACAATATCAGCTATTTTTCCCATTAATGGACTATAATGTAAATGTTGATCTGCCAGGCAAGAAGAAAATTTTGACAGCACACTAATATCAAACCTATTAAAGGAAATATACAAAGAGGATCCTTACTATTTATTTTCACTTAAAACATAATATACAGTTATAAAATAGGCAAAAATTTAAAAAAACTAACACATCACTAACATAAAATGAATTTTCTAAAATGTTGATTATCTATTCTTAAAAGTAACCCAAGCTAAGAGTTAAAAAGCCACATTCTTCTTGAAGATTCTTAAAAGGGGGGAAAAAACACTCAAAGTTATTTGAATCATTTTACTTATTAATTTTTTCAGGTGACAGAACAATTTCAACTCAAGGTTGTATGTGAAGTGAAAGTTGCTCAGTCGTGTCTGACTCTTTGCCACCCCATGGACTGTAGCCTGCCAGGCTACTCTGTCCATGGGGATTCTCCAGAATCCAGAAAACAACAAAATTCTGTTAAGCAATTATCCTTCGATTAAAAATAAATAAATTTTTTAAAATCACCCATTAAAAGTTTTTTACCAAAAAAAAAAAAAAGAAATAACTTTGAATAAAAGACATTGCTTTCTAGCACACACACAAAAAAGAATACTGGAGTGGGTAGCCATTCCCTTCTCGAGGGGATCTTTCCAACCCAGCTATGGAGTCCAGTTCTCCTGCATTGCAGGCGGATTTTTTACTATCTGAGCCACCAGGAAAGCCCATATTATGTGCATTTTGGTTTTTATAAAAATTTTATTTATTTTGTTAGAGATGATATTAGTACGAACTTTTTGAACTAAAACAGATATTCTGTTTACTGGGTTAAAGAAGTTGTTTTTACCGTTCTGTTTTCTCGTCTTCCCTCTTAACAATATCTAAGGATTTCTGAAACTTAAGTGAATTTCTGTTCGTATTCCTTTTTCACAGCAGCACGATATGTAATAGCAAAAAAAAAAAAAAAAAAATTCAAAACAGCAACAGTCTCAATGTCCATCAAGAGTATAATGAATAACTGTACATATTCCTAGAATTCCATACAGCAATAAAAAAGGATGGTGCAATATCACAGAAGAATCTTTAAAATATATGGAGTAAAAAAACTAGGTATAAGAGTTCTTACTATAGGATTTCATTTTTATAGAAAGAAAACCAATTTCTGGTGTTAGAAGTCAAGACAGTGGTCACTTCTGGGAGAGAGAAGTGGGGAGTAACTGGGAGAGAGCACAAAAGGAACTTTGGGGAAACTAGTAATATTCTGTGTTTTGATCTTGGTGCTATTACACAGAAGTATATGAGTATTTTAAGTATGTGAAAATTTATCAAGATGTATACTTAAGACTGGTTTAACTATAAAAATTGGTATATTTTTATGATATTCTTTAATGAGTACTTACCAGAAAAAACAAAAGCAGAGAAAAACTTGAGACATGGCAACTAAATACAATGTGTATACCACGTTTGGATAGTTATTTAAACAAACTGCCTTTAAAAAGACCTTTATAGACCAGGCAAAGAAATTTGAACTCAGACAGTTATTAGGTGATAATAAGGAATAATTAATCATTTTTCTTAGGTATAATAATAGCATGGTGATTATACATACTTTTAAGAGTGCTTTTTGTCTCTCAGATATACATACTAAGGTATTTACTGGTAAAATTATACCGCAATTTTAACTATACTGAAGGGTAGGGAGGGAACTGGAGAATATCCAGACAAAACAAAACTGCTATATGTTGGTAA
>SJYX01006673.1:0-10568 GCA_006410675.1 Oreotragus oreotragus | reverse complement strand
CTCTGATGCTGGGAGGGATTAGGGGCAGGAGGAGAAGGGGACGACAGAGGATGAGATGGCTAGAAGGCATCAGTGACTCGATGGACATGAGTTTGGGTGAACTCTGGGAGCTGGTGATTGACAGGGAGGCCTGGAGTGTTGCAATTCATGGGGTTGCAAAGAGTCGGACACGACTGAGCAACTGAACTATACTGAACTGAACTGATACTGTGTTGGTGTTTTTCTTTCTGACTTATTTCACTCTGTATAATAGGCTCCAGTTTCATCCACTTCATTAGAACTGATTCAAATTTATTCTTTTTAATGGCTGAATAATATTCCATTGTTTATAAGTACCACCGCTTTCTTATCCATGCATCTGTCGATGGACATCTAGTTTGCTTCCATGTTCTGGCTAGTATGAACAGTGTTGTGATGATCTTAGTGTTTTTTTTTTTTTTTTTAGTCTGGAGTCTAGCTATCCTATGAAATAGCCTGTGCTAGTCTAATGAATGTTGCAAGAAACTTGGCCCAGTCATTACAATTGCCCAAATGAACAGCCACCCAGCCTCCATTGTGCAAATGAACAGCCAACCAACTATAGTCAGACAATCCTACATCAGCTACAGCTGACCAGATGGCTGAGTGCAGAATCCTGATTAAAACTGATTGAGATCAAACAGACCCCAGATAAGAACCACCCAGCTCACCAGTGAGATTAAGATGATGTGTTATGAAACAATATCTAACTGATACAAATATATTAATATTAGTTAAAATGCTTTTGTGGCTCAAATGATAAAGAATCTGCCTGCAATACTGGAGACCTGGGTTTGATCCATGAGTTGGGAATTTCCCTGGGATAAGGAAACAGCTACCCACTCCAGTATTCTGGCCTGGAGAATTTCATGGACAGAGGAACCTGACAGGCTATAATCTATGGGGTTTGCAAAGACTCAGACTTGACTGAGGGACTTTCACGTTCAAAATAGTATTTGGCACACACATATACATAATACATAAGCAATTGTTAGTATGTATATAGGCATCAATTTCCTTTCATAAATTTCTAAACAGAGGTCAATACAATTAATCACCACCAGGAATTTTGTCCATTGAGTCACCAGCAACAAAGAATTTGGCCACTTTTTAAACAAAATTAATAGGGACAGTTTTATGTTGAATGTAGTATAATGATATATTCCAAATATTGGCTGACTCCTTAAAAATAGTGACTCTGTGTGGAACAGGAATTTTGCATTTCAGGTGTCTACCATCTGGTAAATTCTTACAATCTATGTATTTTAAAATATATCTAACAGTTGATGCTCAACTGTAAAGATTTAATGCCATGGTAAATAAGTGTAGAGTAGGTAAATAAATTGTAAAGAAGAAATGTGGAGAGAGGGATGGGGCAGAGAGAGAGAGAGGGGAGAGAGGAAAAACAAGAAGGAGGTGAAGGAGGAAGGAAGGGGAAAGGAAGAGGCAAGAAAGAGAGAATATGGTAAACATTAAATATTTAATGCTAACCCATCAGTAGTTTTCATGTGAGAGCAGAACTGAAAATGTATTGGGGACATCTGGGTTCTCTCAGTGAATGGGCAGATTTGGGAAGTGACATGAGGTGGATGTTAACTATTGACATTGAATAGGCAGGGTCCTGACATGCAAACTTCCTGTATATCAATACCTAGAGTTACTCTACACAATAAAGAAATAGGACATCCAAAATTTCAGTAATATCAACAATGAAAACTACTGAATGGAAATGGGCTAAAAAGAAGGCATGTCTGCTGAAATGTACTGAAAGGATTTCATTGGACTTTTTGCCATTCATACAACACAGAGCCATGGATATTTATCTACTGACTTAGTTTGGTATCTCTCAATAACTGGCTTAATAAAAGAACTTTGATTTGAAGAGACCCTCCAAAGTATATCATGCCATCATATTTTCTACAAGACTGATTTGTAATTAATATTACAACACAAACACTGACTCTCTTGAAAGGTTGAATGGTTAAAATAATAGACATTCATTTTTATATTACATCATTGGGGAAAAAGTTGGATTATATGACTATGTATATGCCAACATAACTAAAACTATTGACTTTCAAAATATGACAATATACGTGAAAAAGGAAAGGATTACAGAGTGAGAGTCCTCTTCCTGATTTGAGTGGTGGTCAGTGATTTAGAAATTCCATGAAGATCATGTTCAGTAGTTACTTTCTTTCACAAGAGCCTCACCAAGTCCCCACAATGACCTTTGCAACAAGTTGGTGATATAATACCTAATATTCACCATCACCACTTAAAAGTATACCAGGATGGATGCTCTTTTGTACATGCAAAAGTGAAAGCTGGTCTTGCTCTTCTAGCTAATTAGTGATGGATTCTAAATTGTTCTGAGGTGTCATCCTGGAAATTCAAAGAATAATTAATATTTTAAAATTCCGAATATATGAGTTTGTATTTGCCTTTAATTATTTTCCAGCTCATATCTGGTTTAACATCAGCTTGTGAATTGGAATCTTGTCTCTGTATTTTTAGTCTTTTTTTTTTACTTGTTAATTTAGCTACCATGTTCTTATAAAAACCAAAGCAAAAAAGACAAAGCAAATAGTATCTCTATCATTGGATACTTCTTCATACTCACACAATTTGGCTACGTGAATACATATCCTTAGAAAATAGAAAAATGTGGCCCACCAAGGGAAAAATTAAATGACTGAAAACATCATGGAGGAAGCCCAGTGTTTGAATTTATAGACAAAACCTTTAAATCAACTTGGTCTAGTATTCTTAAAAAGGAAAAGGAAACTAAGAAAGCAATGTATGAACTAAATATAAATGTTTGTGAGGAGAAATATAAATGTACATACATATAAAGTGCCCAAATAGGAGTTCTAGAGCTGAAAAGTGAAATAACTAAAATTAGAATTTTAGAAATGTTTTTATTCCATTGAGAAATAAGCAAAATCCAATATTAAAACTTAAAGACATGTAACTAAATAGGTTTTTCTCTTTTCATTGGCTTCTGGAAACCTCAGAAATAAATATATAGCCTTAGGGTAGAAAATTTAGTCTATAATACTCAGTATGAATATTTAATTTTTATCCTTTTGGTCTTTATGAAGATTGTAAAGAAGAAACAAATAAAACAAACTGAAACACAGGATAAAGAATTTAAAAAAAATGACAGTAATTTTCTACCCCTGCAATACAAAATATGATGCCTTGCAAATATTAGACCTTTAAAAATATACATTGCCTACTTCCTTAGAATATATTATCTTGTCTTCCTTAATTATTTTAACTGAGCTTTTCCATGGCATATTTTCAAGTTTTCTTTAAAATACACCCTTACATTAGTCAATGTACATGCATTGTAGAATATAGTCATAATTTTATGACCAAATAACATTCATAGTCAATATATTTTTTCTATTTTAAGGTTTCTTCTCTTTAATATTTTTACTGGAATATATATTTATATATATATATATTTATTTCTTTATTCTAACCTATCAATTTAATTAACTTTGCCTTAATAAACATTGGTCAAAGTAGTAATCTTAACTTCATGGTGAATTATTGACTCCAGTTCCCACAAAGAAAAATTAAACTTGGAAACTTTTTATTTAGTTAGTTGTATACAAAAATCTATTATTTCAGAAATCATAGTCCTGTTTATTATTTCCAAGGTGTTTGAGACATCATCAGATACTAAAATATATGGACCTTCAGCTTGGTATAAGTTCTACTTGAAAGCTGCTGTTTGAAGCCTCAGCTGATTGGTGTCTAATAGAGATAACTTTAAAGTTTTTTTATGACAGCAGGAAGCAAAAACCCACTTCAAGGAGTGCTATATTAAACTGAAAGCAGCAGTTATCAGTAATGATATTGTGAGTTGTTATACTAAGCAAATACTTTTCCTAAGCAAATATTTTGATTATCTGTGGTCTTTTCCTTTCAAGTCTGTCTCCAAATAGATAATGTTACTGCTCTAAATAAAGTAACTGCAACAACAAAGTGGTATCAGTTTGTGTGTGACAGAGAGAGCTGATTGTGTAGGAGGCGTGATAATGGTAGCAGGTACAGAAGTGAGGAAAAGTGTGAAATAAAGCAAAAGATTTGGAGAATTTTGCTTATATATTCACTTTGTAAAAGTAATGTTTGTAATCAGTTGTATCCTGTTAAAACCTTTATGTGTATATATTCAGTTTCCCAGTAGAAAAATTATTAATATATATAAATTTGATTTTTTTTCATGATGTTTAATATCTTTTATGGCTTAGATGGTATAGAATCTGCCTGCAATGCAGGAGACTCGGTTCAGTCTCTGGGTCAGAAAGATCCCCTGGAGAAGGAATGGCAACCCACTCCAGAATACTTGCCTGGAAAATCCCATGGACAGAGGAGCCAGGGAGGCTACAGGCCATGGGATCGCAAAGAGCTGGACACAACTGAGCAACTAACACTTTCTTCTCTAGGTCTCAGTTGGGAAAGAGTCTGCCTGCAATGCAGGAGACCTGGGTTCAGTCACCCAGCTGGAAGATCCCCTGGAGAAGGAAATGGCAACCCACTCCTCTACTCTTGCCTGGAGTATTCCATGGACAGAGGAGCCAGATAGGCTGTGGTCTATGGGATCTCACAACTGGGCAGGATCTCATGACTGTGCAGCTTTCACTTTCATGATAAATGGATTGCCTCAGGAGAGAAGTGATAGATGGATACTCAAAAGAAAGACACCATGGAGATAAAAACCATAATGGATATCAAACAGAAAAACCTGTGAGAGAAAGTATTCTTATCTGCATTATTTAGTGTGATTTTTATTTCTCTCACAAGTACACATTTTCTGTTTGTTTTGTTCAATGGTGTGAACTGGGAAGGCAGCAGTTTATTTGCATAACTCTTTCTTTTAAAAATCAAGCTCTCCATCTTGACCCCAAAGGAGACTCTGACCTAATTGTTATTGTTTAGTCTCTGAGTCGTATTCAACTCTTTTGCCATCCATGAACTGTAGCCCACCAGGCTCCTTTGTCCATAGGATTCCTAGTGATCTTCCAAACCCAGGGATCAAATCTGTGTCTCCTGTATTGGCAGGCGGATTCTTCACCACTGAACCACCAGGCAAGCCCTCTTATCTAATTACCTAATTATATTATGTAATATAGCAAAAACATGCCTCAAAATTGAGTCTACTGACAAAGCCAGTTAGACATATGTTCTTTGCTTTCTGTTCCAGTCTTTCTCACCATAATACTTATTGAAGAGAATGATCTTCACAGATGTGGGTGGTCCTCTATTGGTCAAAGTAAAAATAAATTAATTTCTTACTATAACCCATAGCCTCAGTGGGAAAATATAACCTAAGTTATAAGTCACATGATTCAAAGCTTAAATAGTCAGTAAATGAGTATGGGTTAAGTTACAGAAGGAAAAGATTATCAGTGTAGATTGTACTGAAACAAATTTTCACTTAAATATTTCAAGTTCCTTATGTGTCAACTACACATTCCAAAATGTGACTCATCAGATTTTATGGATAGCAGGCTTTTTAAACAGGGAAATGTCACAGGGAAAATGAGTGCCATTCAACAACCCAAGAGTGATTGCCTTTGTTTTTATTGCTAAGGCAGTGACAAAAACTTACAAGCCTTACTAAGCATTATGAATGCAACTGATAATGTGCCAATAAAAGATATGTCTTACGACAGATAGAGATATTAAGTTCTGAAGTTTTCTGATTTATGTGTCTCGAGAAATGTGAGATCACAAATATAGTTCAGCACATGGAACACTCAGGTTACATTTGTAAATTGAAGATCTCTGTTATCTAGAAAGGAAGAAAGAAGGGGGAGGAGAGAGTGAAGGGGAGGCAAAGGGGGGAAGGAAAAGGAAGGGAGAATTCAGCGTTCTTCTGTTGCTTCTCACTGCAAATATTCACAGATTCTGAGTCTTATCCCGTCAATAGCTGTGCCTTCCAACTCCTTTCTCCTCAAGGAAGTGTATCCCTGAAAAATGTCCTTGAATGTGATGCTCTAGGGACTTCCCAGGTAGTCCAGTTGTTAAGACTTTGCCTTCCAGTCCAGAGGATGTGGGTTCCATCTGATTGGGAGCCAAGATCCCACATGCTTCACAGCCAAAAAGCAAATCGTAAAACAGAAACAATGCTATATCAAATCCAGTTAAGACTTTAAAAATGGTCTACATTAAAAAAAAATCTTAAAAAGCTAATAAACAAACATGATGCTCTGTGATTCTGTATTTCATTTAAGAGGAGGAAAGAAGACTATGATTCTACTTCTTTTAAGTTAAACAGTTTATGCTCTTTTATGATTTGTGCCTCATAGCAAACAAATCTTGGGCTGTTTTCAGATTAGTAGTTTCTCAGCTCTTGTTCATAGGAGAAGGCAATGACACCCCACTCCAGTACTCTTGCCTGGAGAATCCCAGGGACGGGGGAGCCTGGTGGGCTGCCGTCTCTGGGTTCGCACAGAGTCGGACATGGCTGAAGCGACTTAGCAGCAGCAGTTCTTGTTCATACATTTTACAAGATTTTAGAATCTCGGGAAGAGTATTAGAACCAACAGAAGGAGCAACTCTCTGATCCCCTTCAGTTCAGTTCAGTTCAGTCGCTCAGTCGTGTCCGACTCTGTGCGACCCCATGAATCGCAGCACGCAAGGCCTCCCTATCCATCACCAACTCCCGGAGTTCACTCAGACTCACGTCCATCGAGTCCGTGATGCCATGCAGCCATCTCATCCTCTGTCGTCCCCTTCTCCTGCCCCCAATCCCTCCCAGCATCAGAGTCTTTTCCAATGAGTCAACTCTTCACATGAGGTGGCCAAAGTACTGGAGTTTTAGCTTTAGCATCATTCCTTCCAAAGAAATCCCAGGGCTGATCTTCCGAATGGACTGGTTGGATCTCCTTGCAGTCCAAGGGACTCTCAAGTATTGATCAATTTGCTTTGGATGACGCATTTCCAGACTCACTGTTTGGAAGATAATTCTTTCTGTTTCACCCATTGGATATTTGTTTGTAATTCCATCCACAGGTTCAGGGTTTATCCTGTGAAATAATATAGAAAATAACCTGTGCCTCTTCTGTCTATTGTTGTTACTGTGCAGTCATGTCCATTTCTTTGTGACCCCGTTGACTGCAGCATGCCAGGCTTCCCAGTCCTTCACCATCTCCTGGAGTTTGCACAAATTCGTGTCTGTTTTCTTTTCTTCATGAGGACACTTCAGATTTGGAACATGATTGTGTCTCTGCTTCTGGTCTTCTTTTAGCTGAACAGTTTACTTCATGGTAGTTCTTCTTCATATTGGCTTGAATTCTCCAGTGTTGTTAGCAATGCTTATTTATTACTGCAAATTGTTACATTTAATAGGTTTTCCTTAAGCTATTATGTTGGCCTCCTGTTATTGTTTATTTTCATTTTTTGTGGTTGTAAATGGTGAAACAACTGATAAGCGTGCATTGTCTTTCTGATATCTTGAAATACATTCTTAGGATTAATAAAAGTGCTCTAACAGCTTGTTTGTCTGGTAGGCATTTTTATTTTACTTTTACAGATTGTCTGTTGCATTGATCATTAGAGCGTTACCTGATTTTACAGATCACCCCAAAATGTATAAAGGCTTTAACAAAACAGAAGTTAATTCCTTAGTCCCCTAAATGTTCTGTGTGACATATGGCAGGCAGTAAGTTTAATGTACGTGCGGAATTCTGTGTGCCTATTCCAGAAGCTATGCTTTGAGAAAGAGAAGAACATACATCTCTTCCTGACTTGTTCACTCTTCCTACCTCCTCTGGTTAAACGAGAGATGAGATCACATAGTGGATGTTTGATTAATATACCGAATGGATGAATGAACTGATGGTAGAATAACTGGAAGAAAAAGACGTATATGCTATGTTGAGAGACACAGAGGTTCTAGGACAGACACTAAAAGCCCTCTAGCTCAGATAAGAAGATCATGAACCCCTCTCCTGCCCCGCCCCGACGATTTCTGCTCTTTGGAATTATGCTCTTCAGTTTCCAAGGTCATAACACTTCTCTGGTTTTCCTCTTTACTACGTCAGAGACCACTCTGTGTGTTTTTACATAGAAACTGATCTTTCTCTATTTTCTCTTTAAAAAATGAATCAATTGTTCTTTATTGCATGCTACAAGGTACTTAACACAGATTAATATTTTATCTGTTTTTTAAAACAGCCCTGAGAGAAAGATATTATCTACATTTTATTTAAATAAATCAATAAAAACTATGGTTTAGGATGGTGATCGCATATACAGACAATCGCATTGCAAGTAAGTAGTAAAACGAGAATTTGACGTTCAGTCTGCAACTTCAGTTCATTTCCTTTAAACTGGGTTGGCATCTTATTATTGCTTTGTTTCTCTCTTTTCTTCTCTCCTCTCTCTGGTTTATGTAAGTCTCCTTCATGACATCATCTGCGGTTCAGATACTTGTTCCTAGATGTGGGTTCTAAAGCCATATAGGGGAAACTGATCAGGGAATTTTATTTTTCTGCAACATGGCCAAATAACCTAACAGGTTTCTCTCTTCTCAAATAAAGTGCCATGCATTTACTTATGATTCCCACTGCACCGTATATTTTCTCTATAGTTAGATTTTAGAGTGAAGGGTTTTTGTTTACTATATTTATCCACTATAATGTAATTTTTAAACTTATGTTTTTCTCTCTAGTAGATTGCCAAAGATCAGTTTATATATCATATTTACCTTCTTATTGCTGTTGTCTGGAATACAATAACAAATCTGTGTTAAACTTTCTTACAAGTTATAGCCATTCATTAGTTTTTAATATAACAACTTATTAAAAATAATTAGAGAATAAAGGAAGAAAAAATGAGAGAAGGAAGAATGGAAAGAAAGAATGAAGAAAGAAATACTGATTAACTTTCTATTCTCTCCTCACAAGTGTTCCTACTTGGCCATCTTATTTTTACCTTGTAAACCATGTTCTTTTCCATGGTAAGTGACCAAAGAAAGAAGTAGCTTAATATTTTATTTCAGCAGTAATGATAATTTTTACCTGTATTATCATTGGCATGATGTTTTTTCATTTCAGTGGAGAAAAACACATTCTCACTGCTTTCTGTTTGTGCCTGAGTATAATTTTTCTGATGCCCAACTTATGTGTGCCTTAAAAAGAAAGAAAGTGAAGTCGCTCAGTCATGTCTGACTCTTTGTGACCAGTGGACATAGCCTACCAGGCTCCTCCATCCATAGGATTCTCCAGGCAAGAATACTGGAGTGGCATAGGTACAGTCAATTATATTTAGTTAGAGGGGTTAATGAAAGGGAAAGCCATGCATGTTATGAGATTTTGATGAGTTTGTTGTTATTTTTTCAGTGGGAAATTTGTGGAGAAAAAGCTGCAAATGAAGCATAACAATAACACATTAAATAACTGAGCCCTGGGTCTATAATTTTGAAATGTGTGTCTCTGTTGATCTAAAACTTCCAGAATTACAAGGCAGTAAGAGTTTTGAAGTGTTGAAGTGAGAACATCATAAACCACCTCCTTAGGGAAGAGGTGGGGCATGTTAGTAACTATGCACCAAATTATCTTGATTTTTTTCTCAGTCCCATAATAGAATGCATGTTAAAGATATATCATTGATGAGTGCACATATTGGTAAGAAATGCAAGTACAAATGACTAGGGTTATTCCTAGAGATGGGCCGTACAAATCATTCCAGGGTTCTTAATTTTTTAGCAGTATTACCAAGTGAGCTGCAAGGTTTTATTTCCTACAACTAAAGATGCATCAAGTGCTAAATGTGATGTAGTATCTTAAGAACTGCCTTATGATGATAATTGAGATTCATATTCTATTCTTCAATGATATCTTTACTACTAAAAAGTCAGTCACTGTCCTGTTATACCCCAGTGAAAGATTTGACCTAATAACAATTAGCCCCCTTAACCTCCTAATATATATGCTCTGTATGTATGTGCTCAGTTGTGTCCTACTCTTTTGTGATCCCATCAACTGTAGCTTCACCAGGCTCCTCTGTCCATGGGATTTTCCAGGCAAGAATACTGGAGTGGGTTGCCATTTCCTCCTCCACAGGATGTTCCTGACTCAGAGTTTGAACCAGCATCTCCTGTGTCTCCTGCATTGCAGGCAGATACTTTTCCTCTGAGCCACTGGGGAAGCCCATTATATACTAGTTGAGTTACTTACTAGTTGAAGTTATATAAGTTATGTGCTCATTGAATATATATATGCTAGTTGAAGTTTTTGGTGAACTACCTTGGAAAGCCTATTACTGAAGCAGTAATTAATTCATAAAGTTATATTGGGAACGATTGACATAAACTATTCACAATCACACTGTATTCTTAGGGTGACCTATTCAACCAACTACAGAATACTTGTTTTCAGATGTACCCATAATACCTAGAAAATTGATATCTTACATTTTAAGTAAAACCTTAATTGTATCTAAAAGGTACAATTGTGTATATTCTCTTAACATAATACAATTAAACTTTAATTTAACAAGACATAGACTTTTTGATGATGGCCATTCTG
>SJYX01006672.1:0-13326 GCA_006410675.1 Oreotragus oreotragus | reverse complement strand
GGAGCCGGAAGAGGCAGGAAGGATCCTTCACTTGGACCCTCTGGAAGGAGCACAGCCCTGCCCACACCTTGATTTTGGAATTCAGATCTCCAGAATTGTGAGAGAGGGAATGAAGTGATCCAGTTAGTGGCGATTTACTACAGTAGCCTCAGAAGATGAGCAGACTTCCTAGGCAAGCCCTCCCAGTTAAGCCAGTGAATCTGTATTTTGACAGATGCTGTGGCTGATTCTTATTTAGTTGACAGTTGAGAGCTATTGATGGGAGGGTGTCCTGCACCCAGAGAAGGGATAGTGATAATTACCCTCTTGCGCCACAAAGAATGGGCTAATACTAGTAACTTCTTTCACAGATGAAATCCACCCATCTGTTCTGAAAGGCTTGGGCTTTGATTACAACTTCTATGGTGAATAAGAACTGATGATGAATACCTCCCTTCCTCTCAGTCCCTTCACAAAAGCTCGGTTTCCATGGCTGCTTTCAGCTGGAAGATTCTTTGCTTAATATCCAGTGATGCTGGACAATAATCCTTACAGGGCTAACATGAATACCATCTAAAACATGCAATGCAAATGTAGCTTGAAGATGCCTCTGTCAGCTCAGCGTTACTTACTTAGTGTGTTTACTCACTGCCTCTGTAAGTGATGTTACTGGTGGTACAGGGGCCCTGGACCAGCAGTTCCGGGGTGGAAATGGTGAGCTGGCAGTGCTATGACTAGAAGTGTCTGCTAAGTCTCTGACATCCATCCATTCTTCCCTTGATCCATTCATCCACCCCTCCCTCCCTCCATCTATCTCTCCTTCCATCTAATCATTTCTCTATCCCTCCCTTCCTCCATCCCTCCCTTCCTCCATCCCTCCCTCCATCCATTCATCCTTCCCTCCATCCGTTTATCTCTCATTCCATCTATTAATCTCTCCAACCTCTTCCCTCTCTCCCTCCCTTAATCCCTCCCTCTCTCCCTCTATCCATTCATCATCCCTCCATCCATCCATCTCTCCTTCCATCTAATCATCTCCCATCCCTCTTTCCAACTCCCTCCCTCAACCTATCCATTCATCCATCTTCTTTCCTTCCCCTCCTCCCTCCTTCCTTCCTCCCTTTATTATTTAAAAAAATCTTGGGATATCCCTGGTGGTCCAGTGGTTAAGGCTCACACTCCCAATGCAGGGGGCATGGGTCTGATCTTTGGTCAGCAAACTAGATCCCACATGCTGTGACTAAGAGCCTGCATACCACAATTAAGACCCAACACAGTCAAAGAAATCAATTAAAAAAAATCTTTTTAGGAGCTCATTTTCTGTTGAACTTTATTATCTTCACATAAGCGTACACACCACGACTGTTCGCTCAGTGATATTTCACAGTGAACAAACTCATAACCTGAACCCGGCTCAAAAGCCAGAGCACTATGGTTCACACTGGAAGCCCCTCGCACCCTCCCAGTCCTGCTCCACCCCCACCACCGGAGTAAAGTGAACCCCTTTACTGATATCATAGCTTGGTCTTCCTTGTTTTGAGTCAGGAATAATGAGTCAGCATTGGGTGGACGCCAGGAGCCTGGAGGCGCACCGACCTGGCAGGAAGGGTGAGCACTGTCCACAGTCTTGTGGAAGCCAGGGCCCAGGACAGTCAATGTCACAAGCACCAAGGAGGCATGTGAGCATGACCTGGATGAGCTCGAGTCACTTCCTGGCAGGACTGGCTGCAGGCTTTGGTGCAGGGGGCCCTGCACACGGCAGGTGAGGGCAGCCACACCTCCTTTTGGCTGGACACACTCTTTTTTTTCCCCCATACTTTTTATTTTCTATTGGAGTATAGCTGATTAATGGGCTTCCCATATGGCGCCAGTGGTAAAGAGCCTGCCTGCCAGTGCAGGAGACTCTAGTGATGCAGGTTTGATCCCTGGGTCAGGAAGATCCCCTGGAGGAGGGCACAGCAACCCACTCCAGTATTCTTGCCTGGAGAATCCCCATGGACAGAGAAGCCTGGAGGGCTACAGTCCACAGGGTCCCAAAGAGTCGGACATGACTAAATAGACTTAGCACAGCACAGCACAGGACATAGCCGATGAACAGTGTGTGATAGTTTCAGATGAATAGCAAAAGGACTCAGTCATACATATCCCTGTATCCATTCTCCCCCAAATTTCCCTCCCATCCAGGCTGCCACATAACTTTGGGCAGATGTCCCTGTGCTATACAGTAGGTCCTTGTTCGTTATCCATTTTAAATATGGCAGTATGGATATGCTGGTCCTGAACTCTCTAACAGCAAAAACCAACCCTTGTCATTTATTAGTGAGAAAGGCATTAGAACACTGCAAATCTAAATTTGCATGACTGACAGAGAATAATAGTAATAACAGCTAATGTTTAGACAAGCGACAGGCTGGGAGAAAATTTTTGCACGCATCTGATAAAGACTGGCATCCAAAATATACAAAGGATTCTTAACATTTAACAATAGGAAAAAAAATTTAAATCAGTGAAAGATCTGAACAGATACCTCACCCAAGAAGGTATCCAGATGGCAAATAAGAATATGCAAAGATGCTCCATATGTCATCAGGGAATTGCGAATTAAAACAACAATGAAATGCCGCCACACACCCATTAGAATGGCTAAAATCCAAAACATTAGCAACACCAAATGCTGGCGAGGATGCAGAGCAAAGGAGACTTTCCTTCACTGCTGGTGGGAATACAGAACGGTACTCAGCCACTTGGAAGGCCATTTGGCAGTGTCTTACAAAGCTGAGCACATTCTTACAATATGATCCAGCAATTGTGCTCCTTGGTATTTACCCAAGCGAGCTGAACAACATATGTCTACATGAAAACCTGCGCACAAATGTTTGTAGCAGTTTTATTCATCACTGCCAAAATCTGGAAGCAACTAACATGTCCTTCACAGCAGGTGAATGGATGAATACACTATGGTCCATCCAGACAAAGGAGTATTTAGTGCTCAAAAGAAATGAGCTACCAAGTCATGCAAAGACATGGAGGAAACTTAAATGCATATTGCTAAATGAAAGAGGCCAAACTAAAAAGGCTAGGAACTGTATGATTCCAACTCTGTGACACTCTGGGAAAAACCAAACTGCAGAAGGCAATGGCACCCCACCCCAGTACTCTTGCCTGGAAAATCCAATGGATGGGAGTAGCCTGGTGGGCTGCAGTCCATGGGGTCGCTAACAGTCGGACAGACTGAGCGACTTCACTTTCCCTTTTCTCTTTCATGCACTGGAGAAGGAAATGGCAACCCACTCCAGTGTTCTTGCCTGGAGAATCCCAGGGATGGGGGATCCTGGTGGGCTGCCGTCTATGGGGTCACACAGAGTCAGACACGACTGAAGTGACTTAGCAGTAGCAGTAGCAGCAGACCATAAAAGGATGAAGGGTGAGGAGGAAGGGAGGAATGAGTAGGCAGAGGACTTTTAGGGCAGTGAAATTATTCTGTATGATACTGTGAAGGCAGATATGTGTCATATTGTTGTTGTTTAGTTGCTAAGTCATGTTCAACTCTTTTTTAAATGTCCATGGAATGCAGCCCCCCAGGCTCCTCTGTCCATGAGACCTCGCAGGCAAGAATACTAGAGTGGGTTGCCATTTCCTTTTCCAAGGGATCTTCCCAAACCCAGGGATCAAACTAGAGTCTCCCGCATTGGCAGGCGGATTCTTTACCACTGAGCCATCAGGGAAGCCCACACGTGTCACATACATTGGTCAAAATCCACAGAAACCACAATGTAGACGTTTCACCAAAAATGAAGTAAAGAAAATGAAATAATGTGATATGCAGCTATGTGGATGGACCTGGAGACTATCACCCTAGGTGAAGTAAATCAGAGAAAGACAAATATCACATGAGATCACTTACAGGTGGGATCTAAAATATGATACAAATGAAGTATTTATGAAACCCAGACAGACTCACAGGCAGAGAAAACAAACATGTTTACCAAAGGGGATGGAGGAGAGATTAATTAGGAGTTCAGGATTAGCAGATACACACTACTATATAGAAAATAGATAAACAACAAGGTCCTACTGTACAGAACAGGAAGCTACTCACATATTCAATATCCTGTAATAAACTATAATGGAAAAGAACCTGAAAAAAATGCATATACGTATATATAACTTTGCTGTATACCAGAAACTAACACAATGCTATAAATCAACTATACTTCAATAAGAAAGAGTGGAAACTATGGATTTCAGTTACTAACAAAGTATCAAGATTGGTTCAGAAAGTCCCCTAATGTTTATTATAGTATTTGCTATATTGCAGGCACTGTTTTAAGTGCTTTCCATGTTTTATTGAATCTTCATAACAACTCAGTGAGGTAAGTATTTTTATCATGATTTTTTTTCATGATTATTTTTTTGAGAGAGGAAACTAAAGCCCTGCATGACGCATGTCACAGCTGGCAAGAACCTAAGCCCGATTGTTTCCTGGGGTTGCACTGTTAGGCTTTCTCCTATAACAGCCTCCGAACACACCAGAGTTCCCAAAGGACGGTCTGACCTCGGACGCCACAGCCATGCAAAGAAACACATCTATCCATGGGTACCGGTTTCCCGTCAGTGATTTTTTTAAAATTCATAAAACTTTGTCATGTATTCTAAACATTTCAATCAAGTCTGAACAGCTCATTGGAGATTTTCAACTGTCACTTATTTTTCAGTATAAAAATGGAAAGCTGGTACAGGTTCATGGTTTAAAGTCAAATAGAACAGGAAGAAGCACTTGCAGTGAAACAAGCATAAATCCCTCCCCCTCCCAGCTGGAGCTCCCCCTGTTTCCCACCCTGAAAGGAGCCATCGTTAGCAGTCACTTGAGCCTCCTTCCAGAAGATTCTATGCATGTACAAGCATTTAAGTATATATACTTATCTCATTTTTTAAAAAAATGATGGCCAACATTCTATGTTCTGAGCTTTTCCCTTAAAAATACAGCGTGTGGGTAGTTCCAAGTCCTTCTCAGTCCATTTCAGATTTCTAACATTCAGGAATCTAAGAATCAAAACCATACTTTTGAGTTGCCATATATCCCACTCCTGGGCATACATCCAGACAAAACTATAATTCAGAAAGATACATGCAGCCTTATGTTCATAGAAGCACTATTCTCAATAGCTTAAGACATGGCAACAATCTAAATGTCCATCGACAGATGAATAGATAAAGATGATATGGCACCTAGACACAATGGAAAACAACTCAGCCATAAAAAAGAATGAAATGGTACCATTTGCAGTAACATGGATAGATCTAGAAATTATCATCCTAAGTGAAGTAAGTCAGGGAAAGACAAAGGTCATATGATATCACTTATATGTGCAAACTAAAATACAACACAACATGACCTTATCTACGGAACAGAAGCAGAATCATGGACAAAGAGAATGCACTCATGGTGGTCAAGGAGGAGCTGGGTAGGGAAGGGATGGACTGGGAGTTTGGGGTTAGCAGATGCAAACTATACATATAGAATGGATAAACAACAAGGTCCTACTGTATAGCACTGAGAACTACACTATCCTGATAAACCATAATGGAAAAGAACATTTTAAAAAAGAATGTATATATTAATATATGTATAACTGAGCCACTTTGCTGCACAGCAGAAATTAAACACATTGAAGACTAATACTTCCATTAAAGACTTCATCAAAATCATACTTTTGAAGATGATGGTTAAATGGAAAATGGACACCAACTTTCTTTTAAACATAGGGGAGGGACACTGAAAAGGTGTCATGAATTACGAAGCATATGGTGCAGTTGGAGTACAAGGCAGCCGCAGAGTGACTTCCCCAGAAACTCTGGGATGTGTGCTCTCAGGCAGCAGTGAATACCCATGGTGAACCCCCTAGCCATCTCACTCCCCTGAGGGAGGGCATTGCAGCCCTTTCATCACCTGCCCCTCCTGTAGCACTGGTTCCCAGTACCCCGACTGCTTTGGTTTCCAGGGATGCAGAGATGCAGGAGTGTCAGGCTGCCCAATGGCCCATTGGAATGGTGCGTATTCTCTAACACCTTCTATCTTCTTTATTTTTAATTGGAGTATAGTCACTTTACTACCCTGTGTTAGTTTCTGCTGTATAACAATGGGAATCAGCCATAAGCATACATGTATCCCCTCCTTCGTGAGCCTCCCCCCACCCATCCCAGCCCTCTAGGCCATCACAGAGCACCGAGTTAAGTTCCCCGTGTCATACAGCAGCTTCTCTGATAACTTCTGCATGCAATGATCAACCTCAGGGCCTTTGAGAGGACACGGAATTAAACAGTGCTGCTTGCAATGAATGTCAAAGCAGAGTGGACCTGGGCGCTGCTGTTTGGAGATCAAAAAAGATCTTCGTGAGATTCTCCGGAATGAGAAGGGCCATGGAGTATACTCAGTGATGTCCTGGCACCTCCAGGCAAGTGTCCATGTCTCACCAGCATCTCTCTGTGGTGAGAGCTCTGATGCGTCATGTACCACAGCTCACACACAGGGTGCCACAGAGAAATGGACTCAGGGAGAGCACAGCACCCATGTCTCTCCGGCTCAGACGCTCATAGAAGATCCACTTCTCTTTTCTTCTGTCTGCAGAGGCAGCCTTGCTGCTCTTACAAATGAGCTGTCCTAAAAGCAGTCTTCCTGAACTAACACCGTCCCCAGAGAAAAAGAATGCAAGCCACGTCATCCTTGCTGGTTTTTTTAACTTTTAATTAATTTTTATTGGAGCAGGGTTGATTGACAGCGTTGTGTTAGTTTCGGGTGTACAGCAAAGTGAATCAGTTATACATATATCCCCTCCTTCTTAGATTCTTTTCTCATATAGGTCATCATTTCCTGGTGGCTCAGAGGGTAAAGAATCTGTCTGCAATGTGGAAGACCCAGATTTGATCCCTGAGTCAGGGAGATCCCCCGGAGAAGGACATGGCAACCCACTCCAGTATTCTTGCCTGGAAAATTCCATGGACAGGGGAGTCTGGCAGGCGATGGTCCATGAAGTCACAAAGAGTCGGACACGACTGAGCGACTAGCGTACACACACACACACACACACACACACGCAGGTCATTACAGAATACTGAGTAAATTTCCCTGCTGTACAGTAGGTGCTTATTAGTTATCTATTTTATATACAGTGGTGTGTGTATGTCCATCCCAGATTCCCAATTTATCCCTCCCTCCTTTCCCCCTTGATAACTGTAAGCTTGTTTTCTACTAATGTGACTCTATTTATGTTTTGTAAATAGGTTCATTTTTTAGATTTCACATATATTTTTTTAAATAACAGCTTTATTGAGACCTTATACTATACAATTCCGTTATTTGAAATCTGTAGTTCAGTGGTTTTTAGTCTATTCAGAGTGGCACAATCATTGTTTTAGGTTATTTTTGTCTTCTTGTTGCTAGAGTGTTTTGTTTTGTTTTTTAACTTTACATATTTTCAAATGTATGTATTGAAGTCTAGTTGATGTACAGCATTATATGGTACAGGTATACGAGAGAGAGTCACCATTTTAAGTTATACTTCATTTATAGTTATTGTAAAACATTGGCTATATTCCGCTGCTGGACAATATACCCTTGTAGCTTATTTTCTGCCTAATAGATTGTACCTCTTCATCTCCCCCACCCATCTCACCTCTCCCCCTTCACTGTTCCCACCAGCAATCACTAGTTTGTCCTCTGTATCTCCAAGTCTGATCTTTGTTGTTATATTCACTAGTCAGTTGTATTTTTCAGATTCCACAGGTAAGAGATTTGATATGGTATTTATCTTTCTCTGTCTGATTTATTTCACTCAGCATAATGCCCTCCAAGTCCATCCAAGTGGCTGCAAACATGTTGCCCTTGTTTTTAAGCATCTTCCATAAGTTGTCCCATGACAGGAGACTGACCACAGTAATTGAGGGGATGCTGATGGGGGCCATAGGAGAGGCTGAACTTTAAGCAATTGGTAGAATTCCAGTGTGGGAAGACAAGGCTTAAAAAGGGTGTCTCTTGATGAGTTTTTATAGGAAGGCATTATGTTACCAAATCTGGAGGTGCTAGAATTAGGGGTCCCTTGGAGTCTGAAAAAGGCTGTTTGAATCGATGAAGTGAAGTACTCCTTGATCTGATGTTGGCTAGAGCTATGAACAGGGCACATGGGATTAAAGGAATTCACTTATCCAACCAATGTTTTTTGAGCACCTTTTGGGTGCCAGGTGCTGTCCTCAACCCCAGAGATAAAGTGGTGAATGGCAAGTCGAACAGAGAAAGACAAATATCATGTGATATCACTTATACATAGAGTCTTAAAAAATGCAAATGGATTTATTGGCAAAACAGAAATACAGAGAAAACAAATTTTATGGTGTATACACACACACACACACACACACACATATATAAAACCCTGAATTCACTTTGCCATAAACTGGAAACTAACACAACACTGTATGTTAACTATACTTCAAGAAAAGCAGTGGATGGTAGAGATTAAGCGTTTGATTTGAAGAAGCTTAGAGTGGGCTTCCCTGGTGGTCCAGTTGTTAAGAATCCACCAGCCAATGCAGGGGACACGGGTTCGATCCCTTGTCTGGGAAGATGTCACATGTAGCAGGGCTACTAAACCCATGCACCATAATTACTGAGTCCACACTCTCGAGCCTGGGAGCCCCAGTTACTGAAGCTTTCGTGCCCTTGAGCCTGTGCTCCACATTAAGAGAAGCCCCTGCAAGAAGAGTAGCCACAGCTTGCTGCAACTAGAGAAAGCCCACACGCAACAGAGAAGACCCAGCACAGTAAAACTTACATAAATACATAAATAATAAAAAAGAAGAAACTTATGGTATCATCGGGGGCAAAGACATGCATTCAGGTAATGGTGGGATTTGAGAAAATGAAATAGAACCCCACACTTGGCCACAGAAGAATGAGAAAGGTAAAAGAGACAGGGAAGGAGGCAATATTTTAACTGAGATCCGAATCCTAAGCCATGGGTCAACCATGAGAGGACCCGAGCAGAGGGTATTTAGGAAGAGGGAAAAGCCACTGTAAAAGTCAGACAACAGAAATGAGCATGAAATCTTGAAGAAATAAACCAAACGCAGAATAGGATGACTGAAGCGGAAGGGAGAGAGGCAATGTGGGTGAGAGGAATTTGGCAGGGCCAGATCATACAAGGCCTGAAAGGTTAAAGTGAGGAAGTTAGATTTTAGTAAAACCACTGCAAAAAGGCCCTTAGGATGCTTTCTGCATGGGAGCGATACGGCTGACTTACATGTTTAAAAGCCACATTGACTACTTGGTGAGGTGTGGATTGTGGGGAGGAAGGGCTGAAGGGAACATCCCTGGGTGATGTTAACATCAGCGGGTGAACATCTAAGGAGAAATGGGATATTTGCATGGTATCAGGATACTACCCTGAAATTAACTGCAAAGGGAAAGAAGTAACTTCACAGTGGAGAAACCTGGCTGACACTACCTTAGCCACATAATCAAAGTGAACATTGCCAGGAAGAAAGCATACTGGTATCACGTCACCTCATTTCTGTGCTGTGTTTGCCAGAAAACAATAACTTCTAATCAGGAGAAAACATCAGACAGACCCATATTGGGAAACACTCTTCAGTGTTTTTGACTGGGACTTTTCAAAAATGCCAAGATCATGAAAAACAAGGAAGGATGGACAGATTGTCCAAAGTGCCCACCTGGCCCCAGGAGGATCAGTTTCACCCACATCTTGGACCTCCAAGTCTGACCTGCACACACAGGTAGTTCAAAAAAAAGTTGAGTAGTAACTTACTGCCTGAACGTGCACACATATTACCTGTACAACTCGGTGGACGCCTGCGTGTGTACACACCTGTACAGCCTCCCAACGCCAGATCACCCGCAGATCACCCTCTCAAAGTCCCCCTCCTCCTTCTCTTCATCACTCCCCGAACCGTACACAATCAGTTTGGCTTTTCTTCCTAGGGATTAGTTTTGCGTGTTCTAGAACTCTCCAGAGAAGAGAAATGATGCCGTGTCTCCTCTCTTCTTTCCAGCTTCATTAGCTCACCTTTAAGCCTGTGGGCTGTGTCCAGGCTCACTGCTCTCTTTGAGCAGCATGTTGTTAATGAACCCACAGCCGTGTGTTTATCTATCCTCCTAAAGATGGGCGTTTGGCTCATTTCCAGCTTGGGGCAATCACACGTGATGCTGCTGCGAACGTTCTCGTACACAACTTCTTTTTTCATCAAAAAAATTTTTTTAATTGAAGTGTAGTTTTACAGTGCTGTGTTAGTTTCAGGTGTACAGCAAAGTGATTCAGATTTTTTCCCTACATGAGTTACTATAAAATATTACACCGTACAGGAAGGCCTTGTCATTTATCTCTCTTATATATAGCAGTGTGTACGATGCTTTTGAACTGGGGTTCTGAAGAAGACCCTTACGTCCCTTGGATAGCAAGGAGATCAAGCCCAGTCCTAAAGGGAATCAAGCCTGAGTATTTATCGACAGGACTGATGCTGAAGCTCCAATGCTTTGGCTACCTGATGCGCACAGCCAAGTCACTGGAAAAGACCCTGACGCTGGGAAAGACTGAGGGCAGGAGTAGAAGCGGGTGGCAGAGGATGAGGTGGTTGGATGGCACCATCGACTCAGCAGACACGAGTCTGAGCAAACTCTGAGAGACGGCGAAGGACAGGGAAGCCTGGTGTGCTGCAGTCCCGGGGGCTGCAAACAGCTGGACACGACTTAGTGGCTGAACAAGAGCAGTGTGTACCTGCTGACCCCAAGCTCCTAATCTATCCTCCCCACAGTCCTTCCCCTTTGGCAACCGTAAGTTTGCTTCCTTTTATTTTTCAAATTATTTCTTGTGGCTGTGCCAGGCCTTCACTGCAGTGCATGGGCTTCTCGCTGCAGGGGCTGCCCTTGTTGTTGCTGTGGCACACGGGCTTAGCTGCCCTGTGGCATGTGGAATCTCCCCAGCCCAGGGATCAAACCCGTGTCTCCTGCATTGGCAGGCAGGTTCTTAACCACTTTGGGGACATCAGGGAAGTCCGATATGTTTGTTTTCTATGTCTGTGAGTCTGCTTCTGTCCTGTAAAGTTCCTTTGTATCACTTTCTTTTCGATTCCACATGTAAGTGATATCATATTATATTTGTCCTTTGCGGTCTGACTCATTCAGCCATAAAAATGAAGAAAATAGTGCCATTTGCAGCAAGATGGATGGACCTCGAGATGATCACACTAAGTGACATAAGGGGTATACAACTTTTGATGACACGTTCACGCCCTCATTTTTCTTGGGTGGATTTGCTCGGTTCTGGATAGACCTATGTTTCATTCTGCAAACACTTCCCCTTCTCCCTTGGCCAGTAAACTCAGTTTCTGCTCTGAGAGAAAGTCTGGTGCCCACTCTTAATGTAATTACATTTCCACATCTTGTTACAATGAAGTGGCTGCCGCTGTAAATAATCCCAGGAGGAAGACAAGAGGAGAATGGACCGTTTGCCTTGAGAACGAAGCACGTCTGGATAAGCCTGGGAGAGACGGGGAGATGCCTGATGTTTATTAACGACATTTCATGCTCTTCTCTCGGTTCCCAAAGAGCGATAACGCGACCCAGCTCAGAAATAATGGGACGTGTTCCTGGAAGGATGCTCATTTCTAGAGAGATTACGTATGTTGATATTAGAAAAATCTAGACCCGCCGTTAAGCACTCTTCTGGGACATGATCTCCCAGAGAAGTTGAGAGCCACATCCCGTAAACTCGTCCCCAAAGTTTAGCAAGAAACTTGCTCAGTGGGTCTGAGTTGTGTCAACTCAGTTCTTTCAGCTCAGGGCTCCTTCATCTCTGTGTGATAAAGAAAGCTGATTTTTTTTTCTTTGATTTCCAATCTAGCACAGACTGACATTTTTGTAAAACACAATGAAAATGTATTTGGAATCTAAAAAGAAATGATATAAATGATCTTACAAAACAGAAACAGACTCACAGACTTAGAGGAGGAATTTATGATTGCTGTGCAGAAGGCTGGGGGGAAGGGATAGTTAGGGAGTTTGGGATGGACACTGCTGTATTTAAAATGAACAACCAGCAAGGACCGACTGTCCGGCACAGGGAACTCTGCTCACTGTTATGTAGCAGCCTGGATGGGAGGGGAGTTTGGGGGAGAATGGATACATGTATACGTATGGCTGATACTCTCTGCTGTGCACCTGAAACTATCCCAACACTGTTAACCAGCTATACTCCAACATAAAACAAGAAGTTTTAAAGAATGTGTTTGGAGGATGTGATGATGCTGAGTTGCTATAGCCTTACTGAGGCAAGAGATGTGATGATGTCTTCTTGGCCAGAGAGTTCCTATCAAAACATCATTGACACGGTGTTCCTTGCCCTTCCCAATCTTCTGCTAATTTACACAGTGTCCAGGGCAGGTGACCTCTTGGAGGACATGCCCTGCCTGCCCAGCTGTGCCTGACCCAAGCACACCCCTCTGTGATGTAACAGGAGTTTGGAGCATTGAGTGCATCATAATTTTCCTTTTCTTTTGCTCAATGAGAAGCAAGAAGTACATGGGCTTTGAAGTTATCCCAGGCCAGACATACAGACAGAATATTGAAATGCACTGATATTAATATCTATAATCACTCTCTCTATATTTATAGCTATATACTCTTATTCATGGACTTCCCAGGTGGTACTGGTGGCAAAGAACCTGCCTGCCAATGCAGGAGACTAAGAGACTAAGGTCAGTCCCTGGGTCGGGAAGATCCCACCAGGGAGGAGGAGAGCATGGCAACCCACTCCAGTATTCTTGCCTGGAGAGTCCACGGACAGAGGAGCCTGGTGGGCTGCAAAGGGTTGCAGAGTCGGACACAACTGAAGTGACTTAGCACGCACATTCAGATTCCTGTAAACATCTGTGGTATCTACTTCAGTGGCATTCCAGAGCCGATTACAAATCTTTGTATTCAGTCATAAAAAAGAAAGAGATGATGCCACTCGCAGCAGCATGGGTGGACCTACGCATGGTCATACTAAGTGAAGTCAGACAGAGAAAGACAAGTATTATGTGATATCACTCACACGTGGAACCCTAAAAATGATACAAATGAACTTACATACAAAACAGAAACAGAATCACAGACAGAGAAAACTAACTTAAGGTTATCAAAGTGGAGAGGTTGCGGGGAGGGGGGGACGGAATAAATTAAAGAGTTTGAGATTAACAGAAACAAGCCACTGTGTATAAAATAGATAAACAACAAATAAGGTCCTGCTATATAGCACAGAGACACATAATAACCTATAATGGAAAAGAACATGAAAA
>SJYX01006670.1:218583-233311 GCA_006410675.1 Oreotragus oreotragus | reverse complement strand
AGCCTGGTGGGCTGCAGTCCATGGGGTCGCTAACAGTCGGACAGACTGAGCGACTTCACTTTCACTTTTCTCTTTCATGCATCGGAGAAGGAAATGGCAATCCACTCTAGTGTTCTTGCCTGGAGAATCCCAGGGATGGGGGAGCCTGGTGGGCTGCCGTCGATGGGGTCACACAGAGTCGGACACGACTGAAGTGACTTAGCAGCAGCAGCAGCAGAGCCTTGGGAGAACTGATAGTTGCTTCATTTGTTCTAAGGACTCGAATGGCCTCAAGGGTCAAGGCTAGTCAGACCAGTCCACTAGTGGTTAGTTCATTGCTTCCAGAGACCTGGCAGCAAGGATCCCTGTTCTAAGAGATTCTGAACTCACAGAACTAAAATTGAATCTAAGAGAGTAGTATTCATGTTCCCTTGAGGAGTGAGTTCTATTTTTTAAAACTTCACCTGGCTACTTAAATATTTAATATTTCATTAGTCCATCAAGATATTTAGTAAGTATTTATTGTCAAACTGGAATAAAATATTTTTAATGGATAAAGAGATACCTGGTTCTTAAAAGCAATAAATGATATGTTCCTGGTGATGGATACCAACCCATAAATAAAACATTCGTTTGGGGAATTAAGCACTTTGAGTTGGAGTGTTCAGAGAGTGGGAGGATTTGAGTACAAAAAGAAGACAGGTGCAAACATTCCATGAAAGGCAGAAGGATATTTGCAAAGACAAGGGATGAGTCAGTTTGGCCATGGATTCTCTATTCATCTTTCTTATGCTTTCTTCCCTGCTCAGGATTTATCAACTTTTAAAAACCAATTCTTGCTTCTCTTTGTAGGTACCAGACGCAAATCCACCACCACCTACTAGTGAGTGACCTTGGACAAATCATCTAACCCCTCAGCTTTGGGTGACGAATTTATAAATTGAGGATAACATCAGCTAGCAGCTTGTTCTGGGGATTAAAGGACCAGATGTGTACAAAAGAAACAAGTAAAGCATGTGGAACATAGAAGCCAATCCAAAAAAAGACAAAACAACCCCCTCCCCAAATATGTCCTTTCCTTTTGCCTTTGCACCTACTTCCAAAGCATTGCAAATGTTAAGGGGAAAAGAGTAGCTAATTTGGAGGAAGATCACATAACCTACAGTGTGGTCCAAGGTGAATAATCAAGTTTGCCTCAGTTGCTTTCAAAACCCAGGGGAGGTCTTATCAAAACCAAGAAGAAAGATGAGCAGCACTACCAGAAGCCTTGTGCTCCCCGATCAGCTTTCCTTACCTAGAGAGAGTTTGGAGCTTACACATTTCTGACTGGGATGGCTCTGACTCAGGCATCAGACTGTGGTCTCAGACAGGAATTCCTAAAATTGACCCTGGAAGAGGCCAAGGGCACCAGCGTTCCCAGAGAAGACAGGAGCCAGCAGGCTCCATCATGCCTCAGAGTCAAGGACTCTGCTTGTAGGTGCTTCCCCAGCCCTCTGCAGCTGTGAGAGAAAAGAACATGGTCGACAGATTTCCAACCTTCACAGAGCAAAGAAACCTTTTCCTGCTACTTGTTTGCAGCCTGAGTGGGGGCTTTTCCTGAAAAGGGAAGCTCGCCTCACAGTTGGGGCCACACTGCCACCTGCTGGTTCTTTGCTTCTTTTACATCAAGGAACACGATGGAGACTTTCCCAGACAGCCTATTCAGATGAATCTGAAAGGATCAATTCAATAGACTCTAACCTATTAACCCTGAATGTATGATCAAATCTTGAGAGCTTTATCGAGTGAAAAATTCAACATGATTCCTCTGTGGCTATTCAAGGTTACACACTTGTGACTAAAATCAGTAGCCAAGGACATTTGGGAATTCCTTCGGCAACAATTTCAATTCATTTATTAGTACTAGGCATCTCTTAACATGGAGGAGTATTTTCAGCACTTTATGCCATGTGATACTGGTGAAAGAGCTTTCTTTTATTTGGAATTTATTTATACTTACATATACAACAAGAGACAATAAAACAGTATTCTTGTTAAACACTTCTGGCATTTGGAACTATCAGTAATTCAGATTTGCCCTCATTAATTTACACCATTAGGCACTGTGATTAATCTTCTACTATTGGAATAGTGCAGAGGTTAAAAGTTAATACACATATAAATGGAACAAGCTCTGTAATTTTATCAGGAAAGTGGTTTGAGGCTAAGAGTTCAGGAGCATTTTATTTGAAATGGCTTTTGTGTTTCTCTATCACAGACAATGTTGTTTGAGCCTGGGACCTTTAATTGGTTCTATGCCCTCTGCCCAGTTATTCAGCATGTGTGTCTACCCTAGTGAATAATATTTCATAGTGGTCATCTTCCCTTTTCACTTTGAAATTTTGCCCATGATATTAATATAAATTTTAGGAAAATTATATAGGCAAATTATTTAGTTACATGTTGCCTTTAATTTCTCCATTTTGAAGCTAGATTTTGGCTTTTCATTTTCATAACCAAAATCCATTAAAGTATTATGTTTGGCTTTTTTTTTTGCTCTATCTTTTGTGTAACAAGAAGAAAAAAAAAGGACTTCTTGACATTTCCAGCCAACAAGCCTTTTAAAAATATTGATGTCCAGTCTCAGATCTCCCCACTTCATAAGCCTAATGGTGCAAGAAGTGAATGTACCCACCTGTAACTCACCCTGCCCTTGGAGTGCCCTTCTCCCCCTCTCAAAATACAGTATTCTCCAAAGCAACTGAAACATAAAACTGGTAGATTGATAGATGCTCTTAAGAGATGTGAAGAGGAGACCAGTGGTGCTGAGACCCCACTTCCTCCATAGCAGAGCCTCCTCTGAGTGTCCCAATGAGAGGAGAATATGATCAGAGGAGGTCAGCCCACTCACTGGGCTCATTTCCTTTGCACTGCCTTGTACCCATCTCTTCTTAGCTATCAGACCAGGCTACATGCTCTGTAGTGTAGGAGGCCATGCAGTGGAAGAAACAAAACCCCAGATTTTGAAGAACTGCACACAGGTAGGGTAGGCACTCCTTTCAGCTTCCCTGATAGCTCAGTTGGTAAAGAATCAGCCTACAATACAGGAGACCCTGGTTCAATTCGTGCGTCAGGAAGATCCACTGGAGAAAGGAAAGGCTACCCACTCCAGTATTCTGGCCTGAAGAATTTCATGGACTGTATAGTCCATGGGGTTGCAAAGAGTCAGACATGACTGAATGACTTTCACTTCCACTTGCAGGTACTCCTCTCTGCCAACTACAGTCTCCACAGTCCTGGGAAAGTCTCTTAGCCCTTGCGTAAAAGCAGAATAATGGTACCCACCTTGTACAGTTACCTGAGGCACAAAGATAACATAAGAACACATCCCATCTATGGGACACGTGTTTGCTAAGCACTGTGCTAAAAACCTTGCACAAACTAGTTTAACCAGTGCTCACAACAACCATTTTATTATCATCATCACCACTAGAGATAAGAAATGAAGACAGAGGACAGGCTAAATCATTTCTCCAAGATCCAGAAGCACAGATATAGGAAAAATCTTCACAAGGAAGCAGATCTGACCCCAGGGGTAGAGCTCATTTCATAAGATGAAGGCCTCACCCAGGGAGTGCCTGGCAAATAGGAAATGAGAAGGAAATTATGAGCATAATGCTAGCCAGGCACAGAGACTGCATGCCAGGGATCTCTTCCCATCACTCTTGATGTTGTGTTCTGTACAGAGTAGCCTTTAGGGACTATGTGTGCCTTCCTTTGATAGATATTCCAAAATACATACACACATACATAAGCACTTAACCCAAGAGTTTCCTAGGTTCACTATTACAAAGTGCCACAAACTGGGTGGCTGACAACAACAGGAATTTATTGTTTCACAGCTCTGAAGGTTCAAAGTCTAAGATCATGGTGTTGAAAGAGCCACGTGCTCTCTGAAGCTTAATGATGTGTGGGCAATCTATGGCTTTCCTAGGCTCTGTGGTGCATCACTCCAGCAATTCATTTTGGTGTTCTCCTTGTGTCTGTCTTATACGGCCATCTTCTTGTAAGGACATCACCTATATCGGATTCACGATCCAGTCTACTCCAGCATGTGTGTGCTCAGTTTCTCAGTTGTGTGTGACTCTTTGCGGCCCCATGGACTGTAACCTACCAGGCTTTTCTGTCCATGGGATTCTCCTGGCCAGAATACTGGAGTGGGTTGCCATTTCCTTCTCCAGGGCATCCTCCAGCCCCAGGGATTGAACCCATATCTCCTGCATTGGCAGGTGGATTCTTTATCACTGAGCCACCTGGGAAGCCCCCACTTCGTTATGATCTCATATTAACTAGCTATTTACCCCTGCAGTGATCTTATTTCCAAAAAAGTGTATCTTCTGTGATACTGCGGGTTAGGACTTTAACATTTACATGTGTGCCTGCTAAGTCGCTTCAGCTGTGTCTGACTCTTTGTGCACCTATGGATTGTAGCCCTTCAGGCCCCTCTGTCCAAGGGATTCTCCAGGAAAGAGTACTGGAGTGGGTTGCCGTGCCCTTCTCCAGGGGCTCTTCCTGACCAGGGATCGAAGCCACGTCTCTTAAGGTCTCTGCATTGGCAGGCAGGTTTTTTACCCCTAGTGCTACCTGGGAAGCCTGACATATCTATTTGGGGAGATAGATACAATTCAACCCAAAATAAGAGTGAATATTTGAGAGAATGGCACTGAAACTTATGTATTATCATATGTAAAATAGATAACCAGTGCGAGTTTGATGTTTGAAGCAGGGCTCCCAAAGTCATTGCTCTGTGACAACCTGGAGGGACAAGGTGGGGAAGGACATGGAGGGGGTTCAGGATAGGGGCAACACAAGTATAACCTATGGCCAATTCATATTGATGAATGATAAACAACCACAATATTGTAATTACCCCCAATTCAAATAAATTTTTTTAAAGTTTTAAAAAAGAATCATCTCTCTTTAACTACATCTAGATGAGAATAGCTGAGCAACCGAGCCCTGAGTATCCACAATCAGATAGACCTGGATTCAAATTAGGTGTGTGTCCCTGGGAAAGTTATGTAGGTTTCTTTATCTGTAAAGTGAGGGTGTTAAAACCATCTGCCACAAAGATCACAAAGAACAGTGATCTTTAACTACAATACTGAGATCCTTGAGCAGTGCCCCTGGCACATGGTAAGTCTTTAATCCCACTAGTATGGGTAGGGTACTCTGCCTTGGGTTTCCACCAGGAAGCACCGCAACTGTAATGATTCCAATCCACTGTGCAGATGATACATACAACCTTCAGTTAGGCAATCATATTCTGAGCCCTTCCTCCAGTCTCCTCTGCTCTTTTGAAAAGCAGCAAATGACACCTGCCCACGCATAACGCAGAGTCAGAATAATCACTCTGATTTAAAAGTTAGAAGTTTCACTAGCTTGGCATTATCCTTGGAGATTTAGCAGCCCAGACTAAGTCGACTTTGCATCTCATCATTGTCAAATCTGGCTTCTGGGCATCCTGCTGTGTGACACAGGAACTGGCTACAGCACGGAGGCATCACTAGAGCAACTGTGAGGCAAGGGAAGCAGAAAAGAGTGGCTTCAGCTATGCCTGCTGCAGAAGCCAGCCGGTGAACATTAAACCACCTCTTTAATCACAATCCTGCATCCCAGAATCTTCAGCTGACAGAAATGATAATCATTTGGTTCATTGATTCTGGGATTAATCACTGAAGTTAATCTTGGCATGTATTGATTCCATTTCTGCTAGCTGTAACTAAAGTGTTCAAATTGCTTATTCCAACTCTGACAGCAATGGCTTCCCAAAACAAAGGAAGTCAAAGATGAGCTATTACACCTGACAGCTCACACAGCACCTAGTAACAGCGCTGACTACCCGTCCCTCGGCAAGAGGAGCCCCTAGTAGGAAAGGATCAAGCACCTGTCCTCACTATTATACACTGGCATTTTATGAAGTTGATCCATCTGTGTCTAGAAAAACTGGAGGCAGTTTTACCTCCAAGAATCTGAACTCAAACTTGGCTGCAAAGACACACATACCATGTAGGCAACCTGGTAAAATAAGTCCATTTCACCAACCTGACTTTTAAGCACCAGCATCTATTATACCATGAAACCCTCCAGAATGTCACAGTGCTGATCATTAGCCAATAAAGGCTTTGCTGCAAACATTCAATTTGCAAAATGACAACACAGTGTATCCACCCCTTCCTCAACCTGTTTGTGAACTTCGGGTCTGATGGAAGCAACAGACTGTCAGTTATTAAGTATTCTTTCACATGGCCTTCTGACAGAGATGCAAGGAGACTTCCACCCTGGTGCGAGGGCTGACTAGGGATTCCAAGTAACCCTTTCACTACAGCATAACTAAAGCATAGAGAGGATACAGTATTTGCGGCACCCCTGGTTTCACAAAAGGTGAAGTCTCAAACCTAGTGAGAGTAAACAAAGGCCAGAGTGATAAAAATGATGAGGGTCAAAGTGGATAATCCTTTCTTGTGAAAGGCTATCCTTGTGCTGATTTTTAGGACCACCTCTGTTCTCTATCTACAAATGAAAGTGGCACATGATCACCCCTTTTTAGCACAGAAAATGTTTCCAGACATTGCAAAATATCCTTTGAGGGGAGGAAGAGGAATTACCTCCAGTTGAGAATTACTCATTTAATTTTATACTTTTTAAAGTTAAACATCTATGGAAAACTTTCAAGGATCACTACCCAAATATACTATATAAATTCTTAAAAAAAAAAAAACTGAGAGAAAAAAATCAAGCAAGAAACAATTTTTAAATTCAAAATTTTAAAAAATATGTTAAAAAATTAGACAAATATACATCTTAAAATAATGACAGAAAACAAGTCCAAATATGCCCCTCATAATACAGAGTTCTACTTCCACAAAAGTGGCGTGAGGAGCTATTTTCTGAAGTAAATCAGCCATAAAAAGTGAAGTTTATTCAAAATAAAAAGAAGACATTTAAAGTCTCTGAGAAGTATTTTAAGAACCTACAGCAAATAATAAATACTTATTTGATAAAATTATTAAACCTCAGTGAAAACAGCGTTTGTGGCACTTGAACCATGATATGCTCTCTCTTTGTCCCCCTCACCCCCGTCTCAGCATGACTGAGTCAGGGAATTGAAGAAGAAGTTAAATGACACCTGGGGATGCAATCGGACTTTCTCCAATGTATTCATGGAAAGTGAAAAAATAGAGAAAGTCTACTGCCCGACTTCCCTGCCTGATTCATGTTGTTTCAAAGAATTTTATTCCATTCTCAATTACCAGGATAAAGCCCTCCACTTTGGCTAAGACAATTCCACCACCACCACCCTACACCAAGTCATTTCCTCTAGTTCTTGTGGTAGTTCAGATGATCATGCAGTCTAAGGATTCTAAACAAACAGAGCCAAAGAACTTGGGTACTTCTGCTGGGAAATATGTCACTGGCATACTCTGTTCACCTGGATATTTCATTATGAACATGTAAGATTTGAAACTGCTACAAAATTTTGAGCCATAGTGGAGGCAGAGCCAAGGAATAAGTATAAACATGGCAAAGAAGAGAGCATCACCAAAGAAGGGAGCTGGAACCTTGAATAAACTACCTCAAAACTCTTCAACACACCTCTTTTCAGATATGTTATCTAATACTTTCCCTTTATTTCACAAGCTAGTTTGACAAGAAAGGTCCTATACATTGCAAAAATCTGGCTACGAGGATCTAAGTGTAGGTAGTCTCTGAAAGCATAAAGGCTGTTCTCAAAAGAGCTAGGCAATATCACCTCACCAAGGAATAAATCAAACATGTTACTTATCTGATACTAATTTTCCTAACTAAGTCATGCATTCACTTTTATAAGGAAGAAAATATCAAGCATTCAAAGGCAGGAAAAATATAGCCAAGTTATCAGAGAGTAGAGTCATTGTTTTTTTATTTTTAATTAATGCACATACTTGATAACTTTTAAGTATTTGGGACTCATGATTATGTTAATTGACTATATTCAATTTTGCTGGTAGTTTTTATTGCTGTTTTCAGATTAAACTGTTTAAGGTATTAAACATGGATGGCTTTCCCACTGTGGGGAAGTCAGCAACAGTCAAAATATGTCCGCTCAAAGACAAACACACCTAGTCTTTTCCCTAAAAGAACACATGTTGTAAAAGAGAATGCAGACAGCATATCAAAAAATTCCTCAAACTGTATCCTAACTTTCATGAAAGAGTCACACACAGAGGAGAGGAAGTAGGGATCCTGACAAGGGTGCATCACTCAAGTCTCATAATTTGTTCATTATCTTCCCACCAATTGGACCATCAGCTGATCCCAACAAAAAGGATTAAAATAAAATTATGATACAATGTAACATCACTTTTTCAACTGGGTGAGAGTGGCCCACACTACTCATATTGTTGTTATTGTTTAGTTGCTCAATTATGTCCGACTCTTTTGCGACCCCATGGACTGTAGCCCTCCAGGCTCCTCTGTTCATGGGATTTCCCAGGCAAGAATATTGGAGGGGGTTGCTGTTTCCTTCTCCAGGGGCTCTTCTTGACACAGGGATCAAACCTGGGTCTCCTGCATTGGAAGGTGGATTCTTTACCACTGAGCCACCAGGGAAACCCACTACTCATATTATGCACTATCTAATCAGGCAAAAATGCAGTAGGAAATGGCAGCTCAATCCAGTATTTCTGCCTGGAGAACATAGGCACAGGATCCTGGTGAGCTACAGTCTATGGGGATCTCAAAGAATTGGATAGGACTGAAGCAACTTAGCACATGCACAATCAGGAAAAACAAACTTTTACCTTAAAGGAACTCAAGAAAAAGGAGAGGCAACTATGTAAAAATTTGGCCTTCTTTCTCAAGTTCTCTCTGGTATCAGTAGCCTCTTCACCATTTGGACCAAATTTTTTATGCTTTGCCCTAAATTTTGCTATAGCTTCAGAGTCTTGGTTTTGGCTTCCAATAAAAAAAAAAAAAGACTGATTTTTCTACCCATGAAGCTTTGATAACACAGCTTTAAAGAATCTAATGAACTACATACTGTAAATATCTCTTTTGAGATTATGGTTTTCAATTATAACTTACTCATTACTCATCTCTAATTCCTTCTTTATCAACAAGGTGGTAGATAGGGAATTCCTTGAGTAATATCTAAAATATCTATCAAATAAAAAGATGGTGCTGTAGTACTGAGTCCTCCCTACCATAAACTATTTGGATATAGTCTCTCTCTACATATATATAAATTAGTTCATTCTAGTAATTTTCTACAATGTTTCTACTGATTTCCAGTTACATGTTACTCCCAGTTGCCAAAAATAAGAATTCACTGCCCCTTGATATTTAATCATTTTACATCATGAATTTTCTGCATGCTTTCCCCCAATACCCACATGTCATTAATGATATGGACAAGGAACCTAGAGGATGATTTCTATTTTAATAATCACTGGTTACACTTGCAAAATATTGCTGTCATAAACTTAACTTACAAATATTCCAGAAATTATTCAATTCACAAAGTGGTTGCCCTTTTCTTTTTAATCTCATCTAGCTAGATGTATATATAGTGCATAAATCTGACAAAGTGTATAAAATGAAATATGCATTAGAAACCCATGGAGTATGCCAAACTTTGGTTTCCAGCCATATGGTCCAAGAACTCTAACTTCTTTAACATTCTAATCTTCATGTAAATTCTAATATTCTATCCAAAGAAATGTACCAATGTATCTCTAAATTAAATTTAAAATAAATAGAAAGCTGTCAAAGTAATTTTTGGCTTCTAGTCCTGCAGAGTAAACAATAGTCAAGCCGACTTGTGGCTAATTTGCTAAACAATGGTTCAAACATTCTTGTAACCACTTACAGTTAAATAGAGCTGAAGACCTTGGTCCCTAGAGGAGGCCAGCTTTTAAACATAAAAGTTAAAGTCATCATTTTGTTAAATGGTGTATCACATTGATTGATTTGGATATGTTGAACCATTCTAGCATCCCAGGGATAAACCCCACATTTTATAGTGTATGATCTTTTTAATGCATTGTAAAATTGGTTTGCTAGTTTTTTACTGAATATATTTGCATTTATGTTCATCAAGGATATTGGCCTATAGTGTTTTTTTTCTTTGTTTCTTTCACAGGTTTTAGTATCAGTGAGACCAAATTAGAAAGAAAACATAATACATAATCATCTCAATAGACATGGAAAAAGCATTTGACAAAGTTCAATATCCATTTGTGATTAAAGCTTGCTGCCAAATGAGAACTGAAGGAAGCTACCTCAACACTTGGAGGAGGGCACAGCAACCCACACAAGTACTCTTGCCTGGAGAACCCCATGGACAAAGGAGCCTATTGGACTACAGTTCATAGGGTCACAAGGAGTCAGACATGAGTGAAGCAGCTTACCACACACACACACCTCAGTACAGTAAAGGCCATGTATAAAAACTCTACAGACCATCCAGCTATCAATGGGGAGAAACTGAAAGGCTTTACTCTAAGACACAGTACAAGGGAAAGGCGCCCACTGTGATCACTTCTATTCAGCACAATATTAGAAATCCTAGCCAGAGCAGTTAGACAAGAAAAAGAAATAAAAGCAATCCAAAGCAAAAGGGAAAATGTAAAATCATGTCTATTTGCAAATGACGTACTCATATACTTACAAGACTCTAAAAACTCAACAACAGCAAGAAAAACCTGTTAGAACTAATAACTGGGCTTTCCAGGTGACTCAGAGGTAAAGAATCCCTCTGCCAATGCAGGAACCCACAGGAGTCTCAGAATCGATCCCTGGGTTGGGGAGATTCCCTGGAAAGAAAATGGCAACCTATTCTAGTATTCTGGCTGGGATAATGCCACAGACAGAGGAGCCTTGTGGGTTATAGTCTCTGGGGTCACAAAGAGTTGGGCAAGACTGAAGCAACTGAGCCTGCACACAGAACTAATAACAAAATTCAGAAACGTTACAGGATGCAAATCAGCATACCAAAAACAGTTGTGTTTTTATTCACAGACAACAACCTATCTGAAAAGGAAACAGAAAATAATCCTTTTCACAATGATAACAAAGGAATAAAGTTAACCAAAAAGATGAAAGATTTACACACTGAAATTATAAAACACTGAAAAGGAACTAAAATGGACAAATAAATGGAAGACTTCTTGGACAGGAAGATTTAATATTGTTAAAATCTCAATACTACAAAGTTATCCATAGATTCAATGCAATTCTTCCCCAAACCCCAATGGTATTCCTTATAGAAGCAGAAAGTTATCCTAAAATTCTTATGAAATTCATAAAGACACTAAACAACCAAGTTCAGTTCAGTTCAGTTCAGTTGCTCAGTCGTGTCCGACTCTTTGCGACCCCATGAATCGCAGCACGCCAGGCCTCCCTGTCCATCACCATCTCCCGGAGTTCACTCAGACTCACGTCCATCGAGTCCGTGATGCCATCCAGCCATCTCATCCTCGGTCGTCCCCTTCTCCTCCTGCCCCCAATCCCTCCCAGCATCAGAGTCTTTTCCAATGAGTCAACTCTTCGCATGAGGTGGCCAAAGTACTGGAGTTTCAGCTTTAGCATCATTCCTTCCAAAGAAATCCCAGGGTTGATCTCCTTCAGAATGGACTGGTTGGATCTCCTTGCAGTCCAAGGGACTCTCAAGAGTCTTCTCCAACACCACAGTTCAAAAGCATCGATTCTTCGGCGCTCAGCTTTCTTCACAGTCCAACTTTCACATCCATACATGACCACAGGAAAAACCATAGCCTTGACTAGGCGGACCTTAGTCGGCAAAGTAATGTCTCTGCTTTTGAATATACTATCCAGGTTGGTCATAACTTTTCTTCCAAGGAGTAAGCGTCTTTTAATTTCATGGCTGCAGTCACCATCTGCAGTGATTTTGGAGCCCAAAAAAATAAAGTCTGACACTGTTTCCACTGTTTCCCCATCTATTTCCCATGAAGTGATGGGACCGGATGCCATGATCTTCGTTTTCTGAATGTTGAGCTTTAAGCCAACTTTTTCGCTCTCCTCCTTCACTTTCATCAAGAGGCTTTTTAGCTCCTCCTCACTTTCTGCCATAAGGGTGGTGTCATCAGCATATCTGAGGTTATTGATATTTCTCCCGGCAATCTTGATTCCAGCTTGTGTTTCTTCCAGTCCAGCGTTTCTCATGATGTACTCTGCATATAAGTTAAATAAGCAGGGAGACAATATACAGCCTTGACGTACTCCTTTTCCTATTTGGAACCAGTCTGTTGTTCCATGTCCAGTTCTAACTGTTGCTTCCTGACCTGCATACAGATTTCTCAAGAGGCAGGTTAGGTGGTCTGGTATTCCCATCTCTTTCAGAATTTTCCACAGTTTATTGTGATCCACACAGTCAAAGGCTTTGGCATAGTCAATAAAGCAGAAATAGATGTTTTTCTGGAACTCTCTTGCTTTTTCCATGATCCAGCGGATGTTGGCAATTTGATCTCTGGTTCCTCTGCCTGTTCTAAAACCAGCTTGAACATCAGGGAGTTCACGGTTCACATATTGCTGAAGCCTGGCTTGGAGAATTTTGAGCATTACTTTACTAGCGTGTGAGATGAGTGCAATTGTGCGGTAGTTTGAGCATTCTTTGGCATTGCCTTTCTTTGGAATTGGAATGAAAACTGACCTTTTCCAGTCCTGTGGCCACTGCTGAGTTTTCCAAATTTGCTGGCATATTGAGTGCAGCACTTTCACAGCATCATCTTCCAGGATTTGAAACAGCTCAATGGGAATTCCATCACCTCCACTAGCTTTGTTCTTAGTGATGCTTTCTAAGGCCCACTTGACTTCACATTCCAAAATGTCTGGCTCTAGATTAGTGATAACATCCTCATGATTATCTGGGTCGTGAAGATCTTTTCTGTACAGTTCAAAGCAATGCTGAAAAAGAATAGAGCTGGAGGCATCATGTTTTTAAATTTCAAGGCAATAGTCATCAAAATAATATGGTACTGGTGTAAAATCAGACATATATACCAATAAAACAGAATAGAGCTCAGAAATAAATCCCCACATCTATGACAAAATGATATTTGACCAGGGTGCCAAGAACATATGATGGGGAAAGGATAGTTTCTTCAATAAATGATGTTGGGAAAACTAGATATTCAAAAGCAAAAGAATGAAACTGGACCCTTATCTCACCCTATATATGAAATACAACTCAAAATGAATCAAAGACAAGTATAAAAGCAGAAAGTATAAAACAACTAGACAAAAGCACAGTGAAAAATTTTCTTGACATTGGTCTGTGCAATGATTTTTAGGATATGATCCCCAAAATATAGGCAATGAAAGCAAAAATAGACAAATGGATGGGATCAAACTGAAAAGCTTCTGTAAATCAAACAAATCAAGCAACAGAGTGAAAAGGCAACCCACAGAATGGAAAGAAATATCAATATCTGCAAACCACATATCTGAAAAGGGGTTAAAATATATAAGAGACTCAAACAACTAATAATAAATAAAATATTCAATTAAGAATGGAAAAAGGGTTTGAATAGATATTTCTCAAAAGAAGACAGGAAAACAGCCAACAGCTATATGAAACATCACTAATCATCAGGGAAATGCAAATCAAAACCACAATGAAATACTATTTCATACATGTCAGAATCACTATTATCCAAAAGACAAGTAATAACAGGGATTGACCAAGATTTGGAGAAAAGGGAACCTTTTTGAACTATTGGTGGGACTATAAATTAGTATAACCATTATGGAAAAGAATATGGAGGGTCCTCAAAGATTAAAAATGAAGCTACCATCTAATTCATCACTCTCACTCCAGGGTTTGAGACACACACATGCACACACACTGGAATATTAGTATTTCAGTTTCTGAAAGAAGGAACTCTTGCCATTTGCAAAACCATGTATGGATCTTGATGGTATTATACTAAGTAAAATAAGAGACATGGAAAGACATGATCTCACTTATATGTGGATCTAAAGAAGTCAAATTCATAAAAACAGAGAGTAAGTCAGTGACTGCTAGAGGCTGAAGGATGGGGAAGGAGGAGGTGTTGGTCAAAAGGTACAAAGTCTTAGTTATGCAGGAAGAATATGTTATGGAGATCTAATATATGGGATGGAGACTATAGCTAATAGTACTGTATTAAACCCAGTTTCCCATATTGCAGGCAGATTCTTTACCATCTGAGCCACCAGGGAAGCCCTCTCTGTATTATATCAGAGATGGAAATGGAAACCCACTCCAGTATTCTTGCCTGGGAACTCTGTGGACAGAGGAGCCTGGTAGACTCCATTTCATGGGGTCACAAAAGAGTTGGACACAACTTAGAAACTAAACAACAACAACTGGAACTTTGATAATGGAGTTGATATTAAGTGTTTTCACCACACAGATAAAAATCATAGCTGTATAAGGTGATGGATATATTAATAAAGTTGACTGTAGTAATCATTTCACAGTGTATACATACATCAAAACATCACATTGTGCATCTGAAAAACATACACATTTTATCTGTCACATGCACCTCAAAAAGTTTGGGAAGTGAAAGTGACTCAGTGGTGTCCACAGTCCATGGAATTCTCCAGGTCAGAATACTGGAGTGAGTAGCCTTTCCCTTCTCCAGGGTATCTTTCCAACACAGGGATTGAACCCAGGTCTCCTGCATTGCAGGTAGTTTTTTTATCCACTGAGCCACAAAGAAAG